>CM060609.1:364728-399728 GCA_030578255.1 Tiaroga cobitis | reverse complement strand
TGGCCTAATTCTGCCCTGCATCCGTTGTTTGGTGTTTTTCTTTGGACTTTGAGTATTCGTTTACAGAAATCTAAATGTAGAGTTTCAATTGGATGTTTTTCCCAATTTAAAAAATCAAATTTGATTGAAGGACCCCACACTTCACTGCCATATAGAACAATTGGTTCAATTATTGATTTGAAAAGTTTGAGCCAAATTTGGATTGGGATGTCAATTTTGATTGATCTTTTTATGGCATAGAAAGCCCGTTGAGCTTTCTCTTTGAGTTCATTCACAGCCAAAGTAAAGTTGCCAGTTGGAGTTATTTTCAGGCCGAGGTAAGTGTATGTTTTTGTGCTCTCAATGGTTCTGTGTGATAGTGTGAATGTGTGTGTTGGTCCCTGAGATCTGGAGCGTTTCTGGAACATCATGACTCTAGTTTTCTGGAGGTTGACGGTCAGGGCCCAGGACTGACAGTAATCCTCCAGCAGATCCAGGCTGTCCTGAAGCCCCTCTTTAGTGGGCGACAGGAGGACCAGGTCATCTGCGTAGAGAAGACACCTGATCTCTGTGTCGTGTAGAGTGAGACCTTGAAAGGGAGCATGTTCTAACGTATCGGCCAATTGGTTGATGTAAATGTTGAAGAGGGTGGGGCTTAAACTGCAGCCCTGTCTCACTCCGCGCCCCTGGGGGAAAAATTCGGTTCTTTGGTTTCCAATTTTCACAGCGCATTGGCTGGCGGTGTACATCGATTTGATCAAATCATAGAATTTCCCCCCTATTCCACTGTCGAGAAGTTTTAGGTATAATCCTTTGTGCCAGATTGAATCAAAGGCTTTCTTAAAATCAATGAAACAAGCAAAAATTTGTCCTTTGTTTTGATGTACATATTTGTCAATTAGTGTTTGTAATGTAAAAATATGATCGGATGTGCGACATTTTGGAAGAAAGCCGATTTGGCATTTACTCAAGGCATTGTGCTTCATAAGGAAGTCTAAAAGTCTGGAGTTTAAGATGCTGCAGAGAACCTTCCCCAGGTTACTGTTCACACAGATGCCTCGGTAGTTGTTGGGGTCTAATTTGTCTCCGTTCTTGTGGATGGGGCTGATGAGGCCCTTGTTCCAGATCTCAGGGAAGAACCCTACACACAGAACATCATTGAACAGTTTCAGCATGGCCAGTTTGAAGCTTCGGTCTGTGTGTTTCAGCATCTCGTTCAGGATGCTGTCGACACCACAGGCTTTCTTGGGCTCAATGACTCCTAATTTGTCTTCCAATTCTTTCATTGTTATGGGGAAATCTAAAGGGTTTTGATTTTCTTTAATTGATCTTTCCAAATTGTCTAGTTTATTAATTATTTCGTTTTGTTTATAATTTTGAATTTCAGTTGGGCTGTATAATTCTTGGAAGTGGTTTTTCCACTTTTCCCCGTCTTGGATTGCCAGAACTTCTTGATTTGGTTTGTATAACAATTTCCATTTATCCCAAAATTTGTGTGAGTTTATAGATTTTTCAATTTCTTCAAACTGGTTTTGCAGAAACTGTGCTTTTTTCCGCCGGAGTGTGGCTTTATACTGTTTTAATGCCTCACAGTAAAGAAGGCGGAGGTCCGAATTATCTGGTTGTCTGTGTTTTTGGTTTGATAAGTTTCTTAGGTTTTTTCTCAGAGCCTTACAGTCCAAATCAAACCATTTGTCAGAATCTAAATATTTTTTCTTTGGTTTAACAGTTGATAAATTACTTTTTTGTGCTGTTTTGTAGAATATGTTGTTTAGATCTTGTACTTCCTGATTGATGCCGAATTGATTTTTAGGGTATTCCTGTATTTGGAATGAATGTATGAGGGATTGTATTTCTGGAGACTCAACAGCAGTGCTGTAATTAGTGCCACTGTTTTCAGTCCATTTGAAAGACATTAATTTGCTCATTTGATATGGGGTCCTAATTGGTATGGGTGATGTTTCAGAGAGATGTCTCTCTCTCTCTCTCTCTCTCGTTCCTCTTGTCTCCCTCTCTCTCTCTCTCGGTCCTCTTGTCTCTCTCTCTCTCTCTCTCGGTCCTCTTGTCTCTCTCTCTCTCTCTCTCTCTGTCCTCTTGTCTCTCTCTCTCTCTCTCTCTGTCCTCTTGTCTCTCTCTCTCTCTCTCTCTCGGTCCTCTTGTCTCTCTCTCTCTCTCTCTCTGTCCTCTTGTCTCTCTCTCTCTCTCTCTCTCTCTGTCCTCTTGTCTCTCTCTCTCTCTCTCTCGGTCCTCTTGTCTCTCTCTCTCTCTCTCTCTCTCTGTCCTCTTGTCTCTCTCTCTCTCTCTCTCTCTGTCCTCTTGTCTCTCTCTCGGCTCCTGAGAGCTTTTTAAACAACATCACCTCAATTATGGCTCTCAGACAAGCCGCTCTAAAAGCCTGAGCCGCAGTCAATCGCAGTCAATGCTTTACAGAGACACACACACACACACTTCATACACACTGGATTGTGTCTGTGTACTTGAATCTGAGAGAGAGAGAGAGAGAAACGCTCTGTTTTAAACGCCGTCTTCTGCACTACACTGCCTTAAGAGGAAAACAGTGTTACATACAGTCAAACCGAAATGTATTCAGACTCCTTCAACATTTCTCACATTATCAGTTTATTCGCTATCGTTTAGAAAATGGTAATAAAATATGAGCAGAACTCAGTGGATATTTGACTGGTTTTGTCCGTCCTTCTGTTAGACTCTCACACATGAGTTATGTTGAATATCTGTCAGCTGTTAAATTTAACTACACAATTAGATAATACCAGTTTAGCTCAACCAGTGACCAAGCAATGCTTCATGTTGTTCAGTGTGTGTGTAAAAAGAGCATTAGCAATTACAGAAAACACACTGAAGAAAACATGATCAGCTCAAAGTGGAGGAAGAATATATGGTCCCACTGGTAGTCGCTGTATGAAGAGTTTCTGGGTGTAATATGTCACAGTTTACTTTACTTTGCTCTCCTCACTTACACAAATGAACTATAGTGTCCTGCACACACTAGTAAAAAAAAAATATCAAAAATGATATCTGGTGTCTGAATCATTTTTGGTTTGACTGTATGTGAATTATTTGAGACACACGGGAGACTCGTTTTCACTAAACTAAGAATGCATAAAGATACTGATCATAAAATCCTCTAGATTTATCAAAACTGTAGATTAAACCTGTCGCACACATTCTCCTTCAGTCCTTCTGTCTCTGATTGACAGTTTAGACTTTATTAGCAAGTAAAAGTCTTTTAGTATAACTGAACAAACGTCCTCCTTCAGCTCGAGTCTTTTTGCTGTGAAATCTTGATTTTTATCAAGTAAACGTAAGAATAACTTTGATATTGTACGTAATATTTCAAGATAAACACAGCAGTTTAGGTTTACTTCATTCTCCCGACATCATTTTTCAGAAAAATCAGGATTTTGAGGACTGTTTATTTGTTCATCTGTCAATCATCATTGTATTGCATTGCATTATATGTTTTAAAACGACAGACCTTTGATCATGAACTAAGTATTATAATAAGACTATATTATTGGGAGATATAAAGTGATGACTGATATTTACATGCACTTCATTTAAGTTTAAAGATATCATTGATTTAGATTTTCATGCATTACATTATTTTTGGCTATATATAAAAAAACACAATATCTGCATTAAATTGCACATTTTTGCTTATTTTGATCGTCTGAATAAAATTGAGCTGTTTTTCCTCCATATTCTCACTATATGAGCCTAATTTAAAACATAAAACACATATTTTGTCATTTCAAAAAGTTAGATTTTTTATGACTATTATTTCAGGCTTTACAAAGTTAAATTAATAAACAAAATATTGGGTGAAACTATCATTTAAAAAAAAATTAAGGTATTGAAGGCATTTTTCACTGAGCTTGTTGCAATGCATTCTGGGATCGCCTTATACATGAGACGTATGAAGCCTTTATTAATAGCCTGTAGGCTATAAATGATCTATAGATGCTTTACCCTTCATCATAGACACTTTTGCATATTAATGAACAAGTAAATATGAGGGAACGTCACGCTAGTGAAGTCATCAGTTCAGTGATCAATAACCAATCATGAGTGAATGTGTAATCAATAACCCATGTGACTCACTCTCCCTTCTGCGTCGTTTCTGTTTACGGTTCCCTTTTAAAGCTAATTACCAGTGTGTGTGTGACATCATCGTCACAGTCGTTAACGCATCATCATGTCTGCTGTGATGTCACAGATAATCAGCATGCCTGTGATAACAAACATTAAACACGCGATCCGCCACAATGCAAAAGAAACTATTACATTTCAATTTGTGTGCAAGTGTTATTACAGTTTTATTAATATTTTTAATTAGCTTTCATTTTAAATTTAGTTTCATTTCAAGTAATTTCGTCACCTGCTTTTGTCATGTTATTAGTTTTTATGTTTTTTTAGATATAGGTGTTTGTTTAATTTATTTTCAGTTTAGTTTTAGTTTTAAATGTATATTTTTAGTGCTTCAATTCAAACTTATTTCTGTTTAATGCCAATGCAGTGTTGCTAATTTTTGTGTAGTTTGTTTTTCAACTAATATTTATATTTTAATTTATGTTATTTCCGCTTGATTTCAATGAACAGAAATGTTTAAATAGTTTTAGTTAACGGTAATAACCCTGTTATATAGTGTGTAGTGTGCAGTAAACAGTAGGTTAGGAGCTCATAGTGGAGACAGGCACACAATATAATTATGAGTATAAAATAACAATGTATAAAGAATAATATAACAAGGTTTTCCCTCGTATCTCATGATGTTTGTGGTCGACCTCACAGAATCTATAAACCCTGAACAAAACCACACCGAACCGAACAACAGCAGGAAGAACTCCAATCCCACAATGCATGAACTCCTTCATTTATCTCTCGCTCGCTTTCTGTGTGTGTGTGTGTGTGTGTGTGTTTCTGTAATCCTCTCTGCAGATTCACCAGGTCACTGATCGCAGAGCAGTCTGGATTTAAAATGCTTTTGTTACTGTTCAAATCTGAGTCAAATCCCCTTACATACACACACACACACATACACACTCAGTCACACTCGCACACAGACACACACACGCACACACAACACAAATAAACTTTCAGAAATGTCAGTGCACATACATGTGTGTGTGTGTGTGTGTGTGTGATGGGTAGGTTTAGGTGTCGGGTTAGTGTGTGTGTGTGTGTGTGTGTGTGTGATGGGTAGCTTTAGGGGTCGGGTTAGTGTGTGTGTGTGTGTGTGTGTGATGGGTAGGTTTAGTGTAAGAGGAGAAAATATACAGTTTGTACAGTATAAAAACCATTACATCTACTGACGTAGCTATGTAAACCTGTGAGTGTGTTAGTGTAAGTGTGTGTGTGTGTGTGTGTGTGTGTGTGTGTGTGTTTGTGGAGAGAGACTGTGGAATCAGGAGCTTTTTAATGTCACTTGTTCCCTGCAGGGTCGATAAAGAGAACGAGAGAGACTCGTATTTATGTTTATTGCATAACTCTCTTGAATACTGGATTGTGATATTTCTGCATAAGGACTTTAAACTGCATAATTTATTGTTATATCTCAGTTAATACTCTCGTACCCCTCCACAGAATTGATCAATTCAATTATTAAAATCATTAATTTATTTACAAAATGGCATGCCAAAAAAACATTGAAATAATTAAGAAAAAATAAACAAAAAGTATATTAAACCATTGTAAGTACTTGAAAAGTATTTAAAGTAAGTTTTTTTTTTTTTTTTTACAATTTGAGATTTTATACATCAAAGTAATAAAATCTGATTGTGATAAATTACTTTGTTTATTATGGAGGACTGGGAATATCACATAAAATAGGAATTTATCAATTAATTAATTAATTTCATATCATTAATTACAAAATGACATGCCAAAAATAATTTAAATAGTTAAATAGTTAAAAATATATTAAACCATTGTCAATATTTCCAGAAAAAGTTTCACAATGTTGTTTAACTTCATAAGCACATTATGCAGCTGGAGTGTTCAGTGTTGTTATCATATTGTTTATGAGCCATAATTTAAAATACTTCAGATATTCCTTCTCTTAAAGAAGGCTAGAAGTGTCAGATGAAACCCCGAGATTACTCACACAGAGACGTTTGAGTCGTTTCTCTTTACTTCTATAAAGAGTTTCTCTTTATCTGTTCAACACAGAGTCGCAGACGCAGACCGAATATATTATAATATCGTGTGAGAGATGAGCCGAGGGCCTTTTAGAAATACATATTTCACCGTGATCTCATTAGTATTTGCCGGTATCGCTCTGTGAGTTTAGTTCTGGCACACGTTTACAGCGTACAACATCTCACGAATCATCGGTTTAGCTTCATCTAAATGAGATTAATTAAATATATTTAACCGGATTCCTCCTCTGATGACATCATCAAGGTTTCATCTTTTTACGTATGAATTCCGTATGAAGCGATAATGATAATTAAATGTCGCCATAAACTGCAAATTACTTTTATATTGAATTTCCCTTCTGGGATTTTCTGAGACGGGGAAAAAAGCGGATATTGTGAAGATACAGATTTACAATGATTTAAAAAAAAAAATTTTTTTTAAATTTGAGTGAAATGTTTTAATGTTTATTTCAGTTAATGTTGATTTCAAGTAATAAAAATGTTTTTTATGTTTTGTAAAAAAAAAAAAAACATTAAAGGACTCATTAAACTGATCAAAAGTGACAGACATTTATGATGCAGCAAAAGATTCAAATCTAACTTTCTATTCTTCATGGAAATAAAATGCATCACAGTTTACACAAAAATATGTAAAAAAAAAAAAAAAAGAAACTTTTCAACACTGATAATAATCATAACTGTTTCTTGAGCATCAGATCCTCATATTAGAGTGATTTCTGAAGGATCATGTGACACTGAAGACTGGAGTAATGATGCTGAACATTCAGCTTTGATCACAGGAATAAATTACACTTTACTGTATATTCACATAGAAAACAGATATTTTAAATTCTAACAATATTTCACTGTTTTTCCTGTATTTTTGATCAAATAAATGCAGCCTTGGTGAGCAGAAGAGACTTAAACTAAACAAAAATATCTATTATGAATCTCTTTACGGTACACTTCTTTCTAAAACATTAAAATCTTTTGCCCGCTAGTGTGCATGAATCGAGTCCTCGCTAACCTCTCTGTTTGCTACACTTGTCTGTTCTCAATCAGGTCCAGTGTCTGGTGGCCACAGACGCGGATAAAGGTAACAATGCATGTCTTATACCTAACATTGTTTGCAAAACACACACACACACACGTCTCACACTTTGTCCAAACATGTGTTTCTCTGGTTTCCTACTGTAAGTGCAGTGGACGTGTCCTTATAAGTGTGTGTGTGTGTGTGAGAGACACTTGTCTTTCTCTCTGTATGTTTCCATTTAAAGCCCGTCCTCTGTATCACCTCACACTTTCTCAAACACACACACTCCTACAGACTCTTGGGTAAAATAGTCCAGATAGCAGACCGGGGTCTTATCAGACAGAGATGAGTGTTAATGGAGTGAAGGTCAGTGAAGTTATGAGACACACACTGCCAAGCTGAAGCTCAAGAGTCCTTCAGCAGGGAACACACACACACACACACACCAGCTGAGACAGTGAGTTCACTGCGGTGAGGATAAAAACTCCCTCCATCATTTCTGCTTTATTCTTTTACAGTCACACACTGCATGGACAAACACTAATATTAACTACGTTTTATCTGTCTTCTCATATTTTCTGCAATTTATTTACTTTATTCTCATATTTTTTGCAGTTTATTTGCTGTATTCTCATATTTTCTGCCATGTATTTACTGTATTCTGATCATTTATGGACTTTATTTACTGTATTCTCATATTTTTTGCAATTTATTTACTTTATTCTCATATTTTCTGCTCTTTATTTACTGTCTACCTTTATTTTCTGCAGTTTGTTCACTATATTCTCATATTTTGTGGACCTTATTTGCTGTATTCTCATATTTTATGCCATATATTTACTGTATTCTGATCATTTATGCCATTTATTTGCTGTATTCTCATATTTTCTTCACTTTATTTACTGTATTCACATATTTTCTTCACTTTATTTACTGTATTCTCATATTTCCTGCACTTTATTTACTGTCTACCTTTATTTTCTGCATTTTATTCACTATATTCTCATATTTTATGCACCTCATTTGCTGTATTCTCATATTTTATGCCATTTATTTACTGTATTCTCATATTTTATGCACTTTATTGACTGTATTCTCATATTTCCTGCACTTTATTTACTGTCTTCTTTTATTTTCTGCATTTTATTCACTATATTCTCATATTTTCTGCACTTAATTTTCTGTATTCTCATATTTCCTGCACTTGTATTTTCTGCCATTTCTTTACCATAGTCTCATTTTCTGCTGTTTATTTTCTCGCTGATATACTTCAGCCTCCTCATATTCGTATTCTCTGTTTGCGTCTCAGCCGTGTCTCGTATCTCTCTGTATTTTTATCCATGATTTATTCTCCATTTCCACACGCAGGACTGCAGCTGCCGCTATATGTACACGTAGATGAATTTCCCTACATTTTTAAACCCAAATGAAATTAAATGATGTATCAAATGTCGAGTATTTCACGGTCTGTGTCTCTGTACACATCGGCTCATTTCTCTTTCCCTCTGTTACACGTGGAGAGAATAAATTCAGTTCTCCCTCCCTTTCAAAGACACGCACAACACAGTGTTTTTGTGTCATTAACCAGAGCCGAACTAGTTCTGTTGTAGAAATACTACTATAAAAACACATGTGTATGCATGAGGAGTGTGTGTGTGTGTGTGTGTGTGAGAGAGAGACAGAGAGAGAAAGAAAATCATGTGTATGCATGGTGTGTGTGTGTGTGAGAGAGAGAGAGAGAGAGAGAGAGACGTGTATGCATGAGGTGTGTGTGTGTGTGTGTGTGTGTGAGAGAGAGACAGAGAGAGAAAGAAAATCATGTGTATGCATGGTGTGTGTGTGTGTGAGAGAGAGAGAGAGAGAGAGACATGTGTATGCATGAGGTGTGTGTGTGTGAGAGAGAGACAGAGAGAGAGAGAGTCATCTGTATGCATGGTGTGTGTGTGTGAGAGAGAGAGAGACATGTGTATGCATGAGGTGTGTGTGTGTGTGTGTGTGTGTGAGAGAGAGAGAGAGAGAGAGAGAGTCGTGTGTATGCATGGGGTGTGTGTGTGTGTGTGTGTGAGAGAGAGAGAGACAGAGAGATACACTGTGCCTGATATTATTATGGGTTTATGTTTTCAGCAGAAAATGATGGTGACAGCAGAAAATAACCCAGATTCAGAGGCAGAGATAAAGACAGAGCGACATCATGGACGAGGGAGAAAACACAGTCAGACGCTCTTTCAGAGTCACGTAAGCACCATATAACACACACTCTGAAATATTGAAGTCCAGTGTGCATTTTATTCACTTTATTCTCATGTTCTATTCTTTATTTACTTTATTCTTATACGATAATATTATTAATATTATATAATATTAATTGCTAATGGGTTTAGAAAAATAATCTTTTTCTCCCTTTGAATTAAGTTGTGTTTTTTTTTTTACCCATTGCCAGATATTTCTTCGTTTTGAGCATAAAGTCACTTCATTTTTATACATTTTTCAAAAAAAAAAAACTTCAGTCATTTTGCTTCTCCAGTAAATGTATCTTAATTTAAGAATGTTTAGATATTTGTGGACAGAAATACTGAGGAAAAACATCATTTTTTTGCAGTGTATTTGATGCATATATTTTATTAGCAACTGAGCACCAAAAACCAAACATTTTTGTTTTGAGTCAGTTTTACTCGTCGTGTATTTCTGTTTAGATCAGAGCGAGTGCGCCGCTAACTGTGTGTTCTATAGACGCCTGTAATTGATCACCTCTAATCAGGGATCCTGATTAATTACCAATTAGGCAAACCATGATTGTTTATATTGTGTGTCATTTAAACAGAGCCTCAGTTAAATACACACACACACACACACACTGGAAAAACAGATCTTGAACAGAAAAACAAATACTTGCGTCCTCTGACGCGCTGTAGCTCGGCTAGTGAACTGCTAATATAGGCGAAAGTGGCCGTTTTTGGGCGGTAGGCCTTAATTTGCTTGTATTTATGTCTTTTTCACTGTCCTTGTTGCAGCTCCTCTCTTCCCAGTCTGTCAGTACCGCTCTGTGTTTCTCGTATAACGCCATAACTCGCTGCTTCACTAGCATAGTACGCTGCATCGCTGAAGAAAACAAGCGAGTCACTGCTTTTTCCCGAAACCGTATTATCGCAAATTTGTCGTTGAACTGCTGATAACGACCATAGCTGGGTAACGATGCTTTGGCTAACGATGTTCCTGTCTCTATAAAGCCCCTCCTTCTGAAAAGCACACTGTGCTCTGATTGGTCGGCTGGAGCAGTGTGTTGTGATTGGTCGAGCGCTTTGAGTGTGTTTGGGAAATGTCCCGCTCGTTACCATAACCGCCAGTTTAACACACTACTAACTAACTCAACCAGGCCCCGCCCCTTTATTCTGCACATTAATTATTATAATGAGGAATATTGTGACGTGTTCGTTCCCGGACGAAACTCAAGACTACAATGGAGGCGTTTCAGGAGTTCAGAAACACTGATATAGAGAATAGATCTCGCTGGAGTGACGTTGTCATGCTCAAACAGCAACATTACACACTAAAAAAAGATGAAGATGGGAAAAAAAGCTGAATTTTGTTTCACACTAAACCTGGTAATTGATTATTTCCGGCAGCTCTTGCTATTTTTGCCGTGCATCATTCGCGCAGTAAACGTTCTCGTTCGTTCTCCCCGCACAGATGGTGGTGTTTAAGAGCATACGGCATCCGTTCTAACACACACGTCTCGCGTGCGGCTCGTGTCTCACACTGACCCGTAATCTGCTCTCACACCCCACGTGCCGTTTCCGTGTTGTTCTCGACATGTTGAGGCAGCAGATTTATTCTGCTGGAGGACGTAATTAATGATCTCATTAGAGGGACTTGTTAGCGAAGGACAGCAGCTTTGAGTCCACATACGCTCGTTAGTAAAGCGCTTTCATAATTGCTGCCGTTAGAACAACAAAAAAAACATTAGGGGTTACAGAGCCTTTATTAATCCTGAATCTGATTCACAAAACATTCTTAAAGTGCCCATTTTATGCTTTTTGGCATATTACCTAAAATGGCTGAATGTGAATATAAAAGGTCTGCAATGTTTCAAAGATCAAACTTTCTCACTTCCTGCTGAAACTACATAGTTTTGTAACAACTTTGCATAAACTAATTTACTAATCCCCGCCTCTGGTCTTGATTGGCTGAACAGCGTCTCTTAGCTCCGCCCTCAAACACTGTAGTGTATCTGAGACTGGAAGAGTTCGGCTCGTGTCGTTCATGTCGAGAAGACGCTGTTTTCTGAGATTGATACGGTGAAACCCACGCCATCGTTACTGTTCGTATCACTGTGATCAAGAGCTGAGAGTCAGATATGATAATGAGCGTTTGCTCTCTGACCAATCACAGCAGAGCAGCTCTCAGAGAGGCGGAGCTTAGAGAGACTGAATCTCCGAACGAAGCGCTTCAGACACAGAGAGGAAAGAGATGATGCTGCGGTGATTATTATGAGCAAATTAAAGTGTTTTTTGATCTTAGATGCACGTAAACTTACAAAACACAATCAGGAACCTTTAAATAGCATAGAGGCACTTTAAGAATAAAACTATTTTATTTTTTCTTATTTACGAATATATTTTATTCCCAAAAATACTTATTTAGATTTTTTATTTTTCTAAGATTGTTCCTAAGACAAAACTTAAGAAGAATTCAAATTCTTGAAAAAAATAAATGTCTTTAAAATAATCGTAAATTACCCGTTAAAGTCAGGATAGGTAAGAAGTTTAATGAATTTAATGGGTTGTTTCAAGCAGGGTTATTTACGTAAACTAAAACTATTAAAAGCATTGCTGTTAATCTAAATAAAGCTGAAATAAAATATTTCATTCAAGAGTTTGACTAGTTATTGGCATCTTTCAGCATTGACGGCTCTTCAGAAGTTGATGCAAGAGTTATTTTTTTGCCAGCAACATTTAAATTGCAAATATTTTATGTAATAGTAGATGTTTTACGAGTGATTGATTGTTTTTTTCTCATGTCAGACGACTGTCGCACCATTGAGGACTGTGTTTTCCTGAGCTTTTCCATTAGTGCCAGTGCTTTTATACTGACGCCTGCAGTTATAATGAAGAGTTTATCGCTCTTGGACGAATGCTGAATGAATTCTGCTCCTCCTGTCACTAGGAGAACAATAAGCCTTTAATGCGGCACATATTTCATGCTGCTGTGCTGGTGTGTGTTTATTTCAGAGGTGTGTGTGAGGGTCAGAGACGCTCTCGGTGAGCTTGTCTCTCAGTTCCAGTGTTTATGGAGCTCATACACCATTAATCATTTTTCAGCTAAATAATGGTGTCATGCCATAATCCATCATGCACACAGAGAGCGCTGAGCATTATAGGATGTAATTACACTTAAAAGTGTGTGTTTGATGATATGTGTGTGTGTGCCTCATATTTTAACAACACTCTCATGTCACGATTCGGTTTGATACACATACAACACTGGTCTCATGATACTTTGAACCAGGGTTTTTATAGTTAACTAAAACTGAAACTAAAGCCAGAAAAACATTTTTGACATTAACTGAAATAGAAATATCCCACTGGACTCTGGAATGATTGCATTTCTTATTTAACATGATTAAACCTAAAATTACGGCAATGGCAAAAATAGGTATATGGGACGTAACAGTGTGGATAGATTATATTTACAGACACACACTGGCATTTCCACTCGATACAGATCAAGTGTCTCTGCATTCATTCATTTCTCATGAGGTAGTAGAAAACTGAAAACACTCCAACAAACAGTGGAGAGAGAGAGAGAGAGAGAGAGAGAGAGAGAGAGAGAGAGAGAGAGAGAGAGAGAGAGAGAGAGAGAGAGAGAGAGAGAGAGAGAGAGAGAGAGAGAGCGAGAGAGAGAGAGAGAGAGAGAGAGAGAGAGAGAGAGAGAGAGAGAGAGAGAGAGCAGTTGAATGTGTTTAAATGACTTGTTCTTGTTTGTGTAATTGCTGTGCTGTTTAGTTAATTTGAGAGAAGTTTGAACACTCATTACTGTAGCTGCTTCTTTAGCTTAATAGAGATGAACTCATGCAGAAATGTTCATGTTTTAATTATAAGAAGTGTGTGTTTGCACAGTATTTACACATCTATCTATCTATCTATCTATTTATGTCTGTGTATTAGTCTGTAGGCCTACATTTATTGTATTGAATCTATGAATATTGAAAAGAGCAACATAAACATTCTGTTAAACATCTTTTATGTTTCACAGAAGAAAAAAACTCGTACGAATTTAGATCGACGTGACGGTGTGTAAATGATGACAGAACTTTCATCTTTAATTATTACAATTATTTTCCCTGTCCAAAACACCTCCTGTTTTGCCTCCCAACATTACATTTCAAATTAAAATAAAAAATTCAAGTCTTCCAAAATCTGAAATTGCCAGCAACTAATGTTCTCCATGAGGGAAAACAACTTGATAAACAACTAAGAAATGTCTTAATGATGATGATGTGAAAATGCAAAAGGGTTTAAAAGAGAGTTTAGAGGATAGGAAAGTCAATGGAAATGATAGAAAAGCAAGCGTTTGTGTGTGTGTGTGTGTGTGTGTGTGTGTGTGTGTGTTTAATGCTAAAGCTAAATCCTGCACACAGCCAGACTCGTCTGATTGTTTGGCTGCTGAACACCATATATTATGGTCATGAAGCCACAGGACCCGTTTAACAGCCATCAGACCAGACATCTGCCTGAACATATTATCGCTTTGCAAGCTTCTCTGACTCTAATCTCAGCAGCTCCAGGAAGAAACGCTTGTATATTTGATCAGAATCTTTAAGGGAACCTGCTGTCTATTAAGCATACTAGAATAAACACACGACATCTAGTGACATCTAGGGTCATCTGAGGTCGTCCCGTTTGTGTTTGTGTCCCACAGGCGGTAGAGGGATACAGACGAACTCTCCTAAACTTCAGCCTGGAAGATTGTTTCCCACATAAAACCTGACGGAGAAGAATTTACCCAAGGCAAGTGTGTATATAGTTTACAGCATTTTCACGTTTTCACTTTTTAAACTCTCCAAACGTCCCTTTCGCTCTCTTTATAATTGCATCACCACACAGTATGTGTGTGCGAGTTTAGTGAACTTACAAAAATGTCTCTTAGTTGCTACGAACAATGACAGTAATTAGTCCATTATGCAACATTATGAATTATGTAATCAGCAAATCAAATATCTCCCAGCGGATATTTCTGAGATCATTAATTGTAATTGATATAATGATATAATGTATATAAGTGATGGTGATGATAAAGGATGAAAACAGTCTGTATATTATATTGAACACACTTCACATCCCATAATCATCCTTTCAGTATTACGTTATGCTGACGGTATTTATGATAGTTCTCTGAACATTCAAAATGTTTTAGTTTTTTTGGGTTCTGCAGACGTTAAAGGCCCCCTGAAACCATAATATTTTTTTTAGTATGCTTTTAGTATGAATATATTAGCCTTAAGGTTATGAATAAGCTGGTGTGCTCCAAAACAATGACAACATTCGCATTTAGGAGATATAAGCATTCAAAACTTAGTCTCTCACTTCCGCTAATATGGATCAGGGATTTTTATGACATCACCGCTTCTCATCACATCTTCTGGCCAATCAAATGCTCTCTAGAATCTAAAGCTCCGCCCCCTCTGCTGGCCAAAGCGACCGTTGAAAACTACTGCGTCATGTAGCAATGTGTTGGAGTGTGTGTTCGGCTGCTCAAAAGTTTTACTCCGTTTTCCAACTGTACGTTGGTTAAAAATGAAATTAATAGAATTTATTCACACCTCTACTTTTGAATCCAACGTATCAGCGCTCGGATTCGCTACCATGGTGCCGTCAAGTATGACTCGCAGTCTGTGAGCTAAACTAAACGCTATTGGCTATTTAAAAAGGGGGAGGAGCCATTCAATATGTCCCGCCTTAACTTCCTGTTTCAGTGAAAATTACGTCAACGCATCAAACAAAGCTGTGCGTTCCAAGGCACTTCAGTGGGACGTTCCGTTTGATCGTTCTTCAGAGAGCGTTACTTTTGAATGTTCTCTGAACGTTCTAAATCAAGAACGAACATTCTATTTAGGTTACTGTTTGTTCATGAGTTTGAAAGAACCTTTCCAGAACGTTCCGTTAGCTGGGATTCAGTGTTCACTGTGTGCTGTGCTGTAACCAGTACACTAGTGCTGAATTCAGAACAGCATACTAGCATTGTACTCTTACTCTGCCTTGTTCATGTAATAATATTCATCCTACTATTCCAGTGGGCATTCCTAGGTCAGCGAGAGGAACACAAACGGTTTCTCTTTCTGCCAGAACACAAGAGTGATGAGAAGCAGCAGGAGAGCTGAAGGTCTGCATGTGTTCCAGAACGCTGCCTCCTGCTGGACACACACACACACACACACACATACACAGACGGTCTGTGTGTCTCATTAACCCCGTGTGCTCCTCAGAGAAGCGTGGGCGAGAGAGGCCGTCTGCAGAGAAACATCATGAGGATCAGTGTGTTTTATGGTGTTTCCTCAGTGTTTTGTCTGCTGGTGAGAGCGCATTTAGTTTCAGTTGGTGCATCCGCAGTCCTGACCGATGCATATTGCACACAAAAATGGAAATCACCAGAGCATTTCTCGATTTAAACCATCTCCAGAGAGCAAGCCATCAGGTTAATATAACAAAAATGTGTTTGCAAGGTTCACATAATGAGCAAAAATGTCAGATTGTGAATGAATCGTTATTTTGGATTAGGTGGTTCACGAAACGGTACTAAATTATTCATGCAAAACTTTTAAGCCAATAAAAAATGTATGTTAATGCAAATTATATTTAAGTGAAAAGTGTGTAGCTTTTGTAGTTTGCATGATTTCTTCAAGCCTACAGAGATCTGAAACAGGAGAAGACTGACATGCGTCGCTCATGATGAAAGCGGGACGTTTGATCAGCTCGTAATGAAGTTGTCACACACAATCAGAGCTCACATCTACCAATCCCCTGCGGCCGCTGAGCTGGACATGACAGCAGTGATGGATGATGGGAGAAAACATGGCCTTATGGGAGTGACAACAGGAGGTCAGCAGCTCCATCTGATCAGGTTTGAATCTGACACACGTGAGCTGAACATCTAACTCGTCTGTTACTCGCAGCGGATCACATTACAGCCACACGGAGACTGCGTACGGGATCGTTTTATTACATTTAATTGCCAAAAACCCATTCTCAGAATGTTATGAACAAACGTTCTTCCAGTAACGTTAATAAAATGTTCGTTCAAAATGATCTGGTCTTTAAACCTTCTCAATTTTATTTATACACATTTTTTTCCAGAAACGTTTTAGTTGGACGGTCCGCTAACGTTTTTGAAACGTTGCTACTTGTTTCTTTACTTATTTTCCAAGTTGTGGAAAATTGTCTCTGGCTTCACAGTACATTTTATATCACCACATAAATACACAGAAAAAAAAATGGCAATACACAATTTAAAAAATTCTGTTCGGAGAACATTCAAAAGTAACGTTCCCATAATGTTTGCTGAATGTTTAGTTTTAGAAAGTCTACGAACTTCACATACTTTTGAAAATGCAGCATTTAATTGCTCCTGATGTAAACATGACGGATTTTCTTCTTCCATAAGGAGGTTTGGCTTCGCAACGGCTTTGTATCCTGGCAGATCTTTAAAGAACGCGACACACACGTCTCCCGGAAATCCAGGAGAATTCAACCAATCAGATGACGGCTCCAGTTTTGTGGGGCTTATGCATCAGACGTTCAGCCAACGGTCCGTGGTCGTGACATCTGAGGCTGAGGTTACATGTCATGTGAACATCAACCAACATCAGAGAACGGCAAACATGCGAATGTGTTGTTAACAGTGTTGGGGAAAGTTACTTTTTGTGTTACAATATTTTGTTACTCCTTTAAAAAAATCAACTAACTCTGTCACTTTTTATGAAAATTAATGGATTAGGTTACTTTTGCGTTCATTTTTCTCATCTGGGCTGGGCTTGCATGTTTGTTTTTTAATAATAATAATAAAAAGTTATATTTTCAGGAAATGTAAAGGAACCCTTTTACATTAATAATACATGAATACGCCTCAGGCTGGATTCATGCCTGTACAGGAGAGGTCAGTGAATGGGAAAACAAACTATCTTGCGTTACTTATTTGAAAAAGTAACTTTTTGTAAATTTACTGTAAAAAATAAAATTTTACGGTAAAATACCGGCAGCTGTGGTTGCCAGAACTTTACCATCAAAAATATGGTACAGACATTATTGGTTTTACAGACTTAACTTAAAATTTACAGTAATAAACCGTATTTCATTATCTGATGTAATGTTAATTTACCAACCTATTTATATATTCATATCTGTTTTGTACCATTGTAATACACTGACAACCAACAATCATTACAGCAGTGATGAAAGTCACATGATAAATCAAAGCTTATCACAAGCACCTCTTCCACGAGAAAGTTAGTACAAATATATAGAAGATGCACACAAACTCATTCACACAAACACTAAACAGCATCATGGTAACACATGAAATTTTAAAAATGCAATAAACATTCATTTAACAACATTAAATGTAACATAAAACTCTAATGTACATAACTGACAAGAAAAGAACTAAGCAAACTAAGAAGAAACATAAATATTTCAACAAAAATACATCAAATGTGAAGTGTCACGCAGGGAATTGTGGGAATGTCAATTTACGTTTTTTCACTGTAAATTATACAATGAGTTGTTCTTTTCACTTTCAAAAACTGTAAATTTAACGGTATTTTACAGTAAAATTACATTAAATGTACCGTTAGATCTATCACAGTTATTTATCGTATATAGTAAGGAAACTTTCTGTTAACCAATTAACAGTTTTTCACTGTAGCATTTTTACAGTCTTTTACCGTTAAAACCACGATCATTTTTTACAGTCTTCACTTGTTACTTAAAAAAAAGTAACTTGTAATTCGAAACCCCCAACACTGGTTGTTAAATGATTGAAAAATTAACTTAAAATCTCAAGTTAGTATTTTAGGTCAAAGTTTGGGAATCTCTGCATTACAGTATTGCTGAAGAAGTTTTTAATTGCCTGCTTCAAATGCAGAAATGTTTCGTCATTCTACCGTTTAAATGAGATAACTCAGTTCTGGTGCTGTTTGCACATAATTACAGGAAGACACGCCTGAACTTCCTTCCAAACTACTGTTATCTTCATCCAGAGGGAAGATCACTGGCGATATTTCAGAGCAGATGAAAACTTCTTATTTTTATATTCAAATATGTTATTTGCTCTGTGTGATAAAGTTGACCTTCTTCATTCAGGCTTGCAGCCGGTCGGTGAGAAGCAGAGAAACATGATTATTTCACACGCTGTCAGATATCAGCATGGATTTATATTATACACCATATATCAATCATTTATGGTGCCATTGTTATTTTTAAGGCAAGACACTATAACAGTGTTTTTTCATGCACTGGCCAATTTTGATATTTTTGGCTTTTCATGACATGTTGTTTCAGACTAGTGGGAAGAAAATATCCACAATACACATTTAGTGTTTATTTTATTTGCACATGCAGATTTCAATCAGCACTTCAGCGGCTTCACACACCAAACTTTACAGTTTCATTCATATATATATATTCTAAATGTTTGTTCATATATCATTCACCCGATTCATAGAACATTTGATTCTTTTTTTCTGGCTGTATTTTCTGATTTATGTAGAGATTAAAAAAGAGAAACCCCCCCAAAAAACTTTAATTATATGCCACAAAGAATTTTTTAACCAATGTTCTGAAAGTTTGAGCATATTTAATATGATTATGCTTTATTTGCATATTTAAACATAACATTTAAAAAAACGTGCAATTCTTAAAGTAATCAATCAACTGGAGATCTAGTTAAATTCAGATGGCCTTAAGTCGGCCTATATGCATTGCATTAAAAAAGTAGTAGTTCCGCCGCACAGATGTTTGCTAACAGTGTCCGTCCTCCAGTAGCATGAGCTCTTGATGACTGTGCTTCAGCATGAAGCCTGCGGTGGCCTCGCGAGACCCTCCTCGACTGCTGGATGTCATTATGGCCTCGTGCTTCTGTAACACATGCGGCGAGCAGGGGCTCTCAAGGGTCCAAGCGCTGCTTTATAAGCCTCCTGACAAACCCGCACTCCTTTATAGATGTTTTTGTCCTCTAGCTGGATTGGTTTTCTTTTGAGAGCTTATTTCATGCAATAATAGTGTCACGCGGTGCTGTCATCGTCCATATATCAGAATGAGGGAGGTTAGGTGGTGTGGCAAGCCGTTTTGACTTTTAATAATTCCCAGGATATTAATTTGTGAAATCAACAATTCAATTTTCACTAGTTAAAATGATAATTCTTGTTATCAGGGATTGGATTTTTACTAGCAATGGCATTTTTTGATATCAGGAATTGCTTTCTCACTAGTTAAAATGTTAATTCTTTGACGTCAACAATGACGTCATCGCTCACAGAAATATGAATTCTTGATATCAAGAATTCAATTTCAACTAGTAAGAACTATAATTCTTGATATGTGTAATTGTGTTTTCACTAGTTAAATGTCACCATAGGCTACCATTCAAATTCAATTGTTCATATTAAGAATTGATTTCTTACTATTTGAAATTCCAGTTTCACATATCAGAAACACAATTCTTACTATAAAGGAACAATAATTACTTGGTAAAAATATCCAGATATCCAGAACTCAGTTTTCACAAATGTTAATGTATTTCAATATGTTACACTTGTTATTTCTGAAACTTAACATGTATTTCTGATATCAATAATTTGGAGAGTGATTTCAGATATCTAAAATGGCATTTGTTTTTTTAATGTACTTTTTCTCATATAGACATTACACTTCAATCAGATGTACCTCAGATACTGTATCGAGTATCCTCATATCAAAAAACATACACACACAACATACAAATATATGCCCATACATGCATACAGTCGTGTTCGCCGTACATCTATTCATCAGAAATATATTAAAATGGCTTTCTTACTAGCAACAATCACATTCATGATATCAGAAATGAACATTGTCACTAGTGACAATCGAACTATTGATATAAAAAATGAACATACAAGTAGCAATTCAATTGTTGATATCAAGAACAGACATTTGCACTAGTAATCACATAATTATTGATATCAACAATTGAATTTGAATGGCAGCCTATGGTGACATTTAACTAGTGATGACGTCATTGTTGATATCAAGAAGTGAAAATTGAATTGTTGAAATCAAGAATTCATATCCTGGGAATGATTAAAAGTGGAAACGGCTTGCCATATATGTGGGAAGGTGAAGGACTTCTGTGCCGTTCACATTAGAAGCTGATAAACGGCGTGATCTCATCGAGTTGCTCTTCTCTGCGTCTGTTTTAATGCTGTAATTCTGCTAGAGCTTCAGAAAGACATTCTTCATTATAATTGCAACATAAAGAAACCTGAGCGGTGCTAGAACGTTTAGTTAACTTTCCCATTAAGTTATGAAACCTTTATTTCTGAAAGTTCTCAAAGTTCAAACGTCCAGTTTAAATTTATTTTTTTTTTTTACGTTTTATACGAATTCTAAGGGAACATTCCAGTTTATAATTTTTCAAACATTATGTGAACGCTATTTGAATGTTCTCATCGCCTACTTGTTTTGTTGGTGAACATCCATAGGCTATAAATCATGTTTTTGTGAAATTGCCATTGTAAACACCAAACCTTTTACATTTGATAATGTCACACACAGAGAGAGCAAACTAACTGGTCAAGTTAAGCCAAGTTGAAGCTGACTAAAAATGACTGCCAATCTTTACCTGATAACCATTAAAAAAAGTCAGAATGATATATTTATTAATTCATTTATTTTTTCCTCACCTTGTATGGCTGACACCGCCGTCAGTGTATGAATGGGTGAATGTGAGGCAAACTGTAAAGCGCTTTGGTGGCCATTGGGTCTGTTAAAGCGCTATATAAATGCAGTCCATTTACCATTTATAGGCCTATCTAGAAAATATAGACCAATATCTCCTTTGGATCACTGGTATTCACTGATTAAAAATTGGACTGCAAAAATAATCTATTGACAACCATTAAAACACAGGCTGTGTATTCTGACAGAATGAAAATGATTTATTTCACAAATTTATTCTCTGTCTATATACATTTTAGGCATTTGGATCACTGATACTCGCTGATTAAAAATCACTCAGAAAGGAATTAGATACGAAACAGCACAGATGATAATAATAATAATAATAATAATAAAAACATTAGCATATGTAAATGAAACGTTTACACGCAAATGTAGATCCAAAGCAGTGTTAACTAATAGACAGCCACAGTATATCTACTGTCTATGAAATTGAACAGATTTTCCAGTAAATTATATTAACCCATTAGCACCTCCAATAATTATATTTGTCCGAATGCCAAATCCTCCTCTTTATCAGAACTCAGATTGAATTTCATTGTTTTGATCTATTTAATCTCTGATATATGAAGCATTAATATTCTTACAAACTAACCTCCTGAACCTCAATATTAATAACTCCCATCTGTGTTCTCCCATCTTCGTTAACAGCTGGATTATATTCCTGTTCTATGTATATTTTTTATTTATTTATATTTAGAGTGAATTACGATTTATTAAAGGTGCTCTAAGTGATGTCACGCGTTTTTTAGGCCAAAACATTTTTTGTCACATACAGCAAACATCTCCTCACTATCCGCTAGCTGCCTGTCCCCTGAACACACTGTAAAAGAATGCGGTTTCTGTAGACAGCGCAGGCTCCACACACAGCAACAAACACAAACTGGGGCAACCCGCTCCACGAAACAAAACAAACAGTGTTCCAGCCTGGGGGGGGGGTTAGTGAGCGTACATGGGGGGGTGTGGAGGAGAGAAGCATGAAGAGGAAAGTCATAATTTTAACTCTTTAAGTTTGATATGGCCGACACACGACCAAAGAGACGACGTTCTGATGAACAGATTGCAAAAATGCAAAGAAGAGGGAAAAGGAGAAGGAACGCATGCCCGAATTTACACTGGAAAAGCCTTTGAAAGCTGGAGAGAACTCCGCCGGCAGAAACGCTTCCAATCCGACATTCAGGGAACGTTAGCTCTGTTTCAGCTGGACAGGGTAAATCCAGTTTGGTTTTTCTAAATGGACTTTCATGTTCGCCTAACAAACACAAGGATATAATTAGCTAGAACAATGCAGTCAGCGCTAACTTTGGTGAATACAACATATAGGTTTCTAGCAGCTAGCTATCGATCTCTATTGTAAATAATCAAGCAAACTCACAGTAGGGCGACAGTTTGTGTGAATGATTGTTTTCACCAACTATTTATTATGAAATTGAATGTTCATTCATAGCCTATTGACAACTTTGACTAAATTTGAAGCTAACGTTATCTTGCTATTATTGCGTCCTGGTATGGGAGCTAAAGTTATAACCTCAGGTGGCAAACGTTTTATCGTGTTTTTCTGGTAATGTTTCCATTATTTTTTTTTTTTTTCATAATATGAAAGCATTTATCTCACTTGGCGACATTACACCATCCTTGAAAGAAGTATCAGTAAAACTACAGAGGGAGGGGACGGGATGAGGAGGAGGGAAGGTCTAGCTAGCCTCCGTTTTGTTTGACAATACTTTGAACGTCAACAAGAAGTGACGTCACCCAGCATCGCTTTGAGCACCTTTAAGAGAGTTAAAATACCAGATGGGATAGTCACTTAGTACAATCGGTGTGTTAAAGGTCCTCAAAGCGATGCTGGGTGACGTCACTTCTTGTTGACGTTCAAAGTATTGTCAAACAAAACGGAGGCTAGACCTTCCCTCCCTTCCCTTTTCCAGTGTAAATTCGGGCATGCGTTCCTTCTCCTTTTCCCTCTTCTTTGTATTTTTGCAATCTGTTCATCAGAACGTCGTCTCTTTGGTCGTGTGTCGGCCATATCAAACTTAAAGAGTTAAAATGATAACTTTCCTCTTCATGCTTCTCTCCTCCACACCCCCCATGTACCTCACTATCCCCCCCCCCCCCCCCAGGCTGGAACACTGTTTGTTTCGTGGAGCGGGTTGCCCCAGTTTGTGTTTGTTGGTGTGTGTGGAGCCTGGGCTGTCTACAGAGACCGCATTTCTTTACAGTGTGTTCAGGGGACAGGCAGCCAGCCAGTGAGGAGATGTTTGCTGTATGTGACAAAAAATGTTTTGGCCTAAAAAACGCGTGACATCGCTTAGAGCACCTTTAAAAGGGACTGGAAAACCAGATTGCCTACCAGCTTTGGACCCTAAGTTAACCTCAATTGGTAATATATGTTTCGCAACCACAACGAGGAATAATAATCAGAATATTCGCTCTTTATTCCAGAGAGATATCACCTGCATCCCTATTGGTCTAACTTTGTTGATAACCTGAATTGGGGGAGTATATGGAACCTTCCTTACAAATACCTCCTTACGAATAAAGTAAGAGAAATCTCTTTCAAAATGATACATAGGTATTATCCTGCTAAGCAATCTCCTAAGGTTTAAGCTTGACATATGTGTTAACTGTTCTTTATGTGGAGTATGTCCAGAAACAATGGTACACCTGTTCTGGCAATGTCCCTACACCATCAATTTCTGGAAAGATCTTTCCCGATATATTACTGTTAAACTTATCGCTGATTTTTCTTTGTTATGGAGGGATGTGCTGTTTGGTCTCCATGTTGTCAAAGGTAAAAAACAGAAAGAAATATACCTAATTAATCTATTGATCATTTTAGGGAAATATCATATTCACAAAGCCAAATTTAGTCATTCTAAACCTTCATTTATTGCTTTTGGTAAGGAGGCGGAACAGTACATCAAATCCATCAATGATTCAAAAAATAAGAAGGCTGCTAAAACCATTCAGTTATGCTCTATCTTTAATGTATTTATTTGAAACTACCCCTGGCTCTGTTCTTGTCTAAGATTGTGTTTTCTGTATTAATGACTCTTTTTCTGTGTCTTACTGTTTGTATCGTTAAGATTTAATAAAGATAAAAAAATAAAAAGATTGTACTAAGCTACGTTGATATGCTACGTTATTGTCTTTATTCTTATTTTACCTGACATGTACCGCCTCATGACAGATCTGAGGTGGTGGGTGTCGATGGGGACTCTTATTTTGAAGTGTTTCTGTGGGCGCTAGTCTGATAGCGGAAGTTCGTGCCTCTAGAAGCTGCAGTTCAGGCGGATCCCGTCAGTGTCTAATCACAAACTTTCTGTCAAACCCGAAAAACACACGCAATCCGGTGAGTGAACCGCTGAGACACTTCATACAGCCGTTAAACACTCGGGGGACATGAAATAAAACCCGCAGCGCAGGCGCCAGCCAGTTTAGGAGCGCAGGCCTATGATACTGTGTGTGTGTGTGTGTGTGTGTGTGTGTGTGTGTGTGTGTGTGTTTTCAGGTGACATGGGGGATAAGGAGTTGATGTGGGCCCTGAAAAACGGAGATTTGGATGAGGTTAAGACTCTCCTGGTTAAGGTGAGAAACACACACGTTTCATCTTTTTACATACATTCATAATCGAGTACAAGCAGGTCTGACAGCTCGTCAAGGTTTATAAACCCTTACAAAACAGTATTGTGATGGTACCATGGTTTCTGATCTATATCATGACACTGATTGATTCCCATTTATCATGTCAAGCTGTATTACTGTGATACAGAACCAGGTTATCATGTTATGGTCCATAAACCTTAGTAATATTATGGTACTTGGCAGTAAAAGCAACACGTGGATGTTTTCTAACAGATTTTTAATCTAAAGCGGATTTGGTTTCAGTAAAAAAAGCAGCAGGTTTTTTTTGTCAACATTAAACAATACGTTTGCTTTGCATCCCATTTTATTTTATTAATTTGATGCATTTATTAGTGGACCAGTGAACCAGCTACTAACTAGCTGACTAGTTTTTCTATTTTTGTAGTTTTTTCTCTTTAAAGCATTATTTCAGCAGTTGTTTTTCTCATGAAAGATTATCTAATAGAAAATGAGGCACTGATGATGTCAGCCATAAAGGAAAGTCGTTTCAGAAGTCGAGCTCGATTGTACTTGTTATCGACAGAAATAGTTTACCAGAAAACTATAACGTCAAAATAGCATCAGGAGGGTAGTGACGTGTTCTTTCTGATGGTGATGTTTTTTCTGGTCTATGTGTGTGAGTGTAAGTGTGTGTGTGTGTGTGTGTGTGAGTATTTTACCAGAAAACTATAAGGACAAAATTGCATCAGTAGATAGTGAAATGTTTTTTTCTGATGGAGATGTTTTTTCTGGTGCGCGCGCGCGCGTGTGTGTGTGTGTGTGTGAGAGAGAGTGTGAGTGTGAGAGTGTAAGTGTGTGTGTGTGATTGTAAGTGTGTGTGTGTGTGTGTGTGTGAGAGTATTTTACCAGAAAACTATAAGGACAAAATTGCATCAGTAGATAGTGAAATGTTTTTTCTGATGGAGATGTTTTTTTCTGGTGCGTGTGTGTGTGTGTGTGAGAGAGAGAGAGAGAGAGAGAGAGAGAGTGTAAGTGTGTGTGTGTGTGTGAGTATTTTACCAGAAAACTATAAGGACAATATTGCATCAGTATGAAGTGTTTTTTCTGATGATAATACACTGGTTTTCTTGGTATTCTAAAGTGTGAAGTGAATACCTCAGTGTGTAAATATAGTGATCGTTTATTACCAGAGTGGGTTTGTTCATTACTGTGGTTGTGTTAATGGTTTAAAAGACGTTCAGCTGATGTCTGACCTCTCTCTCTCTCTCTCTCTCTCTCTCTCTCTCTCTCTCTCTCTCTCTCTCTCTCTCTCTCTCTCTCTCTCTCTCTCTCTCTCTCTCTCTCTCTCTCATCTGTTAAGTGTGTATCCTGTGTCACAATATCACATCACCTCCTTGTGTAACTATATACACTCTTCACACACACACACACACACACACACACACACACACACACACACAGAAGCGGCTCGCAGACCCCAGAGGAGTGTGTGTGAGTGCTGAAATGAGTGAGAGAGTCTGTGTGTGTGAGAAAGTGTGTGTGGTGTGTGTGAGAGAGCGTGTGTGTGTGTGTGTGTGTGTGTGTGAGAGAGCGCGTGTGTGTGTGTGTGAGAGAGCGTGTGTGTGTGTGTGAGAGAGCGTGTGTGTGTGTGAGAGAGCGTGTGTGTGTGTGTGAGAGAGCGTGTGTGTGTGTGAGAGAGCGTGTGTGTGTGTGAGAGAGCGTGTGTGTGTGTGAGAGAGCGTGTGTGTGTGTGAGAGAGCGTGTGTGTGTGTGAGAGAGCGTGTGTGTGTGTGAGAGAGCGTGTGTGTGTGTGAGAGAGCGTGTGTGTGTGTGTGTGTGTGAGAGAGCGTGTGTGTGTGTGTGAGAGAGCGTGTGTGTGTGTGTGAGAGAGCGTGTGTGTGTGTGTGTGAGAGAGCGTGTGTGTTTGTGTGAGAGAGCGTGTGTGTGTGTGTGTGTGTGTGAGAGAGCGTGTGTGTGTGTGAGAGAGCGTGTGCGTGTGTGTGTGTGTGTGAGAGAGTGTGTGTGTGTGAGAGAGTGGAAAAACTAACAAGACGCTTACAAGTAAACATTTTAGTTGGTTGGGATGAGTAACTGAGTATTTAATTATAGAAAAAAATCTCCATGTTTTCGGTGCTGACGCGTTCATAACATGTAAGGGTGGCGCTGGCAATAACCTAAAAGCTGTCAAAAAGAACCGGCAAAAGTAATGATTATGAATAGGCCTATGTCAAAATAGCAAGGAGACATTTTAATTGTTTATTAATAAACAAGTGTTTTCTGTCAGTGTCGGCTCACTCGGCTGGAAAGATGAAGTTGGCGATGCTGACTCTTCGCAGTGAACGCGCCAGAGAGAAATGCACTTTTCATACGGATTAGGCCTACATAAACAGAGTCTGCTTTCTTTCGTTTTGAATTGTTCTGTTTAAAAGTAGACATTTCAATATAGATATATTTCTGTGAAGTATAGGCTATACCTTATACGCTGAGTTTCGGTTCATTTATGAGACGAGCTCCACTTCACGCGCCGGCGCCTCCGTGTCGTGATTATCTAATGTCTGCTATATTTACTTCTTATTTATTAAATGCAGGTAGGCCTAATTGGTTGATGAAACATTGATTAAAATTAAGATACAAATAATACAAAACGAAATTTACTTTAAAGAAAGGCTGTGTGCTTTCTGTTTGAGGTCTCTGCGTGAAAGTTTTAGTGCCGCTTCCAGAACTGTCACGTCCGTAACATTGTTTTTTCCTCATAAATGCGAACACGAAAAATAAAATAAAATGAATATTTTATGTTCTGGGGAGAACCAACCCTTCTTCATTCGGTAGGATTACTTTTGGTTTGTGCAGTGTAATTCACAGAATTAGGTAGGCTACTAAAACAATATTTTGCCACCTAAAAGTTAAAGATGTTTTATGTCATGTCCGTAACGCATCTTCCCTAATATTAAATATAAAATGCATGTGTAGACTTATATTTTTCTAATGTCTGAACTCCTTTATTAAGGGAGTATGGATATATATATATATATATATACAGAAGTTTCAATATATTGGTATTAAATGCATTTTCTGAGAATTTATTTCAAGTTTTGACTGCAAATGTCACGTCCGTAACGCTGAAATTGCCCAATTTTAATTGATCCTCTACTAGTTTTGTGGTGTAGGTCTACGTATTTTATAATGTTAACTTCAAATAATACTAATATTAATTTAAAGATGTGGTAGCATTGGATCTGGACGGGAAGGATAACTCTGGGAGTTGGAAGGGGTGTGTCTCACACCGCGACACAGGTTCGTGGATATGAGTATCGCGACTTCGGTTTTATATTGCGTATCGTTACAGCCCTATTAAAATAGCTTTTAAAATACGAAAACTGGCAATATTAAAGCGGTTTAAAACATCTCCACTTAAAATGCTATTGGTATCGACTATTTAAATAAAGTTAAAGGAATATGACTTCGTCAGAAGAATTTTTTTCACTTTAATCCCTGTGTGTGTGTGTGTGTGTGTGTGTGTGTGAGAGAGAGTTTTTTATTTTATTTTTATAACACTTTATTTGTCTAAATCATTTAAAAACAATTAACGAACATACACTTTACTCAAGACATTTAGCGAAATTTAATTCACCACCTCTAACAAAGCACAAAATTTTTTTGTAATTCCATACATTTTCAAATTCCTCTATAATCTTCATAGTTTTATAGAATAAAAAATCTAATTTAATTCTTACTTTTATTAAACTCTTAAAAACTTGTACTACATCCCGACCAACATCACCATCTATTTTTTCCTTTCTTGTCAGATAAATAGCCATTTTCTCTTTTCCAATAACAAAGTTAACAATTTGCCCTTTTTTTCTCCTTTTCTTCCAAAACTTGAACCCAAAGATAAAACCAACCTTTGAAAATATTACTTTAAAATCCACAAACATGAAATTAAGCATTAAAAACAAGTTTTTAAGCCTGTCACAATGTACAAAACCGTGAAAAATAGTTTCCCTTTGATCACAAAAAGGACATTTGCTTTCAACTGCTGAATTAATGATGCTAACAAACACATTTACAGCAACAGAGAGAGAGAGAGTGTGTGTGTGTGTGAGAGAGAGAGAGAGAGAGAGTATGTGTGTGTGAGAGAGAGAGAGAGAGAGAGAGAGAGAGAGAGAGAGAGTGTGTGTGTGTGGGAGAGAGAGTGAGAGTGTGTGTGAGAGTGATTGTGTGTGTGTGTGAGAGACAGAGAGAGAGAGTGTGTGTGTGTGTGAGAGAGAGAGAGAGAGAGAGTATGTGTGTGTGAGAGAGAGAGAGAGAGAGAGAGAGAGAGAGAGAGAGAGAGTGTGTGTGTGTGGGAGAGAGAGTGAGAGTGTGTGTGAGAGTGATTGTGTGTGTGTGTGAGAGAGAGAGTGTGTGAGAGAGTGTGTGTGTGAGAGAGAGAGTGTGTGTGTGAGAGAGAGAGAGAGAGAGTGTGTGTGTGTGTGTGTGTGAGAGTGTGTGTGTGTGTGTGTGGTTTGAGGATGTGGGCAGGAGACCGCAGGTGTTTTAAACAGCGCCTGTATGGAGAGTTTGTGTGTGGTTTAGTTCGTCACTTTCAGCCTCAGAATATCTGGTGTTTTATCCTCATCACACGAGTGTGTGTGAGCGCCCGGTCAACGCTGAAGATCTGCCGTCCGTCAGTAAATGTTCAGTGTTTCGTCATGGAGGCGTTCTGTGTTCTCGTGTGGTCGTGATATATTTAGCTCAGCGGTTTACTGCGTGTCACACACACACAGCAGGTTCACATGATGAAGAGAAGCAGCAGTAAAATAAATGTATTTTAAAGAAATAAATGTAATCGGACTAATAGATGAGTTCAGATGATCTGCTGATAACCACCTTTATGTCTATTTTTGGGGTGAAATCCAGTAAATTAAACCGCTTCACATTTTAAAACACTCAAGCAAAAGATAAAATAATGTTTATATTGATTTCTATATAAATATTTTATATTATAATTATTTTCATATAGTATAATAATAATGTTATGCATTGTATAATATGTGATATATATATATAAATATAAGTAATATATTAAATATTTATATTATTATTATTAAAAAATAACAAACTATCAAAAATATATTTTATTGAATAATATAATATTTAATACTAAATATTATTATATTTATGATTAAGTATCCTAATATTTTATATAATTATTGTCATGCTCATATAATATAATAATATTATGTATTTCTGGTATATAATATGTGATAATCATATAATAATTATTTATCATTTATATTAGAATCATATTAAACATAATATGACTTAATAATTAAATATGTATTTAATAATAAACGTTATTAAATAACATACTATTAAATATAAACAATAATATCATATTATAATTAATAATAATATATTATTATTATAATTAATCATATATTATTATTATAATTAATAATAATATTATTATAATTAATAGTAATATAAATATACATGAATAATATATTTAATATTAAACATTATATTTATAATGATTTAAGTATATAATATGATCTGATTGTAATAATGTTTTCGAATGGTGATATAATAGTAATTGTGTGTGTGTGTGTGTGTGTGTGTGTGTGTGTGTGTGTGTGTGTGTGTGTGTGTGTGTGCAGGCGGAGGATGTGAACCGGACTCTGGAGGGAGGCCGAAAGCCTCTTCATTACGCTGCAGACTGTGGTCAGAACGAGATGCTCGAGTTTCTGCTGTCGAAAGGAGCCGATGTCAACGTAACTGTCCTTCTACACACACACACACACACACCAGCTCAAGTCTGTGTGTTTAGATCAATATCTACTCGCGTATGTAAATGTTTAGCATGTGGAGATATAAGACCTGCACACTCGGCTGATACCATCAGAGCACAATCAGACTTCTGCTAAATTACAATATTCAAATAGAAAACCGTTATTGTAATTTGTAATAAGAGCCTATTTCTATTCCAATGTTCCTGTTTTTACTTTATTTGGTGAGCAGAAGAAACGAGATTAAATCAAAAATCCCCTCATACTTTTGAACGGTATTTCATAAAACTCCTATGTGTTTAAAACCACACTATGGCTGCACCGTTTGATCACATTTTAATTCCATAAAACTCTAATATAATTCTGTATATACCATTGTTTTTCATTGTATATCACGCTCTGACACACTTTTTGATATTGGCAGCAAGAACATAGACGGAGGTTTGAACCAGTGTTATTTTAGTATTATCGTTTTATGATCATTTTTAATTATGTTTAGGGTTATTATCATGAACTACAACTATTGAAAACATTTGTGTTAGTTGAAATAAAGCTGTCGTAAAAAATAAATATTAGTTTATTCTATATTATAATGTAATATATGATATAATCATTTATAATCAAAAATAAATAAATATTAGTTGAAAAACGTCATTAAGGTGTAGAAATGTCATCTTGGCAATTAACTCGAGTTGTAGAACTAAAATAATTACCTGGAAATAAATCAAATTGAAAACTGAAAAAAAAAAAAAAAATTTAAAAAGCAATATTTTAAAATAAAAAAAACGAATAAAATAAAACTAAAAATATAAAAAATAAAATCTAATTCAAAATATTAATGTAAAACTAAAATAACCCCGATTAGATTTATATTTTCATATTTGTTAGTTTTAGTCATTTTAATGTGTGCTTTTGTAATTTTTCTTAGTTTTTTTAATATATATAAATAGTTTTTATTCATTTTTTTATTTTTATTTCAGTTTTATTACATCAGGTCAAGCTAAAATAAATGAGAAATGTTGAAAAAGCTGCAATTCTCCCCCAGAACTCGTACAGATCAGCGTCTCTTGCTCGGCCCTCGATCTCTGTCCCATCATGAGCACTCGTGTACAGAGAGAGACCGGTTTCCCTGATTACCCAGCATGCATCTCTCTCAGTCTAATTCATAGAGATGGTGATTTTGCGGATAATTGTGGTGTTTTTTCCTTGCAGGCTCCGGATAAACACGGCATCACCCCGCTGCTGTCCGCCACTTACGAGGGTCACATGACCTGCGTCAAGATTCTTCTAGAAAAGGTACTGATGCGTTCGCATCGTCCCAGCGTGATATAATGTGTAACAATAATGATATATATATATATATCTTTGTCATTGTTTGTTTGTTTTTTACCCACTGGAAATTCAACAAAAAATCATTAGAAAACAGCTTCACATTATAAGACACTTGAGTTCAAAACAAAGTGAATTATTAATAAAAAATAGTTAAAATTACTAAAATAATATGATATTTACAGTAAGGTTCCATTAGTTAACATTGGTTGATGCATTAACTAACACTAAGCAATACATTTGTTACAGTATTTATTATTCTTTGTTAACATTATTTAATAAAAACACAACTGTTCAAAGTTCAGCTCAGGTCTATTAAATAATATTAACAGAAACAACTTTTGTTTTTAATAATGTCTTAATAAATGTTAAAATTAACATCAACTAAGATTAATAAATGCTTTAGAAGTATTTTCATTGTTAGTTCATGCTAACTAATGGAACCTTATTGTAAAGTGTTACCATTTATTTGTATTAATTTATTGAAATTATGTATAAAAAATTAGAGCTTAATATAAATGTTTCACATGCAATGTAACTTAGTAATGTAATATATAAAAAGGTAAGTTTAAACTCAAGTCTGATTGGATGAGACATTTAATATAAACACATCAGTTGAAATTTATATTAATGCAACAAGGTTTTTAATGTTGAAACGAACTAAATTATGAAGACTTTTTCACAATACTCAAATTTTGAATTTGGGGTTTTCATAAGCTGTAAGCCATAATTATCAAAATTATAACACATAAAGGCTTGAAATATCTCACTTTGCATGTAATGCGTCTATATAATATATTAGTTTCACCGTTTAAGTTGAATTACTGAAATAAATGAACTTTTGCAGGATATTCTAATTTTTCGAGTTTCACCTGTAGTATAATTTTACTTACTTGAAATAAAAAAATAGCCGATATGCACAACCTGTGATGCACATCACTTGAAATCTATATTATTGTGACAAGTTTCTCAGCATCTGCACACAAGTAAACTCCTGTAATTGTGCCGGACGTCTTTGACACGCTGTGCTCTGTGTGTTCACTCTTCACCATATTTACTCTGATGTGTCTAGCTCAGTATAACTGCTCATAATCTCTGCTGGCTGGCACATTTCTACTGTTGTGTGGTGTATGTTGTGGCAGCGTCCAGCTCTGGGGAGAGAAAGAGCTTTTGTTTGTGGATTTAAAGCTGAATGCGTCTGAACGGAGGCTGTAAACAGTGGCATCCGCAGGGTCACACGGGGTTATAATGCAGTTATGTCAGGCTGCACAGCACTGCACATTCTCCAGTGAGAGATCCCGTTTGAGATTACACAACACACACACACACACACACGTGTGCGCTGATGTCCCACCGGGGCCCGTATCGCTGACCCGAGGGCCCTTCATCTCCTCAGACGCTCTGTGTGTTTCCGATGCTTCTGCAGGAGCTGATCAGGCATTTTTGGCTGTTGCTCGGGAATATTTCAGGCTTGAATCCCCATTGGATCACTTGAGGAGTGCAGTTGTTCTGAAACAAGAAGTTGGGGTGTGACATTGTTTAAAGGGGAGCTATTCTGCCCTTTTAAAAAGCCTTGATGTTGTTTTCAGGCTCTACTAGAACAGGTTTTCCTGCTTGAATGTTGATTATTCTCCTCATATTCTCCATTGTTGCGGCTCCTCTCTTCCCAGTCTGTCAGTAACGCTCTGTTCACTTCCTGTCTCTATGAAGCCCCTCCTTCTGAAAAGCACACTGTGCTCTGATTGGTCGGCTGGATCGGTGTGTTGTGATTGGTCGAGCGCTTTGAGTGTGTTTGGGAAATGTCCCGCCCCTTTCCATAACCGCCAGTTTAACACACTACTAACTAACTCAACCAGGCCCCGCCCCTTTATTCTGCGCAATAATTATTATAATGAGGAATATTGTGACGTGTTCGTTCCCGGAAGAAACTCAAGACTACAATGGAGGCGTTTCAGGGAGTTCAGAAACAGTGCTTATAATTAATTATTATCTGCGTTAATTACTAATGGTTCCAAAAAGCAACTCTCAGTTTTCAGTAAAAATAAACGAAGATGGTTTTATAGAAACATTTCTCCGTTCTTACAAAGTAACTTTAAAAATCCCTTTTCTTTCTCCATTTCTTGTACATTATTTATTTCATATGACAATAAAAAATGTATAAAAGCATTAGAAGCTTAGCTATTTGGTAACACTTTACAATAAGGTTATTTCTACATGAAGACGACTTATTCTTAATGTTGCATCATTAACAAATAGGACCTTTATTTTTTAAATTGATCTTAATATACAATATTGTCATGGTTAAGTCATTATTGTTAACTCTCAAATAAGTTCTTCACTAATTTCCAATAATTTCGTTCGTATTATACATTTGTTATCGGTCATATTTTCTTCATCGTTAATGATTGTGAAAGTAAAACTGCAGCTTTTCTTTTGAATTCTCCCCTCAAAGCATTGTGGGTGTTTGGTTCACCGCACAGAAGGATGCAATTGACACCCAGACTACAGTGTGAATCTGAAGAACGTCTCAGTGGCTCTTCAACAAACACACACTTTCCCTAAATAACTCTGTGTTTGTCCAGTGCACTTATTTGTATTTGGATCTCAATCCAACACTATATATTTGAAGATGATTGTGCATTAAATGTATAAAGATGTTTGTGAATGATGGATTTGGTAACGTGAGATCCATATAAATGTGTTCTGGATCTAGTCTCATATTTCTACTTGTGTATAAAGCAAGGTTGTATTTGACTCTGGTGGGCGTGGCCTTAGACGGCGACTTGCCCAGTGCATTATGGGTGTTGAAGTTTTCCTATGTATTTGGCAAAAGGCCGTTTTCTCTAGTCAGGTATCACCGATTTTAAAACATTTTGGCAGCCATGTTTTATTGAAAGCTCATTTTACCAGCAGTGATGTAACTCTTTAAGCATCTTATATCGTTTCTATTTTAAATTTGAATAACTCAAATATGGTAAAATAGCCTGAGAAGCTAGCATGGCGTCCATCACGTATCCACACTCATGGTCATAAATACGGCAGGCGAGACGAAACGCCACATGGCTGACACACATGAATGAGAGATCGAAGAGCACTTCCTCTTTTTTCTGTCGTCAAATGCTCTGAGTGGGAAGTAAAACTTCCATAATTACCAGTT
>CM060609.1:363366-364628 GCA_030578255.1 Tiaroga cobitis | reverse complement strand
ACTGAGAGAGTTCTGAGCTGGAAGGGAATGATCCGGCCTGTTCCTGATGTGTTCTTGATGTGTTCCTGATGTGTTCCCGATGTGTTCTTGATGTGTTCCCGATGTGTTCTTGATGTGTTCCTGATGTGTTCCCGATGTGTTCCCGATGTGTTCCTGATGTGTTCCCGATGTGTTCCCGATGTGTTCTTGATGTGTTCCTGATGTGTTCCCGATGTGTTCTTGATGTGTTCCTGATGTGTTCCCGATGTGTTCTTGATGTGTTCCTGATGTGTTCCCGATGTGTTCTTGATGTGTTCCTGATGTGTTCCCGATGTGTTCCCGATGTGTTCCTGATGTGTTCCCGATGTGTTCCCGATGTGTTCTTGATGTGTTCCTGATGTGTTCCCGATGTGTTCTTGATGTGTTCCTGATGTGTTCCCGATGTGTTCCCGATGTGTTCTTGATGTGTTCCTGATGTGTTCCCGATGTGTTCCTGATGTGTTCCCGATGTGTTCTTGATGTGTTCCTGATGTGTTCCCGATGTGTTCTTGATGTGTTCCTGTGTTCCCGATGTGTTCCCGATGTGTTCCCGATGTGTTCTTGATGTGTTCCTGATGTGTTCCCGATGTGTTCTTGATGTGTTCCTGTGTTCCGCAGCCTCACTGAAGGCCTCCAGCATTCTCAGCAGCAAACCTCTGCTCCAGCCCAAACCCGTGTGTGTGTCGAGCGCGAGCCCAGCCAAAGCCCTGATCCTGCAGAGCCTTCCAGTTCCCGTTCCCGTTCCTGCCGTCGACCAGAGCACGCCTGGTGAGATCACACCTACATCTCATGTTTAGAAGTGGAACTTTTTATTGAACAATATCAACAACAACAACAAATTCATAGTGGTGCTCACACTCCAGGAGGAAACACACACACACACACACACTCCAGGAGGAAACGCACCTCGGCTTTATTCAGAAATATGCAGTGTAATGCAGATGCTCATATCTAGGAAAGCTCATTTCTGCCACACAAGGGAAAAAATCATGCTTTGGTAAATCTTAATTATGAGATAAAAGTAATATTTATGGCGTAACTCGAAATTGACAAGTCATAATTATGAGATAAAAAGTCAAAATTATGACAAAAATATAAAAATTATGATTAAATTATAATTAATATTAAAAAGTCAAAATTATGACTTCATATGCCAATTGCGAATTTTTATGTTGTAATTGATTTACAAAAGCAAGTTTTTTTTTTCTTAATTTCCACAGATATTTATATGTACAAAAAGTAAA
>CM060609.1:355866-358366 GCA_030578255.1 Tiaroga cobitis | reverse complement strand
TCTGCACTGATCACTCTGCGTAGATCACTCTGCACTGATCACTCTGCGTAGATCACTCTGCACTGATCACTCTGCGTAGATCACTCTGCACTGATCACTCTGCGTAGATCACTCTGCACTGATCACTCTGCACTGATCACTCTGCACTGATCACTCTGCGTAGATCACTCTGCACTGATCACTCTGCACTGATCACTCTGCGTAGATCACTCTGCGTAGATCACTCTGCACTGATCACTCTGCACTGATCACTCTGCGTAGATCACTCTGCGTAGATCACTCTGCACTGATCACTCTGCGTAGATCACTCTGCGTAGATCACTCTGCACTGATCACTCTGCACTGATCACTCTGCACTGATCACTCTGCGTAGATCACTCTGCACTGATCACTCTGCACTGATCACTCTGCGTAGATCACTCTGCACTGATCACTCTGCGTAGATCACTCTGCACTGATCACTCTGCGTAGATCACTCTGCACTGATCACTCTGCGTAGATCACTCTGCACTGATCACTCTGCACTGATCACTCTGCACTGATCACTCTGCGTAGATCACTCTGCGTAGATCACTCTGCACTGATCACTCTGCACTGATCACTCTGCACTGATCACTCTGCGTAGATCACTCTGCGTAGGTCACTCTGCGTAGGTCACTCTGCACTGGTCACTCTGCGTAGATCACTCTGCACTGATCACTTTGCGTAGATCACTCTGCACTGATCACTCTGCGTAGGTCACTCTGCGTAGGTCACTCTGCACTGATCACTCTGCGTAGATCACTCTGCACTGATCACTCTGCGTAGATCACTCTGCACTGATCACTCTGCACTGATCACTCTGCACTGATCACTCTGCACTGATCACTCTGCGTAGATCACTCTGCACTGATCACTCTGCGTAGATCACTCTGCACTGATCACTCTGCACTGATCACTCTGCACTGATCACTCTGCACTGATCACTCTGCACTGATCACTCTGCGTAGATCACTCTGCACTGATCACTCTGCACTGATCACTCTGCACTGATCACTCTGCGTAGATCACTCTGCACTGATCACTCTGCGTAGATCACTCTGCACTGATCACTCTGCGTAGATCACTCTGCACTGATCACTCTGCGTAGGTCACTCTGCGTAGATCACTCTGCGTTGATCACTCTGCGTAGATCACTCTGCACTGATCACTCTGCGTAGATCACTCTGCGTAGATCACTGTGCGTTGATCACTCTGCGTAGATCACTCTGCGTAGATCACTCTGCGTAGATCACTCTGCGTTGATCACTCTGCGTAGATCACTCTGCGTAGATCACTCTGCACTGATCACTCTGCGTAGATCACTCTGCACTGATCACTCTGCGTAGATCACTCTGCACTGATCACTCTGCACTGATCACTCTGCACTGATCACTCTGCACTGATCACTCTGCACTGATCACTCTGCGTAGATCACTCTGCACTGGTCACTCTGCGTAGGTCACTCTGCGTAGATCACTCTGCACTGATCACTCTGCACTGATCACTCTGCACTGATCACTCTGCGTAGATCACTCTGCGTAGGTCACTCTGCGTAGATCACTCTGCACTGATCACTCTGCGTAGATCACTCTGCACTGATCACTCTGCGTAGATCACTCTGCACTGATCACTCTGCACTGATCACTCTGCGTAGGTCACTCTGCGTAGATCACTCTGCACTGATCACTCTGCACTGATCACTCTGCACTGATCACTCTGCGTTGGTCACTCTGCGTAGATCACTCTGCACTGATCACTCTGCACTGATCACTCTGCGTAGGTCACTCTGCGTAGATCACTCTGCACTGATCACTCTGCACTGATCACTCTGCACTGATCACTCTGCACAGGTCACTCTGCGTAGGTCACTCTGCGTAGATCACTCTGCACTGATCACTCTGCGTAGATCACTCTGCACTGATCACTCTGCACTGGTCACTCTGCGTAGATCACTCTGCGTAGATCACTCTGCACTGATCACTCTGCGTAGATCACTCTGCACTGATCACTCTGCGTAGATCACTCTGCACTGATCACTCTGCGTAGATCACTCTGCACTGATCACTCTGCGTAGGTCACTCTGCGTAGATCACTCTGCACTGATCACTCTGCACTGATCACTCTGCACTGATCACTCTGCACTGATCACTCTGCACAGGTCACTCTGCGTAGGTCACTCTGCGTAGATCACTCTGCACTGATCACTCTGCGTAGATCACTCTGCACTGATCACTCTGCACTGGTCACTCTGCGTAGATCACTCTGCGTAGATCACTCTGCGTAGATCACTCTGCACTGATCACTCTGCGTAGATCACTCTGCACTGATCACTCTGCGTAGGTCACTCTGCGTTGATCACTCTGTTGGGTCATCATCTCAGATGAACACGTTCATGACTTTTAACTACATTAGATAATGAATTAAAGGCAATTTTAAATAAACTACCATTGAAAGGTTAGGACACACTCTCTAAATCTGT
>CM060609.1:293366-350866 GCA_030578255.1 Tiaroga cobitis | reverse complement strand
AGTCCTCTGTAGTCCCGCCCTCTCTCAGAGACCCGCCCCCGGCTCCTCCCCCTCACCACCATCACCACGGCAACCACACGTCTCTCCGCAGTCGCACCCAGCAACCCCACGGCAGGCGGAGGGGATCGGGATACTTGATCAGCGGATCCGTGTGAGACTCGGCGTTCCCGCTCCAGACTCGACGTTCCCACATCAGACTCGACGTTCCCACATCAGACTCGACGTTCCCACATCAGACTCGACGTTCCCGCATCAGACTCGGCGTTCCCGCATCAGACTCGGCGTTCCCGCATCAGACTCGGCGTTCCCGCATCAGACTCGGCGTTCCCGCATCAGACTCGGCGTTCCCGCATCAGACTCGGCGTTCCCGCATCAGACTCGGCGTTCCCGCATCAGACTCGGCGTTCCCGCATCAGACTCGGCGTTCCCGCATCAGACTCGGCGTTCCCGCATCAGACTCGGCGTTCCCGCATCAGACTCGGCGTTCCCGCATCAGACTCGGCGTTCCCGCATCAGACTCGGCGTTCCCGCATCAGACTCGGCGTTCCCGCATCAGACTCGGCGTTCCCGCATCAGACTCGGCGTTCCCGCATCAGACTCGGCGTTCCCGCATCAGACTCGGCGTTCCCGCATCAGACTCGGCGTTCCCGCATCAGACTCGGCGTTCCCGCATCAGACTCTGCGTTCCCGCATCAGACTCTGCGTTCCCGCTCCAGACTCTGCGTTCCCGCTTCAGACTCGGCGTTCCCGCATCAGACTCGGCGTTCCCGCATCAGACTCGGCGTTCCCGCATCAGACTCGGCGTTCCCGCATCAGACTCGGCGTTCCCGCATCAGACTCGGCGTTCCCGCATCAGACTCGGCGTTCCCGCATCAGACTCGGCGTTCCCGCATCAGACTCGGCGTTCCCGCATCAGACTCGGCGTTCCCGCATCAGACTCGGCGTTCCCGCATCAGACTCGGCGTTCCCGCATCAGACTCGGCGTTCCCGCATCAGACTCGGCGTTCCCGCATCAGACTCGGCGTTCCCGCATCAGACTCGGCGTTCCCGCATCAGACTCGGCGTTCCCGCATCAGACTCGGCGTTCCCGCATCAGACTCGGCGTTCCCGCATCAGACTCGGCGTTCCCGCATCAGACTCGGCGTTCCCGCATCAGACTCGGCGTTCCCGCATCAGACTCGGCGTTCCCGCATCAGACTCGACGTTCCCGCATCAGACTCGACGTTCCCGCATCAGACTCGACGTTCCCGCATCAGACTCGACGTTCCCGCATCAGACTCGACGTTCCCGCATCAGACTCGACGTTCCCGCTTTACTTCTCCTACCTGTTTGAGTTCCTGTATGCAGTGCATCAACTGCTGTCTTTTTATACGTATGTTTTTTTGTGTTTTTTTACAGATTTTTATTGAGATTATTTAAAAAATAATGTGCTTCTACTAGAGGTGTGTGATATAAATATTTGAGTATGAGAAATCATCCGTCGCAGTCACTTGTCTACATGTATGTTCTCTCACGTGACTTTTTCAGGATGTTTGCTGAATATTCTGTCCATTCTCATTGTTTCTGACTCTGAACCTGATGACAAAGCTTGTAGTATTTGATGTCAATAATATCAGATTTTAGGGTAATACAGAATCTTCTGCCTTGAATGTTTTCATTTGCAGACGTGCTTCTGCTTTTGCTACAAACCACTATCATGATCCAGTAATACCTGTAATATTTCAGCCTGTGCTGCTGCTGAGATCATGATTCATTTCACACAAGTTATTGTTGTAAAGAATTGATCAAATCTAACATGGATCTGTTTACCAATCAAAATGATTTATTCGTGAATGAGTTTGATTGACAGGTGCAGGGAGAGTTAGTTTTCCGATCCACCAGCAGTCCAATGGTTAAACTCTCTCTCTCTGTTAAACTCTCTCTGTTCACGGTTTGTTCATTAAGTAAAGGGAACAGGGCGTGAGGCGTGACTTACATTTTCTTTCTGTGAATTTGTTTATCTTCTGATCGAAGGTATTTTCTTGTTTGATCTTCGTCTGATCTTCATGGCTTCTTTTCATGTGTATCTCAATTCATCTTATGATGATGATTTATGTGTCAGAAACTTTCCCATCATGCACTGCTCTAGCATGCTTCTGTTATCTGTGAAGGAGGGATGATTTATGTAAATTTAAACCTGCTTTTTTACTTTTTTATTTAAATTCGCTTTCACAAGGAAAACGCTGTACATTTTCTCTCCCTGTCTGTATGAGAGTTTTGAACTACTGTCTTCATTTGTAGAGGAGAAAATAAATTTGATAAATTCTAAGTTATGGTGTTGTGAGAGTATGGGAAGATTTCATATAAAATCCATTTTCTGACTCGGTAGTTTCATGTGTCATTAGCTTTAATTCCTATATTAGATTTCATGCTAATTTTAGTTAAATTTTTAGTCATTTCGTTATGTGCTTTTGTCATTTTTAGTAATTTAGTTTTTTTTTTTTTCGTATTTCATTTTTAGTTTGTTCTTATTTATTTGCAGGTAATAATTTTACTGATTCAAATTCAATTTATTGCCAAGGCAACGTCGTGCGGAGTCGGCCGGAGTCGTAAGAGAATGAAGTCAACGTTCCATCAGAAGTGGATGAAGGTTGTTTTATTTTGAGTCCTTTTATGCAGACTTTGAAAAAATTGCCCATCCTGTGACCAAGAAATATAAAAATGAAAAAGTTTTATTTATTTATTTATTTTTGATGTACCGTAATTGTTCCAAAATCCCACCTTATGAACATGTTTGGTCAAAGATCTCAGGAGTTTCTCTCTTTATTCGCAGATAGGGTCAGATTTCTCAATGTTCTGCTTAATTTGGTGATTTTTGTTGCATATCAGTAGAATTATGATTAGTTCTCCTGCAGCAGAGGGCGCTAGAGGTCTGCTCTAGTTATGTGTTTTTGTAGAAACTTGCCAACTAACCACAGAATATCTACTAATATTTAAACATATTTCATGAGGAAGCGAGCAATCATAATCATTATAAGATATTAGATGTTTAATACAAGTGATAAGTGATCAGACAAGAATTTACTATACTAATGATGGGAAACTGTATTATACAATATATATATATATATATATATATATATATATATATATATATATATATATATATATGCATATATATATGTGTATGTATGTATGTATGCATATATATATATATATATATATGTGTGTGTATGTATGTATATATGTATATATATATATATATATATATATATATATATATATATATATATATATATATATATATATAATGGATTTAGTAAACATTTTTAGTTAATGTTATCTTAATTCACTTTTAATTTTAATAAAATTTTATGAATTAAACGGCTTGTAAACATACTTTTTCACTAGACAAAATGTAAATAACCTGTTAAACATGAAAGTTTTATGCAATCATTTAAGTCATTTCTCCTTATATAGATAAAATGAAGTCAAGAACCCTAGAGTTCTGTATAGAGCAACACTGAACCGTTCAGGGATCAGTAGCAAAGAAACTGGAAACATTTGACACTGATTTGAAAGGAAGGAGCAAATGCCGTGAGATGATCAGGCCCATTATCTGAAGGGTGGATTCCCGATGGATTCTGACAGAATAAAGTGACGTTATTCATGGTTTAGAGAACTGAAGTCAGATCTCATCACTGCTATTGGCACTAGTTTTCCGTTCAGTCGCAGTGTGGTTGTCTTTGTGCATATGAAATATCACTGTGTCTGATATGATTTTGATATGGACATCAAAAATATCATGTTTCAAGACGTATATGTCTGTGTCCATATAAAGAGGGAAGTGCGCAGCAATGTGAAAGTGTTTGTGTGTGTGTGTGTGTCAGTGTGAAAATGAGAAAAGTGTTGCATCTGAGGTATTCATAAGAGACTGGATCCAAACTGAAGCTGACAAACTCTTGTTTCCTATATTGGCATTCACCGAACGCAGATGAAAAATAATAAGCGTAGCTGCTGTTCATAACATTAAGATGATAATCATGTGCATTTGATCTGATATAACTCTATAAGGTTATGCGATGCATCATATGAACGCTAGGCTAAAGAGAAGCGTCTTTAATCTTGATTTAAACTGGGAGAGCGAGTCTGAGACCCGGATGTTATCGGGAAGGCTTCTCCAGAGTTCAGGAGCCAGCTGTGGAGACGCTCTCCCTCGCTTATACTTCCAGAAGCCCAGGGGTGTGTGTGCTTAAGGAGTGTGATGGGTTGTGGGGCGATAGGAGATCAGTTAAACACACAGGAGCACAAATGGCCAGGTAACCAGTGTAGAGATGATAAAACTGGTGTTATGATCATATTTTCTTGACCTAGTAAGAACTCGTTTTGGACTAACTGTAGCTTGTTCATCGAGGATGAAGGACAACAGCTAGTAATGCATCACAGTAATCTAGTCTCGAGGTCATTAAGCATGAGCTCCTCTGCATCAGAAACAGGAGCATGCTCCGGAGATTAGCGACTGTTTCAGTAACATATGAAATATGATTTTTGAAAGGCAAGTTGTTGTCTAATATAATGTATTCTAAGACGTTCTGTGTACAGGTTTTTGCTCCAATAAGTAATTCCTCAGTCTTAGCTGAATTTAATAGAAAAGAATTACAGGTCATCCAATATTTAATATTTTTGACACACTCTGTCAACTTGGATAATTTAGAGATTTGATCTGGTCGTGATGAAATATATAACTGAGTATCATCGCCATAACAGTGGAAACTAATTCCATGTTTCATTTTTTGTATTTAATTATTATTATTATTATTAGCTTTTGTAGCTTTTTTTGAACATTTTTTTGAACATTTTTTTTTTATCAATAAAGAGTTAGGTCTCAGAGAAAAAAATAATGTTTAGACTTTACAGGACTAGTAGGTTACAACACAGAGGTGAAAGACATATTTGGAAGAGTTTTTTAATACCATGTTTTCTGATAATATTAGCAAGTGGCAGCATATATATTGAGAATAGCAGAGGGCCGAACACAGAGCCTTGAGGCACTCCATCATTTACTGACGTTATCTTAGATCTTCCCCGTTTAAGTAGACAAAACGATAACGGTCTGATACGATCTAACCCACCGCAAGGCCTGTCCCTGAACACCAGTGTAATTCTGTAGTTGATCTAAGAGTATTTTATGATCTATAGTGTCGAACAGCAAGACTAGTATAGAGACACAGCCTTGGTAAGAATCTAGAAGTGAGTCATTTGTAACTTTAACGAGTGCAGTTTCTGACGAGTGATGGGCCGAATCCAGACTGACACCTTTCATACGTATTATTTTGTAAAAAAAAAAAAGAGCACAATTGAGCGAACACAACGTTTCTAGACAAATGGATGATTTGAAATGGGTCTGTAATTTGATCATTCATTTTGATCTAATTGTGATTTCTCAATGAGAGGCTTAAAAAAACTGATCTTGGAACACGACCTAGAGATAAAGACGACAACTTAAATTCCTTAAGTTTCCTTTGGGATGAATAAAAGTATCTATCTTTCAATCAACTCTACAGGAAACAACTCTATCAGTGGTTTAGTGGGTATTGGATCTAATAAACATGGTGTTGGTTTAGATGCAGAGATTAGTTTATTGAGCTCTTCCTGTCCTATAGTTTACAAGCATTTACATTTACACTTGTATTTCTGATGCTTTCAATTTTCTCAGTGAAGAAATTCATGAAGTCATTACTACTAAAGTGTCCTGGAATATTTAGCTCAGGTGTTGTGTGTTTATTGGTGAATCTCGAGACGTCTCTGGAGGCCGGCGATGTGTGTGAGATCATGTGTCGCTTGTAAAGAGTTGAGGAACCAATAAAATCAAACCACCTAGAACAGCAAAAGCTTATTAAAACTGTGAGGTCAGAAAAATAAACTTAATTCACACGGAAAACAAGATTATTTTTCTGACTCCACTGACAGATATTTGATCTTGTTTTAAATTCAGTAAACAAGACTTAATATCTTCAGTCATTTTGCTTCTCCTTAAGAAAGTTTAGATATCTGTGCTGGAAAACAACCATAACTACACATTCAGAACAAATCAAGTGTTTGATACTACACACCATTATCTGTATCATAGAGTGTGCGTGTGTTGAATGCGTGTGAGTGATTCACATGTGTGTAGTTGTGATTTATGTAGTGTTGAATGCGTGTTTGTGCACATGTGTGATTTACTGCAGTGAATCCGTGCGTGGAGTGTGTATGGATCGTTTCTTATGCAGGTGTTGTACATGAAACTCACATGTGTGCAGTGTGTACAGCTGAAGGACACATGACCCGTGTGTGTGTGTGTGTGTGTATCCATTTAATGTGTGTAATGACGCTCTTCCTCTTCAGTTTCAGACAGAACAGTAAACATCTGCACATGTGGAAACACTGCACACTTCATTGTGTCTGTGTGTGTGTTTTCAGCCAACCTTTAATTAACACGTCATATTGAAGTACATAAACCCAAATGTCTGCATTGTGTTTTTGTGAGAGAACTGAGAGCTAATGGCCATCATCAGTGTAATCAGTGTAATTAACAACCGCAAACCAGCGCTAGTTCTGCTATTAAGCCCTAGCGGCCTCTAACCGTGTGCGGGAAACATGTTAATAGAAGCTCATGAAAAATAATAGACTTTAGCTCCTCACCAGGCGTTCACACTTGATTTAATTAAATATTAGAGGTGGGCATAGATTATTTTTTTTAATCTAGATTAATCTAGATTAATATTGAAATTAATCTAGATTAATCTAGATTAAAATGGCTCATTTGAATTCTCCCGAAGGCATTCAGAATATGTGTGCTACCCAAATAATGACTAAAAGTAAGTCTTTGAGAATAGCTTGCCTCGCGTAGGGATGTGCATTTCTGCCAAAAATGCCATTCGACAATCGAGGAGCAAAAGCCGAATATCGTATAAAAAATATATATATATATATAAAAAAAACGCAATGACAGAAAGGGAGGCCAATTTCATCTTTAGCGATTTGTCATCAAACAAACTGTTTATTAATTGAACAAGTAACATGGTTTCGTCCTTTTTTTTAAAACATAGTAGGCTAATTGGAAGAAGAAAAAAACAATACGCACGACAGTCCGTTTTTGCATCGCCAATGCTCGTTAGATCAAAAAATAATGTCATCATATGTCATAAGAATTTTATGTGAACCTGCCTTGTTACTGCAATAGCCTCATTTTTTAAACAAATTAGTTTCAATCAATGTAAACTATTCGTGTGATTATGCCACTGCGCAATACACGCGCAATACACACACAATGTATTACCTGAATGAAATGAAATCGAATGTATCGTCCTGTGGAATCATTCATTCACAGACAGCTTACGAAGATGTTCAACTAATAAAGATCTTCATCGCTGGCAAAAACATGATGCATTTGCAGATTTGCATTCACTAGACTAGACTGTAGATCGGCCACTTCATCCAACGCTCGTGATGCTCTTAAATCTTCCTGTTTCGACTCCGAGTGTGAATTGAAAGCGCTTCAGACCATTCAGTGCGCGAGGAACTGAACAGATCAACTGATTCGCGAACCGATTTAGACAGATCATCTGACAACTTGTTTGATGAAGTCTGTGAACAGAATCGACTCAAAAGACTGATTCATTTGTAAATGAGCATCGCTCATGCCCATACAAAGGACACAGCGCGCTTGGAATAAACTCATTTAACAGCGTATTGCATTAAAATAAAGTAACGAGAGGAACGTCGCCCAACGTAACAAAGTAAAAGTACACCTTGTGTCCCTGACAGGAAAATACCCTACTGCGCGATCTGTGACAGTAGGCGCGGCGTCATAGCCTACTACACATTAGAATTGCGCGAAAATATAACGATATTCGATAAAGCTATTTATGATCCCAAAACAACTTTGATTAACGGCGATATTTTTTTTATCGCCCGATAAGAGTCTCACGTTAACGCAGCACGTTAACGCCGATAACGGCCCAGCACTATTAAATATTTAAATATTTATTTAAATATTCTAAATTGTATATATAATACAACATTTACTTAAAATAATTTAATAAAATATTATGCTTTACGATATAATTTTTACATTTTAGTCAAAATAAATTTACTTGACTTTTCTAGTCCTTTTAAGATTTATAGGTTGTTTTGTTTTTTGTTTTTTTGTTTTTTTTTCAGCAATTTCTCCCATGGTAAATATTTAGGAGCTTGACAATAACTAGAAAAATATTTATTTATTTAGGATTTTACCATTTTCATGCCTTTTCCAGCTCTAAAAGTCACACTTTTAAAATGTATCTCATATCCAGGTTTTCCAAGACACTGAATCCTGGTCAAATGACAGGTGTTGTGGGAATGAATTAAAATAACAGTTATTGAACTGAATCAACACTGAATTGATCTGAATAATGACTCTATTGTCTTTACTGCTGAATCTGAATTAGTCTCATATTTGATGTCAAGTCACATTAAATTTTATTTATGTAGCGCTTTTTACAATACATTTTTCTTTGAACCAATCTGTGTTGTTTAAAGCACTGTAGAAATAAAGCTGATTTGACTTTAAGTGTTTTGGTAAAAATAGATGTCATCCTTGCTGAAAAGCATCCAGGCTGGTTTATGGTGATTTATTGCGATTAATGGCGTTTAATGGTGATTTAATGGTGATTAATGGTGATTGAATGGTGATTAATGGCGATTAATGGCGATTAATGGTGATTTAATGGTGATTAATGGTGATTTAATGGTGATTAATGGTGATTTAATGGTGATTAATGGCGATTAATGGCGATTAATGGTGATTAATGGTGATTAATGGTGATTAATGGTGATGAATGCTGGCCTGTTCCCTCTGATGAAGTGGGTCGACCAGCACAAAGCAGAAGCAGCGGTCAGCGATGGCTTTTCACTTAGAGAAGTGCTGTTGTTGTGTTGGGAAAACCTTCCTGAGCTGCCAAACGTTACGGACTCGGATGGACTGCAGAACACATTACAGGTCAAACCGGTCTCTCTCTCTAACTCTAACTGATCCACCCGCAGTGTTTTTCACTCAGACCTTGATCTCTGCATGGAAAACTGATCTGAGATCTGTGTTTGGGCCAGATCTCGTCTCTCTGACGTCTGTGGTCTTTCATGTGTCCATAACTCTGGGTCTCGGACAGAGAGGTGATGGTTCCTCACTGAACTGGGGTCAGACACATTAACCCACGGCTGGTCAACATCTGTGAAACGACACCAGTCCAGCTGTGCTCAGATACTGGGAGAAACTTCCCATACATCCCACAGAAACAACAAGTATTAGTATGACCAACACGCAGTCGACCAACGGCAATCAATGTTTTTATGTTAAAAAAAAAAGTGATGACTAAATTGGGTAACACTTTATTTTACAGTGTCCTTGTTACATATGTTGCATGTACTTACCATAGTAATAACAGTAAATTATGCATAATTACATGCAACTAACTCTCAACCTAATCCTATCCTAACCTTAAAGTCAGTACATGTAGTTGCTTAATATTACTCAGTACTTAAATATATAATTACACTGTAACAATGACACCTTAAAATAACCCTAAATTGTAAGACTAGCCTTTCTGTAAAACTCCAGTAAAATTGTAAAACTGGCTTTCATATGGCCGTTGCATTACTGCAAGTAGAGATGTCAAGGTCAAAGGTCAAAAGGGCATCCGGTAAATGAGGTCAAATGACCCTCTGAAGAATCCTAGTTTATAAATCCAAATAGAGACATTTCCCAGCCTCCCCTCTGACTGAATGAATAAATACATGTCAAGTCCAGTCACCTTCATTTATACAGCGCTTTTAACAATATAGATGTTCCACAGCAGCTTTACAGTGATAACAGGAGATTACAGTAACAGAGAGTGTTTCGGCTTTACAGCAGCTCTAGAATAAAGTTATTGTCCAGATAAAGTTAGTTTTGATTGATTCACTTCCGTTGCAAAGATCATTAGTTATTAACTTAGCGGCCGCTAACACGACACCGCTCTAACAGAAGACCCTTAATGTGATCCGGCCGCTCATTTACACACAACAGTGCCTGGTGCTCGAGTACAAGCCTTGAAAAATGTATAATACAGAATTTTTTATCGCTTCCGCGAACCGGGATTATCCCGACGACGTTTTTATCTGTACAGAGGTAACGGGAGGGACTAGTGACACTTCAGCACTGCGGTGTCGTCGTGTCCAGACGCTGGTCCTTCATCAGATATGGAGTGTGTGTGTGTGTGTGTGTGTGTGTGTGTGTGTCCAGACGCAGGTCCTTCATCAGATCTGGATACGGCGGACTGCGGTAAACCTCGGGATAAACAGAGAGACTAATATTAGCGTAGATGCCATTCTTCTTATGATGGAACGAGTACATCAAGATTTATGGGAAGTGTTCCCTGTTCCGGCTGACCTAATCTATGCAGTTAGTTAATCTAATGTTAGGAAGACTGTTCCAGAGTTTTGGTGCTAAATAGGAAAAGGATCTACCGCCTGCAGTCGATTTAGATATTCTAGGTATTATCAACTGGCCGCAATTTTGAGATCGCAATAGACGTGAAGGACTATAATACGTTAAGAGCTCGCTCAAGTACTGCGGAGCTAAACCATTGAGTGCTTTGTAGGTAATCAACAATATTTTAAAATGTATACGATGTTTAATAGGGAGCCAATGCAGTGTTGACAGAACCGGGCTAATATGGTCATATTTCCTGGTTCTGGTAAGAACTCGAGCTGCTGCGTTTTGAACTAGCTGTAGTTTGTTTATTAAGCGTGCAGGGCAACCACCCAGTAGAGCATTACAATAATCTAGCCTTGAGGTCATGAACGCATGGACTAATTGTTCCACATTTCCCAATGAGAGCATATGACGTAATCTAGATATATTTTTAAGATGGAAGAATGCGGTTTTACAGATACTAGACACTGACTTTCAAATGAAAGATTGCTATCAAAGAGCACACACACACACACACAAACACACACACAGGTTCTTAACCTACGACGAAGACTTGACAGAGCAGCCATCAAGTGTTAGACAGTATTCTGGGTTATTACGTGAGGAATTTTTTTGTCCAATAATTAGATTCTCTGTTTTTTCAGAATTAAGTAGGAAATTACTAGTCATCCAATTTTTTATATCAGCTATGCATTCCGTTAATTTTGTAGATTGGTAAGTTTCGTCAGGGTGCGAAGAAATATAGAGCTGAGTATCATCAGCATAACAGTGAAAACTAATGCCATGCTTCCTGATGATATCTCCCAAGGGTTGTGTGTGTGTGTGTGTGTGTGTGTGTGTGTAGCATGTACAGAGTGAACAGCAACGGTCCTAGTACTGAGCCTTGTGGTACGCCATACTGAACTTGTGATCGATAAGACATCTCTTCATTTACTGCTACAAACTGATAACGGTCAGTTAAGTATGATTTAAACCATGCTAATGCAATTCCACTAATGCCAACATAGTTTTCTAGTCTATTTAAAAGAATGTTGTGGTCAATAGTATCAAATGCAGCACTAAGATCGAGTAACACTAATAGAGAGATACAACCACGATCGGATGATAAGAGCAAATCATTTGTGACTCTGAGAGCTGTCTCGGTACTATGGTACGGTCTAAATCCTAGATACAACAGCGATCGGATAAGAGCAAATGTGTGAAAGATGATAAAGCATATCTCGATAGAGACTGTTGTTGAATGGAAATGTCAGCAACTTTGAGACCTAAGAAACTATATACAGCCATTTATATTTCAGCTCTAAAGTGTGTCTGGGTTTGAACAATCAAAGTCATTATTAAGTCAGCTTTATTTCTGTAGTTCTTTATACAATACAGATTGTTTCAAATCAGCTTTACTGTGATAACAGGAAAAAGATGCATTTGGTCTGTTGTTCAGCTGAACAGTTCAGTGTTGATTCAGTTCCGTTATAAAGACCATCAATTATTGAATTAGTTGTTTTCATCTATAAAGCAGTTCTCCAAAAAGTGATGTCATCGTTACTTCTACTCCAACAACAAACCCGTGAAACCCAAGGATGAGTAGATGTGAGGTAAGCTTTAGATGAAGGCTGGATGTGCTTGTTAGGACATTTTACGCATAACTGAATGGACGAAGCTTGAACACTGAGTGACTGTCGTTAGAGTTTGTATGTTAATGAATTAAGTTGTTAGCAGTAATTCAACTCTGTGCTTGTGTTGAGGCTCAGGTGAAAGGTCCGAACCAGAAGCTGGTCTGAAATGCTCACACCTGGACCGGATGGATCTGCCAGCTGGGTTCGAGGCTCGTACACAGACTCATGTCCCCTATAAAGGGCTTCCCTCCAGGGCCAGATGTTCTGCACTCATGGATTTTACAGCTGCTGCGAAATATGCATTGCTAATCTAACACAGACACACAACACTGTCTGAAGCGGCTCTCGGTCCAGCACAGGAACCGTTATGAGCTTTGCACAAATCATTTATAATCATTTAACCTCTTCTGCACAATGTACGACATGATCCCTGTCTTTCTATTGGATAATGGTTGTTTTTGAGAACTGGGTTAGACATGAACCCACATCTGATTTTTTCTTCTTTTTGTTTTTGCCTCATTAATATATTTTCTGGATGACATTGTAAACATGAAATGCCAAATTGATTCTGTGATATTCCCTTGTGGTCTAGACCACATAACAAATCAGATACGTATTTGATTTATTTGTAGTGTGACTTAAAGGGTTGGTTTATTAATCCTGTCATTAAATATTCACCCTCATGTTGTTCCAAACCCGGAATACTTTTGGTCATCTTTCTGATGAAATCTATAGTTTTCTGTTCTTCCATTGACAGTCTACGCAATGACCACTTTCAAGCCTCAAACGGTAGTAAAGACATCATCAAAATAATGCATGTGACTCCAGGGGTTTAACCTCAGTTTTATGAAGTGAACCAGTGTTTTATTCGCACACAAAAAAAAACATAATTTGCCACTTTATTTACAAAATATGAATCTCCAATGCGCGTTCATACAACAACGTCTGCTCTAGCGTCATCAACATGCATGTTGTGATGCTCTTGTGAACACGTGAACTAACCGTTTAAGTGTCTGTCATCTACTCAATGAGTTTCATTATACTAAATTACATTGAAAATGTAAAAAAAATAATTACATATCTATGTACATTCTCAAATGTTGTGACACCTAATTTTTAATGTTTCACAGAAGAGTGTGTGATAAATGGATATATAGTGTTTGATATATGGGTGTACAGTGTGTGATATATAGATCTGTAGTGTGTGATATATAGTGTGTGATATATGGATATATAGTGTGTGATGTATGGATATATAGAGTGTGATAAATGGATATATAGTGTGTGATATTTGGATATATAGTGTGTGATATATGGATATATAGTGTGTGATGTATGGATATATAGTGTGTGATATATGGATATATAGTGTGTGATGTATGGATATATAGTGTGTGCTGTATGGATATATAGTGTGTGATGTATGGATATATAGTGTGTGATATATGGATATATAGTGTGTGATGTATAGATATATAGTGTGTGCTATATGGATATATAGTGTGTGATGTATAGATATATAGTGTGTGATGCATGGATATATAGTGTGTGATGTATGGATATATAGTGTGTGATGTATGGATATATAGTGTGTGATGTATATATATATAGTGTGTGATATGTGGACAAATAGTGTGTGATAGATGGATATATAGTGTGTGATATATAGTGTGTGATGTATGGATATATAGTGTTTGATGTATGGATATAGTGTATGTGATGTATATATATATATATATATAGTGTGTGCTGTATGGATATATAGTGTGTGATATATAGTGTGTGATGTATGAATATATAGTGTGTGATGTCTGGATATATAGTGTGTGATGTATAGATATATAGTGTGTGATGTAAGGATATATAGTGTGTGATGTATGGATATATATAGTGTGTGTGTGTGTGTGATGTATAGATATATAGTGTGTGCTGTATGGATATATAATGTGTGATGTATGGATCTATAGTGTGTTATGTATGGATATATAGTGTGTGATGTATAGATATATAGTGTGTGATGTATGGATATAGTATGTGTGATGTATGGATATATAGTGTGTGATGTATAGATATATAGCGTGTGATATATGGATATATAATGTGTGATGTATGGATATATAGTGTGTGATGTATAGATATATAGCGTGTGATATATGGATATATAGCGTGTGATATATGGATATATAGTGTGTGATGTATAGATATATAGTGTGTGATGTAAGGATATATAGTGTGTGATGTATGGATATATAGTGTGTGTGTGTGTGTGTGTGATGTATAGATATATGGTGTGTGCTGTATGGATATATAATGTGTGATGTATGGATCTATAGTGTGTTATGTATGGATATATAGTGTGTGATGTATGGATATATAGTGTGTGATGTATGGATATATAGTGTGTGATGTATAGTGTGTGCTGTATGGATATATAATGTGTGATGTATGGATCTATAGTGTGTTATGTATGGATATATAGTGTGTGATGTATGGATATATAGTGTGTGATGTATGGATATATAGCGTGTGATATATAGTGTGTGCTGTATGGATATATAGTGTGATGTATGGATATATAGTGTGTGATGTATAGATATAAAGTGTGTGATGTATAGATATATAGTGTGTGCTGTATGAATATATAGCGTGTGATATATGGATATATAGTGTGTGATGTATGGATATATAGTGTGTGATGTATGGATATATAGTGTGTGATGTATAGATATATAGTGTGTGATGTATGGATATATAGTGTGTGATGTATGGATATATAGTGTGTGATGTATGGATATATAGTGTGTGATGTATGGATATATAGTGTGTGATGTATGGATATATAGTGTGTGATGTATGGATATATAGTGTGTGATGTATGGATATATAGTGTGTGATGTATGGATATATAGTGTGTGATGTATGGATATATAGTGTGTGATGTATGGATATATAGTGTGTGATGTATGGATATATAGTGTGTGATGTATGGATATATAGTGTGTGATGTATGGATATATAGTGTGTGATGTATGGATATATAGTGTGTGATGTATGGATATATAGTGTGTGATGTATGGATATATAGTGTGTGATGTATAGATATAAAGTGTGTGATGTATGGATATATAGTGTGTGATGTATGGATATATAGTGTGTGATGTATGGATATAGTGTGTGTGATGTATAGATATATAGTGTGTGCTGTATGAATATATAGTGTGTGTTGTATAGATATATAGCGTGTGATATATAGTGTGTGCTGTATGGATATATAGTGTGATGTATGGATATATAGTGTGTGATGTATAGATATAAAGTGTGTGATGTATAGATATATAGTGTGTGCTGTATGAATATATAGCGTGTGATATATGGATATATAGTGTGTGATGTATGGATATATAGTGTGTGATGTATGGATATATAGTGTGTGATGTATAGATATATAGTGTGTGATGTATGGATATATAGTGTGTGATGTATGGATATATAGTGTGTGATGTATGGATATATAGTGTGTGATGTATGGATATATAGTGTGTGATGTATGGATATATAGTGTGTGATGTATGGATGTATAGATATATAGTGTGTGATGTATGGATATATAGTGTGTGATGTATGGATATATAGTGTGTGATGTATGGATATATAGTGTGTGATGTATGGATATATAGTGTGTGATGTATGGATATATAGTGTGTGATGTATGGATATATAGTGTGTGATGTATGGATATATAGTGTGTGATGTATGGATATATAGTGTGTGATGTATGGATATATAGTGTGTGATGTATGGATATATAGTGTGTGATATATGGATATATAGTGTGTGATGTATGGATATATAGTGTTTGATGTATGGATATATAGTGTGTGATGTATGGATATATAGTGTGTGATGTATGGATATATAGTGTGTGATGTATGGATATATAGTGTGTGATGTATGGATATATAGTGTGTGATTTATAGATATATAGTGTGTGATGTATGGATATATAGTGTGTGATGTATGGATATATAGTGTGTGATGTATGGATATATAGTGTGTGCTGTATGGATATATAGTGTGTGATGTATGGATATATAGTGTGTGATGTATGGATATATAGTGTGTGCTGTATGGATATATAGTGTGTGATGTATGGATATATAGTGTGTGATGTATGGATATATAGTGTGTGCTGTATGGATATATAGTGTGTGATGTATGGATATATAGTGTGTGCTGTATGGATATATAGTGTGTGATGTATGGATATATAGTGTGTGCTGTATGGATATATAGTGTGTGATGTATGGATATATAGTGTGTGCTGTATGGATATATAGTGTGTGATGTATGGATATATAGTGTGTGCTGTATGGATATATAGTGTGTGATGTATGGATATATAGTGTGTGCTGTATGGATATATAGTGTGTGATGTATGGATATATAGTGTGTGATAGATGGATATATAGTGTGTGATGTATGGATATATAGTGTGTGATAGATGGATATATAGTGTGTGATGTATGGATATATAGTGTGTGATGTATGGATATATAGTGTGTGATGTATGGATATATAGTGTGTGATGTATGGATATATAGTGTGTGATGTATGGATATATAGTGTGTGATGTATGGATATATATAGTGATATGTAGTGTGTCTCATGAACAGCCCCGTGAAACAACACCAGACTGAATGGTGATGTGAATGTGACCTCGGACACACTCTGTTCTGTCAGGAAAAGGCCAGTTCTCTCTCAGAATGAATGTGTGTGGGTCAGAAACTTTATTGCAGCAAAAGTAAGAATCAAGCTTTAATAAACTCGCTATTTGACTCTCACAGGTTCATGTACCCTAGTTCCTATGGAAACCATGATAAAGTCAACACATTGTGCTTACCAATAATAATTACATTATTTATTATATTAATTAGATTGTTCTCTTGAATAATTGATTCTGATTGGTCAGTGGCAGCATTCAATGATAGTGTAATATTTTTTATATAATGTGTTTATCATAGTTGTGCTTGTTCATGTCTCGTCTCACCATTATAAAATCAAAAGTGACTTAGTTCACTTCCAGATCAAGAGTCACACATCGCTCCATCGCTCTGAGCAGCTTTTCTACCTCCGAGTCTCTCGTTCTCTCACTCCCCCTGTCCGCATTGCTGGGATTTTTCCCCGGTTGTGTTATTCTCCAGCTTTGACTCATTTCTCAGACACAATGGTGGCCTTTTAGGTTGTGAATGTTTCTCTGTGTTTGTCTGACCGTAGAGAACATCAACATCCCTCGTTCATGATGACTTATTCCCAGATATACTGAAGCAAGTCACGTTACATGACTGATCTGGCGGTTTAGTGTCAAATAAACAATGTTGCCATGCAAAATAAAGTTAATTAGCATGTTCTGAATGTTGCTTTTGCTGAAGTAAATATCAGATGTTTATGAAGATCAGATGTTTATGAAGCATATATAGACATTAATGCACTTTTTAGATTGTCTTTGTTTCTGAGCTTTTTCTTGTTTCTTGTTTTGCAACAATCTGGCATTGTGTAAGGATGTTTTTCTAGTTAATGCTGTTATTGCTCATTATATTGCTTGTAACTGACCTCCAGCTGTGAAGTGTTTAACCCTGAAACAGGCACAAACATGATTTAAAAGAGATGTTATGGGTTATTAATATATTTCCAAATGAATTGATTGATCCAATGATTGGCGCTCAGTCAGAATTGAGACATTGTGAGAACATCCGCTCTTTTCTCCATTCAGAGCTCCTGTTTTTCTTCCAGGTTTTCCACTGGTTTATGAGAGGAGCTCCAGCATATGGTGCGCCTGAAGAAGAAACGTCAGACCTTGTCTTGTAAAGTCGGACTGTCGGTCTTCTGTTCTCTCGGAGGAGTGATAGCCAGCGCTCTCAGTCGTTTCTTGATGTTCTTCCAGTGTTTGCCTTCTGAAAATGGACAAAGCAGAATTCCCCTACAAACCTTCATGTAACGTGTGCCGCTTCTTCCCGGCAGCCTCTGTTTATTGGATGAATTTCATTGTTTTCCACCTTAAAAGCCTGACAGTTGTTTTGCTCGCACAGGTTTGTGCAACATTCAGAACTGAATTGAGAAAATTCATTGAAATCACTTTGCAAACATGATACGGAAGTATAATTCGAAGGGTAATTTAATGAAGTTGAACTATAAACAAGTTATGATGCAAGCAAAAAAAAATTTATAATAAACATTAAATAAACATTAACATTAATAAACATTAGATGATAATAATCATTATAATCAAAGTCACTTATAGAAAGCTGTGTATAATTTAAACAATACTTTGCCTCATTTAAACTAATGAAAGCTGTCGTGTTTGTGCTGGATTTAATACATGTTCTAGTCAAGTCAAGTCGAGTCATCTTCATTTATATAGCGCTTTTAACAATGGATTGTTTCAAAGCAGCTTTACAGAGATAAACATATAATTTAAGGTAACAGATTGTTTTGGCTTTATAGCGGTTCTTGAATAATGTTACTTCCAGCTAAAGTTAGTTTTGATTGATTCACCTCCGTCGAAATGATCAGACTTTAAACGCGAACCTGTGATTAACACTGACGGCGTTCACATGCTCATTCAGAATTGATTCTATAGTTATGTGCTTTTTAAAATATGTGCGCAGGTTTATAAATCATACAACCCAGCCTAAACAAACTACTTTTCTTGCCTATAAATTTTGATACAGAATTTTGTTTTATTTTATCACTTCGGGGTACGCGAGCCAGAATTCACAACGCTTTATCTGTAGAGTGGGAAAGGGATCCTCCATAGGGAGAGGATAGTGGACACTTCAGCACTGCATTGTCATCGGGTCCAGGCGGATCTCCTTCGTCAGATCTGGACACGGCCTGGATCCGGCAGGCTGCGGGAAAACCTCGGGATAAACAAAGACACTAATATTAGCGTAGATGCCATTCTTCTTATGATGTAATGAGTACATCAAGATTTAAGGGAAGTGTTCCCAGTTCCGGCTGACCTAATCTATGCAGCCTAACATTGAATTATAGAAGTCTATAGTGTATTATGTGTACACTGTTAACAATTTTCTTGTATTTTTACAGTACAGTACTGGCAGCAAGGTTGCCAGCAAGGTACTGTATTTCGATTTACAGTAACTGTACTGTAATTCAATTTACAGTACACACGAACAGTACTGTAAACTTACTAAACAGTACTGTACTGTATTTTTACTGTATTTTGTCATTTTTGTCTGCTTCTGTTGTAATTAATTATATGGTATTGTACTGTAATATCTATATTGATACATTATTGCAAAACGTAATTTTCAAATTACTAATGATATTATAACTATATAATATGTAGTTATTACAGTATATAAATCTATAGGTAATATGCAACTTCAGAATAACTGCAAATCAAAAGACAATCCAAACAATGTTCTGGTCAAAAACATTTTTTATTGATCAATTACACTATTAAAACCATGTATGGTGAACGCATTTAAAGGGATAGTTCACTTTGAAATTAATTTTTGGTATGTTTTAGCTTACCTCAAGGGCATCTAAGATGTAGGTGTCTTTGTTTCAGCAGTAGTTTCAATTTTGATATTTTTAGGTCAGTCATATAATATAATGCAGGTCGCCCGCGCCCTCAGATCACTTGGATGTGGCTGTGATTACAAGAGGTAAAAACGATATAAATACTGCTCGTTTTCTCATACAAACCGCTCGTTTCGTGTCTTAGGCCATCAATGTGTACTTACATTTACGAGTCATTAAATCATGTTTAATTTGGACTTCTCTGTGCATGCTCTTTGAGGAAGTGACCATAGACCTGCATTATATGACTGACAGACAAGAACGGTTTGACCTAAAAATACCAAAATTGAAACTAATGCGGAAACAAAGACACCTACATCTTGGATGCCCTTGAGGTAAGCTAAAACATACCAAAAATTAATTTCAAAGTGAACTATCCCTTTAAGAAGAGGTTGAGAAACTGCATGACTTGCAGCTATAGCTGGACATACTTAAAGGGATAGTTCGGCCAAAAATGATATTTAACCTATGCATTACTCACCCTCAAGCCGTTCGAGATGCATATGTCAATCTTGTTTCAGATGAACACATTTTCAATTATTTTAGAAAATGTCTTAGACCCTTCAGTGGATATAATGTGAGGCAATGGGGTCCACCTCCTTCAAGTCCCAAAATGTGAATACATCCTTCACAAAAGTAATCCATCCGGCTCCAGGGGGATAAACGAAGGCCTTCTGAGGGTAATCCGTGCGTTTTTGTCGAAAAAATATACATATTTAAAACTTTATAAATGAAAATATCTGACTTCCGGCAACGATCGATGCGCGTGCGTTCACGCGCTTTCGTGTTTTGTTTTGCTCTGCTCTCTGGCTGCGCTGGCGCGTTCGTTCTACGTCACGACGGTTCCTACGCAACGTCCTACCTCGTACGTCGACTTCCATCACCCGTGAACGCGCGTCGATCGTTGCCGGAAGTCAGAAATTTTCATTTATAAAGTTTTAAATATGTATATGAAGAGGTCTTTTCCAAAACGCTATAAATCCATTTCAATAGTTTTCAGGAAAATTACATTTTTTACCTAGACCCACACATTTTGTGAATATTCAATGTATCCTGTTAAAATGTTTTATTGGCTCAGTCTGAACATGTTGAACAATGATTATTAAATCAAACAACAATATTGTTTATGATAAATTAAAAGTTAATTTATTTTTTTTCCAAAACGCTATAAATCCATCATTTTTTTCCAAAACTGTATGGTTTGTCTTAAAAAAAAAAAAACGAGAGCATGTAACATATAATCAGGGGCTCATACTATAAATTAAATTTAGTAACACATTTAGGCTAAAAGTCATTTGGTGCAGAACCTGAAAATAGTAATGATATCAATAGCTATTCAATAAGTTATTTAGTAATACATTCAGAGTCATTTTTAGTAAAGTGTCAAACCTGTAACAAGTAGGACCAATTTGTCCACTACATATGCGTAAAAAAAACAAATTATTAAAAATATTTAATAATGATAACGATATTCAAAAGTAGTGATGGGCACCCCTCCACCACACACACACACACATGCTTGTATAGGCTACACAGCATGTGAACAAAGCGGAGCGGCGTGACGCTTACATATAGGCTAAGTTTAAAAAAAAACTTAAACATACGTTTCATATTTATGTTTAATAATATAGGCTAATGTTATTTTTTTTTTTCATCTATGTTGATTATATGAAAAGGGAACCGCATGAGATGAGTATGATAGGATCATAAGATGACCAATATATCGGAAAACATTTGGAATGGGTCAGACATGATTTTGACCACTTATTAAGTTTTGTTTAGTAGAAAGCCTTGCTTTAAAGTGAATTTCGTTTTGTATAAATTGTATCTTCATTTTAATCAATGTTTCATCAACAAATTGACTGGATTAATAATAAATAAATAAGCAAATATAAGCAGACATATAATCAGGACACGGAAGCGTCCGCGCGTGATCTGGAGAGCATCACATAAATGAACCGAAACACAGCGATACTTGCCTCACAATCCTGAGAAGTATATCTATAAAAAGCTTGAAATGTCTACATTTAAACAAAACAATAAAAAACGAAAAGAAATTGGCTACTCTCTGCGTATGTAGGCTAATTCAAAGTTTGCATTTCTCTCTATAGGCGCGTTCACTACTGCGAAGATGGCGAGTCAGCATAGTCAACTTTATCTTTTCAGCTATATCTGACAGAAAACACTAATTAAAAAATAAACAATTCAAAAGTTTCATGCATAGGCCTAATCATTACTTTTGTCGGTTCTTTGTGGCAAGCTTTATGCGTGAGATGCGGAATAGGCAATTAAAAAAATGGTCATTATGGTTTCTCTCCCATATTTAAATAATTAAATCAATAGAAATATGTGATTAAACTTAAATGAACTACTACTAGTCGACTAGAAAACTCACTCATTTTGAGGAATAAATGAACATAAACAAACCTCTGTTCAGAGCGCCACCCTGTTGGATTGCGTAGAACGTTCACCGAATTCTGATTAGTTGAGAGGATTTATCGCGTTTAGGCTAAAAATAGGTTTGGCGCTTATCGCGTTTTGGAAAGAAACTGCATCTTGTAGTACATTTTAAACAAGGAAATGTAGCGATTTGGCATGAAATGTTGATGGAGCAGTGAATAGGTTCAGTGCACAGCAAAATGACATGACAAACTCATTTTTTTTAAAAATGGCGTTTATCGCGTTTTGGAAAAGACCTCTTCATATTTTTTCGACAAAATCGCACGGATTACCCTCAGAAGGCCTTCGTTTATCCCCCTGGAGCCGGATGGATTACTTTTGTGAAGGATGTATGCACATTTTGGGACTTGAAGGAGGTGGACCCCATTGCTTCACATTATATCCACTGAAGGGTTTAAGACATTTTCTAAAATAACTGAAAATGTGTTCGTCTGAAACAAGATTGACATATGCATCTCGAACGGCTTGAGGGTGAGTAATGCATGGGTTAAATATCATTTTTGGCCGAACTAGCCCTTTAAAAACTTGGCTGGGATTTTGAGGTGGTACTGGAACCTTGGACCGATGACCAAAACTGAAAAAGACATGACACACAAAAACACATATGACAAAATCTGTTAGCCACAGCACCAAAGATGAGCAGACAGACAGTGGAAGAGAGAGAATTCTGTTGAAATAACAAAAACAGCCACAAAAAAAAAAGTTTTAAAACTTTAAGTTTAAAACATTGTATTAACATGGCTAATACTTACATACAACTCCTTCCCAGGCTGCAAATTGTCCTACACTGTAGAGCTGTAAGAAATAAAAATAATCCCGCCTAAAAAGAAATGAAGTAAAAGACTAAACTGGTACCAATAGCCAATCTCTCTAAGCACAAATAAATCACCCATTTTGCGTTCCAAAGGAAAGTGCAGTATATTTAAGCCTTATTTGCACGCGTCTTATTTTGTGTCTAAACGACTTATTCAATTTGGTCCAGTATTGATCATAAAATCATCAAGTTCGTCATTCGGGAAACGGACTGCAAATATAGCAGTTTGAGCAAAATGTAGGCTATATAACGTTGTCTATTATAAGTGCTTGTTTTTACCACTGACAGGCTCGGGTGTTCCCTACAGAGATAGGCCCAACAGTTAGACTAACATGATGTCAAATGCAGTAATTTTATCTCGCAGACCATCGTAAAACACATTTAATTAAAACTCGACAGAAACAAAATAAAACTCACAAAATACCATCTCGATTTGTCTTTCCACCGTTCCCGCAATCACCAAATCTGTTTTGTTCCAAATAAAACGTAAGGTAGCCTATTGTTAATTCACGGAGTTATAACGTTAGATTTGAAAATGTCAGGACAAGCAGCAGGGTGAAAGAGCAGATAACGTTAACAAACTTAACAGTGTTTTTGCAACCGTCGCTGGCTAAACTTCCACTGTCATTTCACATTAAAAGCTATGTAGGCTACACACTATAGCGTAAAATCCTAAAACCTTATTATAAAATCCAAAATGAACTTACCAAATTTCCAGATATCCGCAGAGTGAGATATCCGCGCAGAGTGAGTGAACTGCCGCAGTTGTGCTCTGACGTCAGTCAGGCGGCGCGCGCGCTCTCTGTTTACAGCAACCCTGTATTTTTGCCTGGCATATTACAGCCAGGTTACAGCTAGGTTACAGCAACACTAAAATGTACTGTAAAATGTTCCCGCTCAAACAAAATTACCCAGAATGCAATGCAAATTACGGTATTTTACTGTAATATAGAAATGCAGTATTGTACTGTAGGTTTTTACAGTACTGTGCTGCTAAATCTACAGCGAAAGTTAACAGTGTATGCTAGGTCAAAGAGATGTGTTTTTAGTCTAGCTTTGAACTGACAGAGTGTGTCTGCTTCCCGGACAATGGTAGGAAGACTCTTCCAAAGTTTTGGTGCTAAATAGGAAAAGGATCTACCGCCTGCAGTCGATTTAGATATTCTAGGTATTATCAACTGGCCGGAATTTTGAGATCGCAATAGACGTGAAGGACTATAATGCGTTAAGAGCTCGCTCAAGTACTGCGGAGCTAAACCATTTAGTGCTTTGTATGTAATCAACAATATTTTAAAATTTATACGATTTTAATAGGGAGCCAATGCAGTGTTGACAGAACCGGGCTAATACGGTCATATTTCCTGGTTCTGGTAAGAACTCGAGCTGCTGCGTTTTGAACTAGCTGTAGTTTATTTATTAAGCGTGCAGGGCAACCACCCAGTAGAGCATTACAATGATCTAGCCTTGAGGTCATGAACGCATGGACTAATTGTTCCGCATTTCCCAATGAGAGCATATGGCGTATTTTAGATATATTTTTAAGATGGAAAAAGGCAGTTTTACAGATACTAGACACGTGGCTTTCAAAAGAAAGGTTGGTATCAAAGAGCACACCCAGGTTCCTAACCGACGACGACTTGACAGAGCAGCCATCAAGTGTTTTTTGTCCAATAATTAGAATCTCTGTCTTTTCAGAATTTAGTAGTAGGAAATTACTAGTCATCCAATTTTTTATATCAGCTATGCATTCCGTTAATTTTGTGAATTGGTAAGTTTCGTTGGGTTTTGAAGAAATATACAGCTGAGTATCATCAGCATAACAGTGAAAGCTAACTCCATGTTTCCTAATGATATCTCCTAATGGTAGCATGTACAGAGTGAACAGCAGCGGTCCTAGTACTGAGCCTTGTGGTACGCCATACTGAACTTGTGATCGATAAGACATCTCTTCATTTACTGCTACAAACTGATAACGGTCAGATAAGTATGATTTAAACCATGCTAATGCAATTCCACTAATGCCCACATAGTTTTCTAGTCTATTTAAAAGAATGTTGTGGTCAATGGTGTCGAATGCAGCACTAAGATCGAGTAACACTAATAGAGAGATACAACCACGATCGGATGATAAGAGCAAATCATTTGTGACTCTAATGAGAGCGGTCTCAGTACTATGGTACGGTCTAAATCCGGACTGAAAATCCTCGCAGATATCATTTCTTTCTAGAAAGGAACACAGTTGTGAAGATACTGCTTTTTCTAATATCTTTGACAGAAAAGGGAGATTCGAGATCGGCCTGTAATTGACTAATTCTGTAGGATCAAGTTGTGGTTTTTTAACAAGCGGTTTTATCATAGCCAGTTTAAAGGTTTTTGGTACGTATCCTAGAGACAAAGATGAATTAATGATATTAAGAAGAGGATATATGACCTCTGGAAACATCTCTTTCAGTAGCTTAGTCGGTATAGGATCTAACATACAAGTTGTCGATTTAGATGAATTAACGAGTTTGCTGAATTCTTCCTCTCCTATAGCAACAAATGAATCAAATTTTTCCTCAGGGAGACTACAATGCACTTCCTGATGCGATACTGTGGTAGACGGTTGCATAGTTATAATTTTGTCCCTGATATTATCAATCTTATAAGTGAAGAAGTTCATAAAGTCATTACTGGTGTGTTGCTTTGACACTTCTGAGCTCGAAGCTTTCTTTTTCGTTAGTTTAGCCACTGTTTCAAATAAATACCTTGGATTATGTTTATTTTCTTCTAATAGGTTTGAAAAATAAGCAGATCTAGCAGCTTTTAAAGCCTCTCTGTAAGCAATCGAGCTCTCTTTCCACGAAATCCGAAATACCTCTAGTTTAGTTTTCTTCCAGTTGCGCTCCATTTTTCTGGCTGCTCTCTTAAGGGCCCGGGTGTGTGTGTATGTGTGTGTGTGTGTGTGTGTGTGCTCGCTGTACCACGGCGTTGGACTATTTTCTTTAATCTTCTTTAAGCGCAACGGAGCAACTGCGTCTAAAGTGCTGGAAAAGAGAGAGTTAAACGTTTCTGTTGCAATATCAAGTTCTTCTAAGCTATCCGGGATGCTGAGATGATGAAACTGATTAGGAAGATTATTGATAAAGCAATCTTTAGTGGCAGAAGTTATAGGTCTAACGTATTTATAACACGGAGTCGGCTTTGCAGCCTTGGCTAAATGTAATTTACATGAGACTAGATAATGATCTGAGATGTCATCGCTCTGCTGCAGAATTTCAACGGCATCAACATCTATTCCATGTGATAATATTAGATCTAGAGTATGATTACGACGATGAGTAGGTCCTGACACGTGTTGTCTAACTCCAATTGAGTTTACAATGTCTTTAAATGCCAATCCCAATGCATCTTTTTCATTATCTACATGTATATTAAAATCACCAACAATTAGTACTTTATCTGCGGCCAATACTAATTCTGATAGAAAGTCAGCAAATTCTTTGATAAAATCTTTATTGTGCCCTGGTGGCCTGTATACAGTAGCCAGCATAATTCTCAAATGTGATTTATCGTTTACACTATATATTGTTACATTAAGCACCAATACTTAAAAAGAAGTATATTTAAAGCTAGATTTCTTAGTGGTTTTGAAAATATTTCTATAAATTACAGCAATTCTAGCAGTATACTACTACTTAATACTTCTACAGTATTGTATTTATGTAAATTCTTAGAGTTTAGGCCTCATTTCTGTCCACTTTCAATTTCTGTAAACAAGCATCATGGACATTGTGCTAAACTGTGAATCACGCATGTTTTGTAAGTTAAATGATGTCAGAACTGGTCATTGTTAAATGCTGTTTGTCTTTCAGGACTTCCGATCATTTCAAGTTTGAGTCTAGTGTTGTTCTATCAAGAGATTTACATCCATCAATCGGATCGCCGTTCAGTTGTGTCAACATTGACTTCAGCACTGAAACTACACATAAGGTACAGTCATTAGAGTCTGGAATATCCCTCCTTGTCCTCCTCCTCCTCGTACTCGTACGCTACTCGCTCTCAACAACACCTGCGCAAGATTCGCTTGTGGAGCGATGGCTGCTAGTTAAGTCCAGCTAATAAGGCGAGCTGATGAAACGTTTAGTGTCACCGTCTGCGTGATGATGATGATGTATCAATTGAAAAAATGGTCTTCTCTGCAGAGCCTTAGGTGCTTAGAGTCTATAGAGAGTTCAATGCTCCGAAATACTCCAGATCCGAAAAAATCATCTTGTGTGCTTCAGCCCTCGCTCCAATTTACTGTATAATCATTAAGTGTGTCTATCTGAGACAGAATGGAAAATCAGATTTACCTCCTTCGACAAATGACAGTGTCGAGTTTCTTTGTGATCATTTTCCTCCTGCGTGACAAATATAGACTTCCAGTTGGGAAAACATTTAACATCATTAGAAATAAAGGTTCTTTATGAGCGCTGAATATTCGATCCCTTATTTCAAAAGCACTTATTGTTAATGATATGATTTTAGACTATAACCTAGATGTGCTGTGTTTGACAGAAACCTGGCTAAAACCAAACGATTACATTACTTTAAATGAGTACACCCCGCAAGATTACTGTTATAACCATGAACCTCGTCTGAAAGGCAAAGGGGGAGGTGTTGCTGTAATTTTTAGTAATATTTTTCAAGTTTCAAATATAATTCTTTTGAACTGTTGGTGCTTAATGTAACAATATATAGTGTAAATGATGAATCCCGTTTGAGATTTGTGCTGGCTACTGTATACAGGCCACCATACAGACTTTACCAAAGAATCTGCTGACTTTCTACCAGAGTTAGTATTGGCTGCAGATAAAGTACTAATTGTTGGTGATTTTAATATACATGTAGATAACGAAAAAGATGCATTGGGATTGGCATTTAAAGACATTCTTAACTCTATTGGAGTAAGACAACACGTGTCAGGACCTACTCATTGTCGTAATCATACTCTAGATCTAATATTATCACATGGAATAGATGTTGATGCCGTTGAAATTCTGCAGCAGAGCGATGACATCTCAGATCATTATCTAGTCTCATGTAAATTACATTTAGCCAAGGCTGCAAAGCCGACTCCGTGTTATAAATACGTTAGACCTATAACTTCTGCCACTAAAGATTGCTTTATTAATAATTCCTAATCAGTTTCATCATCTCAGCATCCCGGATAGCTTAGAAGAACTTGATATTGCAACAGAAACTTTTAACTCTCTCTTTTCCAGCACTTTAGACGCAGTTGCTCCATTGCGCTTAAAGAAGATTAAAGAAAATAGTCCAGCACCGTGGTACAACGAGCACACACACACACACACACACACACACTCAGGCCCTTAAGAGAACAGCCAGAAACATGGAGCGCAACTGGAAGAAAACTAAACTAGAGGTATTTCGCATTTCATGGAAGGAGAGCTCGATTGCTTACAGAGAGGCCTTAAAAGCTGCTAGATCTGCTTATTTTTCAACCCTATTAGAAGAAAATAAACACAACCCGAGGTATTTATATGAAACAGTGGCTAAACTAACAAAAAATAAAGCCTCAAGCCCAGAAGTGTCCAAGCAGCACAGCAGTGATGACTTTATGACCTTCTTTACTTACAAGATCGATAATATCAGGGACAAAATTATAACTATGCAACCGTCTACTACAGTATCGCATCAGGGAGTGCATTGTAGTCTCCCAGAGGAAAAAATCGGATCATTCATTACTATAGGAGAGGAAGAATTTTCTAAACTCATTAAATCCTCTAAATCGACAACATGTATGTTAGATCCTATACCGACTAAGCTACTGAAAGAGATGTTTCCAGAGGTCATAGATCCTCTTCTCAATATCATTAATTAATCTTTGTCATTAGGATACGTACCAAAAACTTTTACGCTGGCTATGATTAAACCACTTGTCTCATCAGAGTCACAAATGATTTGCTCTTATTATCCGATCGTGGTTGTATCTCTCTATTAGTGTTACTCGATCTTAGTGCTACATTTGACATCATCGACCACAACATTCTTTTAAATAGACTCGAAAATTATGTTGGCATTAGTGGAATTGCATTAGCATGGTTTCAATCATACTTATCTTACCGTTATCAGTTTGTAGCAGTAAATGAAGAGATGTCTTATCGATCACAAGTTCAGTATGGCGTACGACAAGGCTCAGTACTAGGACCGCTGCTGTTCACTCTGTACATGCTACCATTAGGAGATATCATTAGGAAACATGGAGTTAGCTTTCACTGTTATGCTGATGTTACTCAGCTCTATATTCCTTGACGTCCTGACGAAACGCACCAATCCACAAAAATAACGGAATGCATAGCTGATATAAAAAATTGGATGACTAGTAATTTCCTACTAAATTCTGAAAAAACAGAGATTCTAATTATTGGACAAAAAACGTCCTCACATAATAACCTAGAATACATTTTTTCATCTTAAAAATATATCTAAATTACGTCATATGCTCTCAATGACAAATGTGGAACAATTAGTTAATGCGTTCATGACCTCAAGGCTAGATTATTGTAATGCTCTACTGGGTGGTTGCCCTGCACGCTTAATAAATAAACTACAGCTAGTTCAAAACGCAGCAGCTCGAGTTCTTACCAGAACCAGGAAATATGACCATATTAGCCCGGTTCTGTCAACACTGCATTGGCTCCCTATTAAACATCGTATAAATTTTCCTTCGTATAAAAAAGTCCTTCACGTCTATTGCGATCTCTAAATTCCGGCCAGTTGATAATACCTAGAATATCTAAATCGACTGCAGGCGGTAGATCCTTTTCCTATTTAGCACCAAAACTTTGGAACAGTCTTCCTACCATTGTCCGGGAAGCAGACACACTCTGTCAGTTCAAAGCTAGACTAAAAACACATCTCTTTGACCTAGCATACACATAACACACTATAGACTTCTATAATTCAATGTTAGGCTGCATAGATTAGGTCAGCCGGAACTGGGAACACTTCCCTTAAATCTTGATGTACTCATTACATCATAAGAAGGATGGCATCTACGCTAATATTAGTCTCTCTGTTTATCCCGAGGTTTACCGCAGTCCGCCGGATCCAGGCCGTATCCAGATCTGATGAAGGACCTGCGTCTGGACAAACATTTGATTATTTTATTTGGAATGACCAATACTGATTATACAACACGCAATCCAAATATTCACAAAGAGCCTGTTATGTTTCACCTGACAATACACACATCGACAATAGTCACAATAACCACATGAATATATAAATAAATGGATAGAGGTGACATCGCCTTCTCCAAATATGCAGACTGCCTATGATTGCTGACACAGAACAGTAGTCCTGATATTAACATAACTGGCTCTTTCTGCGTTTTCGCCGGCAGCTACGACAGGTGTAGATGTTAATTTTGTTGGTGCAGCATGCAAGCGTTTGAATCTACTGCCGCTATTACAGCCGACACACACACACACACTCCAGATCTGATGAAGGACCTGCGTCTGGACAAACACACACACACACACACACACACACACACACACACAAAATCCAGATCTGATGAAGGACCAGTGTCTGTATGCGGCGACACCGCAGTGAAGTGTCACTAGTCTCTCCCTGTGAAGGCTTCCTTCCCTTCTCCTCTGTACAGATAATCGTTGTCGGGATAGTTCCTGTTCGCTTGGCTTCGCCGAAGCGATAAAATTCTGTATTATAAATTTTAAGGCCAGACAAGTAGTTTGTTGAGGGTTGTTTTTTTAGGGAAGGACTATATGCCTGTGCACATATATTCAAACACGCATCCCTATAGAATGAGCTCTCAATACGGATGTGCTCGCCATTAGGGTTCTTACAGGCTCGCGTTTTTAAAGTTTACGTTGAGAGAACTTAAGAGTTAAGAGCGGTGTCGTGTTAGCGGCCCCTAAGTTAATAACTAATGATCGTTGCGACAGAAGTGAATCAATCAAAACTAACTTTAGCTGGAAAATAACTTTATTCTAGAGCTGCTGTAAAGCCTAAACAATCTGTTACTTTAATTTCCTGTTATCACTGTAAAGCAGCTTTGTATCAATCTACATTGTTAAAAGAGCTGTATAAATGAAGATGACTTGACTTGACTTGACTGATGGTTCCATTAAGAGCCTCTAACATCCACAGAACCTTTCCAGGTTCATTATAGGTGAGAAGGTTTTTAAGATTATTATAATGTTCACTGAGAATAACATGGAAAACCCCCTTTTGGGAGCTTTATTTTTCAGAGTTATGTAAACGGATCGTACATTGTACAGTATGTCGAGTCTCCTGCATTTATACAGAGCTTCTTACAACATAAATGTTTCACAGCAGCTTTACAGAGATAACAGGAGAGTAACAGAGAGTGTTTAGGCTTTACAGCAGCTCTAGAATAAAGTTATTGTCCAGTTTAAATACGTTTTTGATTGATTCACTTCCGTTGTAAAGATCATTAGTTATTATCTTAGGGGCCGCTAACACGACACCGCTCTACAGAAGACAGAAAACTTTATTGTGTGAAAGATAAACAGTTGTAACCGCTCAGACGGACAGATCAATGTTTCCTGTCGACGGATGGATTTTTGCTGAGTCACACATTACACCGGGATTCAGGAACGTGTTGAAACATCTGAACACTGACCGCCATTGAAACCCTGACCTTTCACTCGTTCTGTAGGTGTAAATGAGCATCAGTGACTGACGTCAGACTCAGATGAAGAAGCTGCCATCGAGAAAAGAGTCTGTGTGTGGGAAAGATGAAGGAGAGAAACTGAGTGAAGAAAAGAAAGAGGATGGAAAGATTTATAAACTGATGTGACTCTTACGGACAGCTGAAGTCTGGGTCTATTTGCAAAGCAGTATATTTAGTAAATGAAGAAAAACAACAACTCTGAAACACAAGAAAACCGCATGAGAGCACCAAACCAAACCTGACATGGACATACACTGAACGAGGGAGAAAACAAGGAACAGGTGGAACTAATGAGTAACAACACATGAGTAACTATGGGAACTAAACACAGGTAAGCAAACCAAACTACAGATACATGTTGTTAAAGATCTACAGGGAGAGGAAGAATATAGTTTAATATGCGGCAAGTCACTTTTGATAAAAGGCTCTGACAAATGTGTGAATGTGAGGATTTCATTTTAGCACTTTATAGAACATGATCGAGAAATACTCAAACTGCAAAAACTGATACTCTTCCTCAGCATTTAGCTTTCCAGCACAAATATCTAAACATTCTTAAATCAAGATATACATTTACTGGTGAAACAAAATTTCTAAAGATGTTAAGTCTTGTTTACTGAAAACAAAAACATGAAAATGAAGTGAGTTTGTGCTTAAAACAATAACTAATATCTGTCAGTGGAGTCAGAAAAATAAACTTAATTCAAAGAGAAAACAAGATGATTTTTCTGACTCCACTGACAGATATTAGTTCTTGTTTTAAGCACAAACTCACTTCATTTTGATTCATTTTAATATCTTCAGTCATTTTGCTTCTCCAGTAAATGTATCTTGATTTAAGAATGTTTAGATATTTGTGCTGGAAAACAAGACTAAGTAAGAAAACTTTTTTTTTGTTGCATTGGATGTGCTGCACTTATAAATGTATTATTGTTAATGATGTATTTAATTAATTTAAATGAGTGTTATATATGTCGTGGTGTGGCGTGAGATTTATTTTTATCATGGCAGATTATTATGTATTTATTTGCCATTTTGTTCTCACAGCTGCAGTTTAAGAGGAACAAGTAAATATTGAAAGATGTTTCTGTCCTGAAGCAAACTGAGATCAGGAATAATCAGGACCGTGTGTTCATGTGAGACGACGGTAAATTAACACACAAATAGGATTTTAAAAGGCCAAGCAATGGAGGAATATCCAGACATGAGTTCAAAGGCATAAAACATTCGACTGGTCATTCAAAATATCTAAAAAATCAGATGTTTTCCATCGAAATGATCCGCCCAGCAGGGACCAGTAAAGCACATAGAATTACATCAGTGAAGCTGAGGAGAGAGAGGGAGAGAGAGAGAGGAGTAGAAGAGAGAGAGAGAGGAAACATTCTTAAAGTATGAGGAAATTTTACTGCTTTCTCTCTCTCTCTCTCCTCTCTCTCTCTCTCTCTCTCTCTCTCTCTCTCTCTCTCTCTCTCCTCTCTCTCTCTCTCTCTCTCTCTCTCTCTCTCCTCTCTCTCTCTCTCTCTCTCTCTCTACTCTCTCTCTCTCTCTCTCCTCTCTCTCTCTCTCTCTCTCTCTCTCTCTCTCTCTCTCCTCTCTCTCTCTCTCTCTCTCTCTCTCTCTCTCTCTCCTCTCTCTCTCTCTCTCTCTCTCTCTCTCTCTCTCTCTCTCTCTCTCTCTCCTCTCTTCCTCTCTCTCTCCTCTGTCTCTCTCTTCTTTCTCTGTCCTCTTCTTCCCGTCAGTCAGGAGTTTCCCAGATCCGTGAGGAACAGCGTCTGACAGGAGTGTGTGAAGAAGCATCAGCGGATCTGCAGGTAAAACCTTCTCATCATCTAATAATACTTGCACTTGATATTAACCCTCTGATGCATGCAGTAATACATCACAAACTTCAGTAATCTTTAAGAGTTTCACATCTGTCCACAGCAGCTCATATTCAAACGTGTTGAATTTACATTTGGTTCAATAGTTTGGCGTCAGTGTAGTTTGTGACAGTAAAGACATTTATAATTTTACAAAAGATTAAATTTCAAATCAATTTTGTAATTTTGAACTTTCTATTCATCAAAGAATCCTGAAAAATACAATGTATTACAGTTTCCATGGAAATATAAACTGTTTTCAACACTGATAATAATCATAAATAATAAATGTTTGTTGAGCATCAGATCCTCATATTAGAGTGATTTCTGAAGGATCATGTGACACTGAAGACTGGAGTAATGATGCTGAAAATCACAGGAATAAATTACACTTTACTGTATATTCACATAGAGAACAGCTGATTTACACTGGAGTAATATTACACTGTTTTACTGTATTTCATTTTTTGTCAAATAAATGCAGCCTTGGTGATCTTTCTGAAACATTAACACATCTTACCGACCCCAAACTTTTAAATGGCAGTATATGTACTGTATGTTATCACCAATAAATGTAATATGGTAAAAATGGCTCTGAGGGATGATGTGCATTCGAGAGTTTGCAGACGCTCTTCTGAGGTTTGGATTGAATCTCAATCACAGTTTTCATCTCATCGGGGAATCGTGATCATGTGATCTCTGGCTATTACACTTTTATTACCAGAATGTGCAGCTTATTACAGTCTGTCTAGACTGTTCGTATGGGCTTCTGACTTCTGGAAAGATAAAGAGCAGTCCAGAAGAGAAACTGTTTTAGGAGATTTGAGAGATCGAGCTCATTTGAGGGTAAATTGAAGATGACGTTTGTTAATGAAGGGAAATGATGAGATGGGAAGGAAGAATCATCAAAGACGCAACCGCTGAAATATTCAACAGTCCAGTCAGTTTTATGTGTATTTCATGCTGTTTAAAAGCAGTTTTACAGAAGCTGAACCGTAAAACCCTCCTGTGTGAAGAACGACGGATGCTGAAAGTGTAGAGAGAGTCAATGCATGAACTGATCAAACGTTTACCTTCAATGCAATGCAAGTCGCTTGGGATAAAAACATTAACGTGTATTTCAATTAGTGAAAATGATTTGTAACATTTTTATCAACAACACTGTAATGCAAATGATGTAATTTTCTGTTTGTGAAATCACACAGATTAATGTTTATGAATATTCTAATGAGATAAGAGCTGCTTTTATAGATGGTTTTCAAACAGTGATAATCACAATAGCAGAAGACATGAATCCTCTGCCAGTTCAAGTCAAACCTCACAGCTCCTTATCTATCAGTCGCAGTCTTCATATCTTTATGATTCTCGTTCAGTCCTGAGGCGTAATGTGATATTTCCCCTTCAGCTCCACGCTTGTGTTTTTCATCATCATCATCATCACTGAGAAAAGGCCTGCAGATTGCCCTTTATCTGACCTACGCCTGACGACCGTCTCTAAGCACAGGCAGATGCCATAAGGCAAGTGTGTGGTGTTTTATTGATGTTTAAACTGATCATGAAGAGTGACATGAGTCTGACTTAAACCACACAGGATTAACTGTAACTTCACTGTAGTATTTTCTCCTTTCTCAGTTTAAGATTTAGAGACGCATATAAGCTACTTACTGCTTTGTTTTTGCTTCCCAAAATCATTGTTAGCAAACTTCCGTCGTTATCAACATAGAGATCAGAGATTCAGTGTTTCCCAAAACCACAGTATGTGGTTAGACTGATAAGAGTTTCTTCTTATGATAACATGTGCTCAAGCACAATCTGTTAAAAATGTATTTTAAAGTTCTATATTGTTGAATCAACGTGTTTGAGATGCCGGATATGATGGTTAAGCACTAGAACGTTGTTGTACGGAAAGACTCAACCAATGACATGAACTATCTGGCCAGACCGAGATTTTACATTTCATTTTTCATATTTTTCTTGTTTTAAGCACAAACTATCTTAATTTTCATGATTTTTTCAGAGAGCAAGGCTTAATATCTTCAGTCATTTTGCTTCTCCAGTAAATGTATCTTGATTTAAGAATGTTTAGATATTTGTGCTGGAAAACAAGACATAAGCACTGAGGAAGAACGTCATGTTTTGCAGTGTATGAAATCATGTCCAAACGCAACAGTTTAATGGTTTAACGTGACATTAACGTGACATCAAAATCTTGTTTCCCTCTTTATTTTCACAGGTAAAGTCACTGATATCAGAACTGCGGCTCACTGCCATTTTCACCTGTTTAAATTAATTTTAGCAGGAAAGGATCGTGATATTTACTTTTCTTGGTTTGATCTGGCAGACACTGGAACTTCTCTGGACACTGACAGTGTTATTTAAAGTCATCATGGAATTAACGTAGACACTGTTTACTCTCTTAATACACGTTCCTGCTCTCATTATGTGTCATGCATCGAAAAGAAGTTTGTCTTTGAAATCTTACATCAAAATGAAATCAGTTCTGAAATGACTTTCAACAGTCCCTCTCATAAACCGTCGCCTCAAACCATTCTGAAACTGGGAAGTAAAATGGGTTGCAAATGCTGTGTTTATGTGTGTTTATATGACTTTAACTGTACACACATAAATGGTGAATGTCTAACCTGAAATTCTGTTTGTTTGAAACAGGTCGGACAGACGCTTGAAGAGAAGAAGAGTTAGACATCAGCGGTTCATCATCAAAAACTGAATCTAAATGTTTTGAGTGCTGATCTGAGTATAATAAAAGACCTTGTCGTTTACGAACAACACGTCATCCTTTGATTTTGGAGATGTTCCTCTTAAACATGGCGTTTGTGTTGGCATTCCTGCTCCTGTCTCCTCCGGTCCTCTCATCGGGAGCTCAGGATCTCAGATCCCAGCCGGTGAAGGTCATTATCTCAGACACATGTGTTCAGGATGGGTCCGGAGAGAAAGAGATGCTCCTGGAGCCTGGGTCTCCTCTGGTCCTGACCCATCGGATCCGGCTGGTGTCCGGCTCGAGCTCCGGCTCCGGCTCCGGCTCCGCCTCCGGCTGTCAGTGCGAGCTGGACTTTGCAGCGTTGCGGGAGCGTATGGAAAGACTGGAGAAGGAGGTGTCAGATCTGAGGGAGAAATGTGGAGGTCCGGATGGATGCTGTTCCTCCCAGCAGAGCAAAGGTGAAGCCTTCCTGAAGGAGATCAATCCCAGACCCATCCCAGACCGATTCCAGACCCATACCAGACCCATCCTAGACCGTTTCCAGACCGTTCCCAGACTGTTCCCAGACCTTTCCCAGACCCATCCCAGACCCATCCCAGACCCATCCCAGACCTATCTCAGACCCATCCCAGACCTATTCCAGACCGTTCCCAGACCGATTCCAGACTCATACCAGACCCATACCAGACCATTCCCAGACCCATCCTAGACCTGTCAGACTGATTCCAGACCCATCCAAGACCGATCTCAGACCGATCCCAGACCCATCTCAGACCCATCCCAGACCCATCCCAGACCGTTCCCAGACCGCTCCCAGACCATTCCCAGACCTATCCCAGACCCATCCCAGACCCATCCCAGACCGTTCCCAGACCCATCCCAGGCCCATCCCAGAACCATCCCAGACCCATCCCAGACCCATCCCAGACCCATCCCAGACCTATCTCAGACCCATCCCAGAACTATCTCAGACCGATCCCAGACCAATCTAAGACCAATCTCAGACCGATCCCAGACCTATCCCAGACCCATACCAGACCCATCCTAGACCGTTTCCAGACCGTTCCCAGACTGTTCCCAGACCTTTCCCAGACCCATCCCAGACCCATCCCAGACCCATCCCAGACCTATCTCAGACCCATCCCAGACCTATTCCAGACCGTTCCCAGACCGATTCCAGACTCATACCAGACCCATACCAGACCATTCCCAGACCCATCCTAGACCTATGTCAGACTGATTCCAGACCCATCCAAGACCGATCTCAGACCGATCCCAGACCCATCTCAGACCCATCCCAGACCCATCCCAGACCGTTCCCAGACCGCTCCCAGACCATTCCCAGACCTATCCCAGACCCATCCCAGACCCATCCCAGACCGTTCCCAGACCCATCCCAGACCGTTCCCAGAACCATCCCAGACCCATCCCAGGCCCATCCCAGACCTATCTCAGACCCATCTCAGACCGATATAAGACCGATCTCAGACCCATCCCAGACCTATCTCAGACCCATCCCAGACCTTTCCATCAGAGCTGTAACTGTAGTTAAAGTCAAAGTTTATTTATATAGCACAATTTATACAGCCGAAGCTGACCAACGTGCTTTACGAAACATAATAAAACAAGAACACGTCACCGTCAGACATGGAGAAGAGACACGTAGAAATTAAAACAGACAAAATTCCTAAAATACATACCTAAAAACATGGCCCAAATTACTGATTATTAAAAGCAAGTGAGTAAAAGTAGTTTTTCAGCTGTGACTTGAAAATTGACAAGTCAGGTGCAGATCTAACCTGAAATGGCAAACTATTCCATAATTTAGAGCCCGCAATAGCAAAGGCATGATGACCTCTTTGTTTTAGTCTGAACCGTGGGATAGATAAAAGGTTCTGTGTCCCTGATCTAAGACCTCTGAAAGGATTGTATTGCACTAAAAGCTCAGAGAGGTAGGGGGGGGGGGGCAGGTTATTTACGCACTTGTAAACAAATAGGAGAATTAGGACACCCTTAAAGTGAACCGGCAGCCAGTGAAGTGATGCTAGGATTGGAGTAATATGATCATGTTTGTGAAGACCGTCAAGGAATCCAATCCTAAAGGATCCCTATAGGAGATATTCATTTCTAATCAAACGATATCCTCCCAGATAAACTGACTTTCCTATTTTTTTTGTTTACTTTTCAAAATAGGATTCCAGATTTATTCATTATTCAGCATTGGTTCTGTTGTTGCTCCACAGGTTCGGTCTGCACCACCGGTCGTCCCGAGACTGACGAGTGTCCCGATGACTGCAGTGACCAGGGCCGGTGTGTGAACGGGAAGTGTGTGTGTTTCCCAGGATTCAGCGGGCCGGACTGCAGTGTCCCGGACTGTCCTGGAGACTGCAGTAACAGGGGCCGGTGTGTGAACGGACAGTGTGTGTGTGACCCGGGCTTCTCTGGCCCAGACTGCTCTGGGAAAACATGTCCGGAGAACTGCAACAACCGTGGCCGGTGTGTGAATGGGAAGTGTGTGTGTGACTCTGGATTCGCGGGTCAGGACTGCTCTGTGAAAACATGTCCTGATGACTGCAGCAATCGAGGACAGTGTGTCGATGGAAAGTGTGTGTGTGAGAGCGAGTTCACGGGTCAGGACTGCTCGTCCAGATCGTGTCCTGGAGACTGCAGTGACCGGGGCCGGTGTGTGAACGGACAGTGTGTGTGTGAGAGCGGCTTCACGGGTCCGGACTGCTCGTCCCAGGCCTGTCCCAGTAACTGCCATAGCAAAGGCAGGTGTGTGAACGGCAGGTGTGTGTGTGAGAGCGGCTTCACGGGTCCGGACTGTTCGTCTAGATCATGTCCTGGAGACTGCAGTGACCGGGGCCGGTGTGTGAACGGACAGTGTGTGTGTGAGAGCGGGTTCACAGGCCCCGACTGCTCGTCCCAGGCATGTCCCAGTAACTGCAATAGCAAAGGCAGGTGTGTGGATGGGAAGTGTGTGTGTGATGTGGGCTTCTCTGGTCAGGACTGCTCCAGCAAAACCTGCCCGAACAGCTGCAGTGACCGGGGCCGGTGTGTGAGGGGCCGGTGTGTGTGTCGACGGGGCTTCACGGGGCCCGACTGCAGCGAATGCCAGTCTGGGTTGACAGGGGAGAACTGTGATACCGGTAAGTGATGCACTGTGAATATTACTGTATTAGTACTGAATTTATAGCAAAATCTCTCAGCGTGTCTGGCCCGACAGAGGCCTGCTCAGAAATAACATTTAAAAAAAACAAACAAAAAAAACACATGGGAGTTTCCATTTGATCATTTTACAAACATTACTGGAACGTTACTTTTTGAATGGTGCACATTTTAAAAACAACTAGTAAGCATAAAAGTACATAGAGTGCATCCTGAAAGTATTCACAGCACTTCACTTTTTCCACAATTTGTTATGTTACAGCCTTATTCCAAAATGGATTAAATTAATTATTTTCCTCAAAATTCTACAAGCAATACCCCATACTGACAACGTGAAAGAAGTTTGTTTGAAATCTTTGCAAATTTGTTCAAAATAAAAAACAAAAATCACATGTGCATAAGTATTCACAGCCTCTGCCATGACACTCACCATGAGGATCTGGGAGACTCGTCAGGATCGAGCTGATTTGGTTTGTGAGGAGAGGAGTGACGTGTGTCTCTTCGGCTCGATAAAGACCACTCTAGCTGCAGCATCTGGATCAGTTGCAGAGGTTTGACTGATGCTGGAAGACCAAGCAGGAGAGCATTACAATAGTCCAGTAGTCCTGTAACAACAAAATGTGAGGGAAAAAAAACGCTGTGAATACTTTCCGAAAGCACTGTATGAAAAGCACACAGATAGAGGACCGTCTGAACATCAACCACAGCGAATACGAAGCCTCTAGCTGGAACTCTCTGGTGCCACCTTGTTTATGCTCTATGAACTTTTGAAAATTCTTTATTATTCTGATTCATGACAAGTCAATCGCACCATATAACATTACTTTCTGTCATGACAGGTTTTCCGCCACATTGAATTTTTTAAACTCCTCATCTTATTTCCGGAATAAATGTTTTAGTCTTTCACAGCCTTTAAGAGTTTAAAGCCGTTGATAGATCAGCTTTACAGACACTTTAAAAAGCGCCTTTATATTCCATATGGAGGAGTTGAAATAACCTGCACATGTGGTGTGTCTGTACTGGAGCTGTTGGGGAATGAATACAGCAGTAACGGGACACACAGCACTGCAGTTGCTGCTTTGAATGTGAGAGTAAGTGTTGATGTGTGTATGTTTTCTCCAGCGCTGTCGGCCGTGTCTCGTCTCAGCACCAGAAACATCTCTGAGTCCTCCGTCACACTTTCCTGGACTCCAGCAGCCGTGCAGTACGACACCTTCCTCATCAGCTTCACCAGCACGGTACGTACACACACACATACTCACACACACACACACCTTCCTCATCAGCTTCACCAGCACGGTACGTACACACACACATACTCACACACACACACACACACCTTCCTCATCAGCTTCACCAGCACGGTACGTACACACACACATACTCACACACACACACACCTTCCTCATCAGCTTCACCAGCACGGTACGTACACACACACACACACACACACACCTTCCTCATCAGCTTCACCAGCACGGTACGTACACACACACACACACACACATCTTCCTCGTCAGCTTCACCACCATGGCACGTACACACACACACACACACACAGCTGCATGTCACGTGACACATGAGAACTCAAACACTGACAGCTGGTCATGTGATCTCAGCATTGATCCTGCTGCCTTCCTCAACAATAATAGCAAATATCAATAGATTTAAAGATGAAGGATGAACTTGACTTTCTACCAATACAATAAATATAAAATCAGTTCCAGCACTATATCTTTTATTAGTCATTTTAAGGATGAGATGCAAAAATGATGTTCAGTGTTTGTCTTGTTTTCCAGCACAAATATCTAAACATTCTTAAATTAAGATACATTTACTGGAGAAACAAGATGATTGAATATATTAAAATATTAAAATCCATCAAAATGAAGTGAGTTTGTGTTTAAAACCAGAACTAATATCTGTCAGTGGAGTCAGAAAAATAAACTTTATTAAAACTATATTATTTTTCTGACTCCACTGACAGATATTAGTTCTTGTTTTAAGCACAAACTCACTTCATTTTGATTGATTTTAATGCTGTATATCTTAATATATTCAGTCATCTTGTTTCTCCAGTAAATGTATCTTGATTTAAGAATGTTTGGATATTTGTGCTGGAAAACAAGACAGAAACACTGAGGAAGAGCTTAATTTTTTGCAGTGTATGCATTTAACACAGAAAATATATAACGGCCTTAAAATAATGGAATGTAAAAAGTGATATATTTTTTAAATTACATTATTATTTTAATTCAATTCAATTGACAATTTATGCATCATAGTCCAGGACAGACCTTTTTTATTTAATTAATATCTCAGTTTTTACTGCAGCACCGTAAATGAGAATCATCCACTCGTCTCTCCTCTTCTGATAATGTCAGGTACAGAGAGTGTTTTCCTGCTCCCACAGGAGCCGAACTTAAATCTGGCTAAGTATCTTTTCCAAAGGAAAAACAAATTAATTTTTACACAGACATAAAATGAGCTCAATGGCGATGGAAAAACAAGCTATGTGCTTTGGACCGAAAGCCTGCTTTGATTTACAGCCGTCTGAATGTTTAGTGCCCATCTCGGCACGCTGAAGCCGCAAACACGGTCACACACTTTATAGGGAGCCGCAGAACACACACAGCACGTGCCAACACCAGCGCTCAGTCAGTCGCCTCAACCTTATTGGAACTTCTTTTCAGTGTTTTGGAACCTAGTCAATGCGCAGCAAATTTGATGCTACGCAAACTATGTTGATCTGTGATTTATTACGGGCACTGTCACTTTTTGCTTGCAAAATCCTTTGGTTAGATTCACTTGTTGTGGCTTCAATCTTCCACTGCATGTGAGCCGGATAGTGTGTTTACGAGCGTGAACGAAACACACAGAGATGATTGACGGATGTATGCAGTTTCGGGAGCGCTGGTTATAATGGTCTTGAAGTGATGCTTCAGCTGAGTTTGATGGCCTGTTTCTGTCAGTAATTGTGCTGTGGTGATGTAAGCACTATCGATGAGTGGAGCTTCAGGAGAAAACTGTGATGTTAATGCACAAATATGCAGAAAACATGCTGGAACTTTTATTTTTGCATGCAATAGTATTTGAAGCGCTTCAGTCTAATCCGCAGCTCTAAAGACTTCAAGCCTAGTAATCAAACAGACTCACTGCTGACGAGGAGTTTGTGATGATTCGGGTTCGGGTTCGGGTTAGGGTCAGCATCGTGTTGCTTATGGGCCGCTATTAGAAATGTTTTTTTATGTTCGCATCACGGCTGACACCGCCGTCGGTGTGTGAATGGGTGAATTTCAGGCAAAATGTAAAGCGCTTTGGTGGCCATTGGGTCTGTGAAAGCGCTATATAAATGCAGTCCATTTACCATTTAATAATGGATATTTAATTGCCTCTGCTCATTTCCCTTGTTTTCACATTTAGATGTACTTTGCTTTTTTCTAATGCTCAATTTAAGTTCATCTTGAAGTACATTTATAATTTAATAACACTGGTAAATGAATATCAATTTTTCATACTCTATATTGTTGTGAGGCCTAACTTTGCATAAAATTATTTATTTATTTATTTTGGCAAATACTGTAGAATTAATTAATGAACATTTATTTGTTATTCACCATAACATGGAAATAAACATTGGCTTATTAGTATCAGGCAGAATTTTAAACAGTTGTTCATCCCTAGTTTCTGACAGAAAGTAATGCAAAATTAATTCCACACTTTTGAATGCTTGATTCTGGTCAGTTGGTCGGTCAGTTAGTTGGTTAGTTGATTGGTCAGTCGGATAGTTAGTTGATTGGTCGGTCTCTCAGTTGGTTAGTTGATTGGTCGGTCAGTTAGTTGGTTAGTTGATTGGTCGGTCAGCTAGTTGGTCGGTCAGTTGGTCGGTCGGATAGTTAGTTGATCGGTCGGTCAGTTAGTTGGTTAGTTGATTGGTCGGTCAGATAGTTGATTGGTTGGTCGGTCAGTTGGTCGGTCGGATAGTTAGTTGATTGGTCGATCAGTTAGTTGATTGGTCGGTCAGCTAGTTGGTTGGTTGGTTGGTTGGTTGGTCGGTCGGTCGGATAGTTAGTTGATTGGTCGGTCAGTTGGTCGGTCAGATAGTTAGTTGATTGGTCGGTCAGTTAGTTGGTTAATTGATTGGTCGGTCGGATAGTTTGTTGATTAGTCGGTCTCTCAGTTGGTTAGTTGATTGGTTGGTCAGTTAGTTGGTTAGTTGATTGGTCGGTCAGCAGGTCGGTCAGTTGGTCGGTTCGGATAGTTAATTGATTGGTCGGTCAGTTAGTTGGTTAGTTGATTGGTTGGTCAGATAGTTGGTTGGTTGGTCGGTCAGTTGGTCGGTTGGATTAGTTAGTTGATTGGTCGGTCAGTTAGTTGGTTAGTTGATTGGTCGGTCAGCTAGTTGGTCGGTCAGTTGGTCGGTCGGATAGTTAGTTGATCGGTCGGTCAGTTAGTTGGTTAGTTGATTGGTCGGTCAGATAGTTGATTGGTTGGTCGGTCAGTTGGTCGGTTGGATAGTTAGTTGATTGGTCGATCAGTTAGTTGATTGGTCGGTCAGCTAGTTGGTTGGTTGGTTGGTTGGTTGGTCGGTCGGTCGGATAGTTAGTTGATTGGTCGGTCAGTTGGTCGGTCAGATAGTTAGTTGATTGGTCGGTCAGTTAGTTGGTTAATTGATTGGTCGGTCGGATAGTTTGTTGATTAGTCGGTCTCTCAGTTGGTTAGTTGATTGGTTGGTCAGTTAGTTGGTTAGTTGATTGGTCGGTCAGCAGGTCGGTCAGTTGGTCGGTCGGATAGTTCATTGATTGGTCGGTCAGTTAGTTGGTTGGTTGGTCGGTCAGTTGGTCGGTCGGATAGTTAGTTGATTGGTCGGTCAGTTAGTTGGTTAGTTGATTGGTCAGTCAGCTAGTTGGTTGGTTGGTCAGTTGGTCGGTCAGCTGGTTGGTTGGTTGGTTGGTCGGTCAGTTGGTCGGTCGGATAGTTAGTTGATTGGTCGGTCAGTTAGTTGGTTAGTTGATTGGTCGGTCAGCTAGTTGGTTGGTTGGTCGGTTGGTCGGTCAGCTAGTTGGTTGGTTGGTCGGTTGGTCGGTCAGCTAGTTGGTTGGTTGGTTGGTCGGTCAGTTGGTCGGTCGGATAGTTAGTTGATTGGTCGGTCAGTTAGTTGGTTAGTTGATTGGTCGGTCAGCTAGTTGGTTGGTTGGTCGGTTGGATAGTCGGTTGGTCAGTAAGTTGGTTGGTCTGTGTTACATTATTTAAACCGGGAAAATACAGAATTTTTTTGGGGGGGGTTAGAGATCCTGTACTATTTCATGGTCACTAATCACACAGCCAATTTAGCCACACTGATCATGGGAAAGTGTCATTAAAGCAAAAGGGTGACAATTACAGTATACTTAGGTGAATACTATTATCAGATTCATGTACATTTTCCATTTAATGTTTCACTCAGATCCCATACAGTATAATGTAGTTTGTATTAAATTATAAAATGTGGAAATACGTTCCTTTAATGCTTTTGTTCTACTCTATACATTTATCTGTCCGTGTGAAACTTACCGTGTGATTTTCAAAAAGTGCAGTCACTTCGTTTAATTCTCATAGCAGAACTGTGAGAAACGTTCACATCCTCAGATTCCTCTACCAAACTCAGATCAGCGACCACACCTACAACAATAAAACTGATGTTTATTGAGCTTCACTTACTGGTCGTCATAACATTACATACTAGAGAGACAGAGAGCAAAGGAATCTCTGTAAAGAACAGATGTTTAAAAAAATGCTATCAGTAACAGTTACACTGAAAAAAAGACAATGAAAAGTGCAGATAAGACATATTTCTACCACACAAAACATGGATAGGGGGGTGTAAGAACGATGGAGAGAATTAGACTGATGTGTCAGAGGAATAAAGAGGAGGAAATGACAATGAGCAGAGAGAGAGTTCATTCAGGGGAAGAAAAAAGCCATCAGAAGTTACAGAGAAAGAGAGACAGATGTGGGATACGTGTTGCTAGGGAACCGTAAACATGGTCAAAAACAGAGATGACATCACAGAACAGCTGCCGGACAACATCAACAGTCAATAACCAACACTGGCTACAATAACCACTGGCTACAACAAACCAACACTGGCTACAATAACCAACACTGGCTACAATATCCAACACTGGCTACAATAACCACTGGCTACAATAACCAACACTGGCTACAATATCCAACACATGCTATAATAACCAACACAGGCTATAATAACCAACACTGGCTACAATAACCAACACAGGCTATAATAACCAACACATGCTATAATAACCAACACAGGCTATAATAACCAACACTGGCTACAATAACCAACACAGGCTATAATAACCAACACATGCTATAATAACCAACACATGCTATAATAACCAACACTGGCTACAATAACCAACACAGGCTATAATAACCAACACAGACTATAATAACCAACACATGCTATAATAACCAACACATGCTATAATAACCAACACTAGCTATAATAACCAACACTGGCTACAAAAACCAACACTGGCTACAATAACCACTGGCTACAATAACTAACAATGGCTATAATAACCAACACTGGCTACAATAACCAACACTGGCTACAATAACCAACACATGCTATAATAACCAACACAGGCTATAATAACCAACACAGGCTATAATAACCAACACTGGCTACAATAACCAACACATGCTATAATCACCAACACATGCTATAATAACCAATACTGGCTACAATAACCAACACAGGCTATAATAACCAACACAGGCTATAATAACCAACACTGGCTACAATAACCAACACATGCTATAATCACCAACACATGCTATAATAACCAACACTGGCTACAATAACCAACACTGGCTACAATATCCAACACTGGCTACAATAACCAACACATGCTATAATAACCAACACAGGCTATAATAACCAACACTTGCTACAATAACCAACACAGGCTATAATAACCAACACATGCTATAATAACCAACACATCCTATAATAACCAACACAGGCTATAATAACCAACACTAGCTATAATAACCAACACTGGCTACAATAACCAACACTGGCTACAATAACCAACACATGCTATAATAACCAACACTGGCTACAATAACCAACACATGCTATAATAACCAACACATGCTATAATAACCAACACTGGCTACAATAACCAACACAGGCTATAATAACCAACACAGGCTATAATAACCAACACATGCTATAATAACCAACACATGCTATAATAACCAACACTAGCTACAAAAACCAACACTGGCTACAATAACTAACAATGGCTATAATAACCAACACTGGCTACAATAACCAACACTGGCTACAATAACCAACACATGCTATAATAACCAACACAGGCTATAATAACCAACACTGGCTACAATAACCAACACTGGCTACAATAACCAACACTGGCTACAATATCCAACACTGGCTACAATAACCAACACATGCTATAATAACCAACACAGGCTATAATAACCAACACTGGCTACAATAACCAACACTGGCTACAATATCCAACACAGGCTATAATAACCACAGGCTATAATAACCAACACACGCTATAATAACCAACACAGGCTATAATAACCAACACAGGCTATAATAACCAACACACGCTATAATAACCAACACTGGCTACAATATCCAACACAGGCTATAATAACCACAGGCTATAATAACCAACACACGCTATAATAACCAACACAGGCTATAATAACCAACACAGGCTATAATAACCAACACACGCTATAATAACCAACACAGGCTATAATAACCAACACTAGCTATAATAACCAACACTGGCTACAATAACCACTGGCTACAATAACTAACAATGGCTATAATAACCAACACTGGCTACAATAACCAACACTGGCTACAATAACCAACACATGCTATAATAACCAACACAGGCTATAATAACCAACACTGGCTACAATAACCAACACATGCTATAATCACCAACACATGCTATAATAACCAATACTGGCTACAATAACCAACACTGGCGACAATAACCAACACTGGCTACAATAACCAACACTGGCTACAATATCCAACACTGGCTACAATAACCAACATATGCTATAATAACCAACACATGCTATAATAACCAACACTTGCTACAATAACCAACACAGGCTATAATAACCAACACATGCTATAATAACCAACACATCCTATAATAACCAACACGGGCTATAATAACCAACACTAGCTATAATAACCAACACTGGCTACAATAACCAACACTGGCTACAATAACCAACACATGCTATAATAACCAACACTGGCTACAATATCCAACACTGGCTACAATAACCAACACAGACACAGGCTATAATAACCAACACAGGCTATAATAACCAACACATGCTATAATAACCAACACAGGCTATAATAACCAACACATGCTATAATAACCAACACTGGCTACAATAACCAACACTGGCTACAATAACCAACACATGCTATAATAACCAACACAGGCTATAATAACCAACACAGGCTATAATAACCAACACAGACACAGGCTATAATAACCAACACAGGCTATAATAACCAACACATGCTATAATAACCAACACAGGCTATAATAACCATAGGCTACAATAACCAACACAGGCTATAATAACCAACACATGCTATAATAGCCAACACAGGCTATAATAACCATAGGCTACAATAACCAACACAGGCTATAATAACCAACACAGGCTATAATAACCATAGGCTACAATAACCAACACAGGCTATAATAACCAACACAGTCTATAATAACCATAGGCTACAATAACCAACACAGGCTATAATAACCAACACAGGCTATAATAACCAACACACGCTATAATAACCAATACAGGCTATAATAACCATAGGCTACAATAACCAACACAGGCTATAATAACCAACACAGGCTATAATAACCAACACACGCTATAATAACCAACACTGGCTACAATATCCAACACTGGCTACAATAACCAACACATGCTATAATAACCAACACAGTCTATAATAACCATAGGCTACAATAACCAACACAGGCTATAATAACCAACACAGGCTATAATAACCAACACACGCTATAATAACCAACACTGGCTACAATATCCAACACTGGCTACAATAACCAACACATGCTATAATAACCAACACAGGTTATAATAACCAACACTGGCTACAATAACCAACACATGCTATAATAACCAACACAGGCTATAATAACCAACACTGGCTACAATAACCAACACTGGCTTCAATAACCAACACTAGCTATAATAACCAACACATGCTATAATAACCAACACTGGCTATAATAACCAACACTGGCTACAATAACCAACACTGGCTACAATAACCAACACTAGCTATAATAACCAACACTAGCTATAATAACCAACACAGGCTATAATAACCAACACACGCTATAATAACCAACACTGGCTACAATATCCAACACTGGCTACAATAACCAACACATGCTATAATAACCAACACAGGTTATAATAACCAACACTGGCTACAATAACCAACACATGCTATAATAACCAACACAGGCTATAATAACCAACACTGGCTACAATAACCAACACTGGCTTCAATAACCAACACTAGCTATAATAACCAACACATGCTATAATAACCAACACTGGCTATAATAACCAACACTGGCTACAATAACCAACACTGGCTACAATAACCAACACTAGCTATAATAACCAACACTAGCTATAATAACCAACACTGGCTACAATAACCAACACTGGCTACAATAACCAACACTAGCTATAATAACCAACACTAGCTGTAATAACCAACACTGGCTACAATAACCAACACTGGCTACAATAACCAACACTGGCTACAATAACCAACACTGGCTACAATAACCAACACATGCTATAATAACCAACACAGGCTATAATAACCAACACAGGCTATAATAACCAACACATGCTATAATAACCAACACAGGCTATAATAACCAACACTGGCTACAATAACCAACACTTGCTACAATAACCAACACTGGCTACAATAACCAACACAGGCTATAATAACCAACACAGGCTATAATAACCAACACAGGCTATAATAAGCAAAACAGGCTATAATAACCATAGGCTATAATAACCAACACAGGCTATAATAACCAACACTGGCTACAATAACCAACACTGGCTACAATAACCAAAACAGGCTATAATAACCAACACACGCTATAATAAGCAAAACAGGCTATAATAAGCAAAACAGGCTATAATAACCAACACAGTCTATAATAACCACAGGCTATAAAAACCAACACAGTCTATAATAACCACAGGCTATAATAACCAACACAGGCTATAATAACCACAGGCTATAATAACCAACACAGGCTATAATAACAAAAACAGGCTATAATAACCAACACAGTCTATAATAACCACAGGCTATAATAACCACAGGCTATAATAACCAACACAGGCTATAATAACCAACACAGGCTATAATAACCACAGGCTATAATAACCAACACAGGCTATAATAACAAAAACAGGCTATAATAACCAACACAGTCTATAATAACCACAGGCTATAATAACCACAGGCTATAATAACCAACACAGTCTATAATAACCACAGGCTATAATAACCAACACAGGCTATAATAACCACAGGCTATAATAACCAACACAGGCTATAATAACCACAGGCTATAATAACCAACACAGGCTATAATAACCACAGGCTATAATAACCAACACAGGCTATAATAACCAACACAGGCTATAATAACCACAGGCTATAATAACCAACACAGGCTATAATAACCACAGGCTATAATAACCACAGGCTATAATAACCAACACAGGCTATAATAACCACAGGCTATAATAACCAACACAGGCTATAATAACCACAGGCTATAATAACCAACACACGCTATAATAACCAACACAGGCTATAATAACCAACACAGGCTATAATAACCAACACACGCTATAATAACCAACACAGGCTATAATAACCAACACAGGCTATAATAACCAACACAGGCTATAATAACCAACACAGGCTATAATAACCAACACAGGCTACAATAACCAACACTGGCTACAATAACCAACACAGGCTATAATAACCAACACATGCTATAATAACCAACACTGGCTATAATAACCAACACAGGCTATAATAACCAACACAGGCTATAATAACCAACACTGGCTACAATAACCAACACAGGCTATAATAACCAACACAGGCTATAATAACCAACACAGGCTATAATAACCAACACAGGCTATAATAACCAACACAGGCTATAATAACCAACACAGGCTATAATAACCAACACAGGCTATAATAACCAACACAGGCTATAATAACCAACACACGCTATAATAACCAACACAGGCTATAATAACCAACACAGGCTATAATAACCAACACAGGCTATAATAACCAACACAGGCTATAATAACCAACACAGGCTATAATAACCAACACAGGCTATAATAACCAACACAGGCTATAATAACCAACACACGCTATAATAACCAACACAGGCTATAATAACCAACACATGCTATAATAACCAACACAGGCTATAATAACCAACACAGGCTATAATAACCAACACAGGCTATAATAACCAACACAGGCTATAATAACCAACACAGGCTATAATAACCAACACAGGCTATAATAACCAACACACGCTATAATAACCAACACAGGCTATAATAACCAACACAGGCTATAATAACCAACACAGGCTATAATAACCAACACAGGCTATAATAACCTGCTCGGTGTCGTTAGATAAGCTATAGACACACTGGCTCTCAGCTGGACCCAATTACAGTTATTATAAAAAAGAAGAATGGAGAACACCAGCGAACTGGCAATGAGGCCTGAAACTGAATTCAGGGCTCATAAAGAGATGGAGAGAGGCTTTGCCAAGATATGAGCTAAATATTACTCTAGGATTAATAATCTGTAAAATATTGCCTGCCTTTAGCTAATGAATGTATTACTGAAATTTAACTCAGGAACTGACAGATATTTGTTCTTGTTTTAAGCACAAACTCACTTCATTTTCATGATATTTTTCAGAAAACAAGACTTAATATCTTCAATCATTTTGCTTCTCCAGTAAATGTATCTTGGTTTAAGAATGTTTGGATATTTGTGCTGGAAAACAAGACAGAAACACTGAGGAGGAACATAATTTATTGTGCAGTGAACTCATACAATACTTATAAATTCTCATGTTTGTTTTGAAACAGAATATAAATGAAGTCACTCTATAGTTTATTTGTATCACAGCAGTAAATGAACAACAGGCTGAATATTAAAGGAATATTAAATAAGGAACACAACATACTGCAAATATCAGTATTTATGCAATATTTTGCAGCTTGTTTTGGCCTTTTGGGCGCCCTTATTCTCAAGTTACTCTCTCTCTCTCTCCACAGAAAGAAACAGATCAGAAAATAATCTCCCAGATCAGCGGAAGACTGAACACATACACTCAGGTTGGACTGGCCGCCGGTCAGGAATACATGGTCAGCATTACTGGAGAGAAGGATGGCATGATGGGAACGGAGAGCACAACACAGTTCACCACATGTGAGTCCATGCAAACACAACAGAATAGAGCAACAGCCTTTCTAGTGGGTTTTTAACTAGTGGTTCATTCATCTGTGGACAGTGATCTCCGGGCCGAAAGACTTGCACGTTGTGAAGACGAGCACCACAACAGTCGTTGTCCAATGGGAGAAGGCGCAGGGGGAGACTGACAGGTACGTCCTCTCCGTTGCACCCAATCAGACGCAAGGATCCGTCAGACTCCCGGAGATGATCCTGGCGCCGGAGAGGGATTCGGCCCGGATCCAGGGCTTGCAACCGGGACGCTTGTATGACATCTCATTGGTGGCGGAGAAAGACGGTGTTCGGAGCCGGCCAGCAACCGTACAGGCCACTCCTGGTGAGTCTCAGGGTGATCAATTATAGCGTGAAACTGAACATACATTCTTATTAACAGCTCACAGAATGATGGGGGACATGGCAGTGTGACTTCAAACTTGTTACAGCAAATATTAAAGCAAAATGTCTTTAACATGAGCAGGTATAAAGAGTTGTGGACGGTCAAAATCTTCTTGATTTGAGCACAAACTAATCTTTTCAGAAAACAAGACTTAATATCTTCTGTCATTGTGCTTCTCCAGTAATTGACATTGAAATCCTTTTAGGAAGGTATTTTTGTAGAAATGGAATCGAAGGAATTTTGTTGTGTTCGGCAAAAAAAAAAAAAAAAGCAGATAATCTGTTTAGTGTAACCAGTGCTTCATTTGTGAACGAGTAATTGGCAGATGGAAAACAGCAACGGAAAGGCTGTGAGCGATACTGGCCAACATACAATGACATCACACAATGACATCACACAATGACATCACACAGCCTAGTGTATGTCATCTGTCCAGCTCCGGGCCTACAAATATGATTTCTAATTTAATTAAAAGTGTACTCCGTCAGCACACCATACAACTTGGGCACTTATGAACATACTTTGTTGTATGTCTGCATTGTGTTAATATTTTTACCAGACGTTGTATCTGACAATTCAGAAATTGGGAATTTTTGACAATCAAATGCTGGTTTTTACTGACTAATGAAAGGGCTGATATTTGGTCAGGGTTTGAGTCCAAGCCCCTTTGCATGTCAAGCGTAGATGCTACAGCAGGACTAACAGGTAATGAGAATACAAGGAAAAGTCATCATAGAGTTAAACGTATTTATATCAGATTACCAGATGATGTGAATTCAGACGAGCACCGCACTGATCCTGTGTAGACCAGTCAGTCTTTACAAACCAGTGACCTCACTCTGGAAATGTCCAGGCTATTGGAATTGAGTTTTATTTGTGGCGAGGCAAAGAGTTTTGTTGCGCCTCATGTAAATGTGTATGACTGGAACATTTTCTCTTCTGTTTTATTGTGAAGAATGTTTCCCCAGGCACGCACAATCTTCACTCTAACCAGCAATGCCACATTTTCTATTTCTTCAGGAAGCTTTTACCTTTCTTCTTTCTTGCAGAAAATAAAAACCTCCCCGGTTTTCAATAGGACTTGAAGTGGACCTGATACTGCATTTACTGGAAACCCAATGCCAGAATCGTTTGGATAACTTACTTAACTTGTTGCATTAACACCACCTTTCTATTAACAGGATTTCCATTTGCAGCTGGGACGTTTAATTTAGCATCCAAATTTTACACTTGATTCGTGCCTTTAGGGAATGTCTCAGTGCCTGAAACCAGGATGACCATGAGGACGGGCAATGTTCAGGTGGACGTGGAGCCTGGAAACAACAGAGAAAAGACACAGAGGTTCACAAACACAACACTCGTCCTGCGAAAGCAAGCGCTGAGCGGCCAGGTGACTAAAGGAAAGGTTGAAAACTCAGAAAGAACAGGGAATACCAGCAGACTCAAACCAGGTGTACTTCTTAGACCAGGGCAAAAAAGACCACTGCCCGTGAGAATGCATGGGATGCTTCCCAAACCCGGTACACAACCAGAAATCACAAGAAGACCTTATAGTCCAGGAGTAAAACATTTAAATTCCTCCCAGATTGGAGTGAATGGGGGAATTGTTGTGCCTTCTTCAAATCGGTCAGTAACACCGAATGTCGACCCGGCTTATCCTGTTTCTGGTGGCAAACCATTGGAACTGACAATGAAAGAGACAAGATCTCAGAAGGGAGACATCGAAACCATGTTCAGAAGGGAATCTGTCGAGACCCCGAGATCCAGCGTTCACAAACACACATCCACCCCACTGCCTTTCACAACTGAAGAGCCGATAATCACAACAGAAAAAAACCTGACAGCCTATATAAATGGGACAAAATGTGTCCGGAAGGTTTTGGTCGGGTACAGGAGGATACATGGGAACATGTCCGATGGCAATGTGCTGTCGAAAAACCTGAACATTATAGTTGGCCACGTAAATGGAAACGAGCTCTTACACAAGCTTCTGACGGGTGAGTCTACAGTCAATGACATGGACGAGACTAAACCTAAAGCGGAGACTTCTGAGGTCAGGAGGAGTGTGAGGGAGCAAGAAGGAGAAGTGGAAGTTGATGAAGAGGTGGATGAAAATAATGTGAATGCCACTCCCTATTCAACGAGACGTCCTGAGACGACACTGTCCTTCGCCAGCACATCTCCTCATGTCTCCACATCAGCTCGACCTGAGACGGGGAATCCACATACAGCGAGACACCAGCCAACAGCAGAACGAGCAGCGAGAAGAAACCCTATCCTGGCTTCTTCACTGTCCATCCCCAGACCGCCAACTAGGCCAAAACACACACTTTTTAGGTCGCCGTACTCTTCATCATCTTTAGAGGTGCAAAAAGAGAAGCGTCCATCTTGGCCTAGTTCAATTGCCTCCGGTTTTCCAAAAGAAGCCCTTGTAGAGACGAAAGTGTCAACTTCAAGATTTCCATCCACAAGAGAAATCCAGGAATCAAGTCCTGAACTCCCGAACACAACTCCATTACCAGTCAAATTCCTCTCGAAACAAGACTCTGCAATAAAAAACACCAGCATTGAAGCCTCAGATGTGATGCCGTTTCGGCGGACGCCTTTTAGGGGTTCCTTTCCTCGTCGTCCCAATGTCAATCCTTTTCAGAACCGCACAAGGCCCGTTCTGGAGCCGCCACAACACCCATCCCGAGGACCCATGAGACGAGCTTTCCCTTCAAAACCCATTATGAGGAACAACAGGACCATCAGTCAGTTCAGTCCTGTCCGACCTGTGAAACCTGCCTTAACCTCGGCTACAGAGAACAACGCTAGTGTTAGGATTAGACCAAATGCAGGAATCAACAATGGGGCCACCAGCACACATTCCCAAATAAAACACAGTGGTACCACTCAAGTGGGCCCAAACATCAGTCCGTATGGAAAAGGAAACTCCGTTAGCTCTTTTTCGACAGACCATCTAGTGGAAACGGATAATGAGACCCAGGAGTATGTGTTGAGCGAATCAGACGGCTCGGTCGAGCATGTGCGGGTCGTCAACGCCTCGTCCACAGGGCTGGATCTGACATGGGCTGCTCCGGAGGAAAAGTTCAAACACTTCATAATCACTCAAACTGAGCTCGGACCAGAAAACAAAGAAAAGGATGAGATGGAAAAAGATGAAGAGGCTGATGAACGAAACGGCGAGGAAGAAGCTGATAATGGGTTAGCCGAGAGAAACAGTCTGAGCAAAGGCAAAGCTGCAGTCCATGAAGCCGCACCCAATGCACCGAGTGCAGAGATGAAGAAGAGTGTCGGAAACACGACTACGGTTCTCCCGGGGTCGGCCCGCTCACACCACATGACCAACCTCAGCCCGCGGACCCGCTACTCTGTGTCCATCTTTGGGAAGGGACCTGCGTTTCGCTCCAAAACTCACAACCTCATCATTCATACAGGTACTCAAAACCAGAAGCCAACACTGCTAAACCTTAATCTGTACATGCTCTGAGCGGATATCTTCAGTTTCACTGCTTGGCACCGTTGCTTTCCCTGCTGTTAAGTGTCCCGTACACTCTTGCCTATCAAGAGCTTCTAATCAAAGCAAAGATTTGATTAAGATTCATGCAGTGTGTAAATGTTAATAAATGTATGAGTATAACACTTACATGTGCTAACCCTGTGCATTTGGTCTTTTGTGGACGGTGTGTGTGGACACACTGAGCAGCACATTAACTCTTTCCCTGTGTAAGGATCCGTGATTTCACTGTTACACGGCAGGGGGCGCTATCACACATCTTCTGAATGAATACTGAACCTCAGGATCAACACACATGTTGCTGACACACATGTAAAATAACACGACCATCAAACATTAAACAGCTATAGATGTAAAGCTGCGTAATGTTCCTGAATGAACTGTTGAACCTGGAAGAGTTAACGACTGAAGCTTTGAGGTGTTGATGACTCCATCGACTCCGTCTGTGTTTTTATTCAAAATGTTGCTTTTTTCATTACCCACATTCAAGTGTTGATAAAAATAATTCATAAAGCGAGATTTCTTTTTTTTTAAAGCAGAGGCTCTGCTCAGATATTCATACAACGAAATATTCTGGGGCCATGATGAAAGGTCTGTGAAAATGATGATGCAAACTTTTTTTTAAATAAATTCTGTCAGGGAAAGAGTTAAGAAATAAGCATGCTAAATAATGAAGTCTAGAATGTAATGTGTGTCAGTGTGTCCGTCCACACACACTCTCATCAGGCAAATGTGTGTCTTCAATATCAACAGAACAAAAAAGAGTTGTTCATTAGATTCACCTTAACATTGTCTCATTCATTTGGTGATAACTAACTGTTCATAACTAACATTAACATTAGATTATACAAATACACTTAAACTATTACGGCCGTAGTGTATCAGTGATAAGTTGAATTAATTTAACATGACATTTTGTTAATTGATCTTTTTTTTTGTTTCCGATATGAGAGCTACTACTGATTAATGTATGATTACTGTAATGACTAAACAATGTCTTTAGTTCATACTCTGGGTTAGAAACAGCATCATGCTATTGATTACCAAAGTAATTTCAGCTTGTCCTTCTGTTTGTAAAAATGAAGACAAATCAAACTGAATGATTCACATGTTGTGTGTGAAATAACAGTTGTGTGTATCAATATACACAGCCTGCGTGATGATTTCATCAGATCTGAGCTGAATCCACACATAAGGATGATATTTCTATTCTAGATATGGTAGAATTTTCTGTCATTTTGTTCGGTTCATCTACCAGAATTGGCAGTTCTCTCAAACATAATTCTTTATTTGATGGTGTAACAAAAACGCCAGCTTGACATTTCTGCTTTTAAACCTTGGCAAATGCATCACTGTACATATGATTTTGTTCATCTTTACAAACTGAGGGATAAGTATAATCTAAAAGCAGACACATGTTCACCAGCGCTGGTCTTCTCTCACCCAGGCTGAGGTCAGCCAGAGCTTCATGTGTTCTCCATC
>CM060609.1:285866-288366 GCA_030578255.1 Tiaroga cobitis | reverse complement strand
TGAGCTGGATGTGTTTTCATGCTCTCTCTCTCTCTCTCTCTCTCTCTCTCTCTCTCTCTCTCTCTCTCTCTCTCTCTCTCTCTCAAATTCAAATTCAAATTCAAATGAGCTTTATTGGCATGACTTATACAGTATTGCCAAAGCATTGGCCATTAGGCAATGAACAAATAATCAATAAATTAATAATGTAAACAAATGCATGAATACATTACATTTATATATATAAAAAAAATAAAAAAAATAAAAAAAAACAACAACACAGTTTTGAACCAACATTCAGACCTTAGTTTTGTCCACTGGCTGACTCTCGTAGTTTGTGGCAGGGTATTACATACTTTGCTGCTGTTATGATTGAGCAAGAGTTTTCTCCCAAAATATGAATTAATTTTTCTGAATTTGGCACTGCCATAAAATTTGGTTCTAGCTGTTGGAATCTAGTGAAATAGTCCGATCTAATGCTGTGATAGTGATCGCAGTGTATGAGGAAGTGTTCTTCTGTCTCCACCTCTATGAGCTCGGGTCAGTGCGCTCCGGGGCCGGTTCTGCTCCTGACACCGCAGGGCTTCGGCCTGGTATGAGCTCGGGTCAGTGCGCTCCGGGGCCGGTTCTGCTCCTGACACCGCAGGGCTTCAGCCTGGTATGAGCTCGGGTCACTGCGCTCCGGGGCGGTTCTTTTCCTGACACCGCAGGGCTTCGGCCTGGTATGAGCTCGGGTCACTGCGCTCCGGGGCCGGTTCTGTTCCTGACACCGCAGGGCTTCAGCCTGGTATGAGCTCGGGTCAGTGCGCTCCGGGGCCGGTTCTGCTCCTGACACCACAGGGCTTCGGCCTGGTATGAGCTCGGGTCACTGCGCTCCGGGGCCGGTTCTGCTCCTGACACCGCAGGGCTTCAGCCTGGTATGAGCTCGGGTCACTGCGCTCCGGGGCCGGTTCTGTTCCTGACACCGCAGGGCTTCAGCCTGGTATGAGCTCGGGTCACTGCGCTCCGGGGCCGGTTCTGCAACTGACACCGCAGGGCTTCAGCCTGGTATGAGCTCGGGTCAGTGCGCTCCGGGGCCGGTTCTGCTCCTGACACCACAGGGCTTCGGCCTGGTATGAGCTCGGGTCACTGCGCTCCGGGGCCGGTTCTGCTCCTGACACCGCAGGGCTTCGGCCTGGTATGAGCTCGGGTCACTGCGCTCCGGGGCCGGTTCTGCTCCTGACACCGCAGGGCTTCGGCCTGGTATGAGCTCGGGTCACTGCGCTCCGGGGCCGGTTCTGCTCCTGACACCACAGGGCTTCGGCCTGGTATGAGCTCGGGTCACTGCGCTCCGGGGCCGGTTCTGCTCCTGACACCGCAGGGCTTCGGCCTGGTATGAGCTCGGGTCACTGCGCTCCGGGGCCGGTTCTGCTCCTGACACCGCAGGGCTTCGGCCTGGTATGAGCTCGGGTCACTGCGCTCCGGGGCCGGTTCTGCTCCTGACACCGCAGGGCTTCGGCCTGGTATGAGCTCGGGTCACTGCGCTCCGGGGCCGGTTCTGCTCCTGACACCGCAGGGCTTCGGCCTGGTATGAGCTCGGGTCGCTGCACTCCGGGGCCGGTTCTGCTCCTGACACCGCAGGGCTTCGGCCTGGTATGAGCTCGGGTCGCTGCACTCCGGGGCCGGTTCTGCTCCTGACACCGCAGGGCTTCGGCCTGGTATGAGCTCGGGTCACTGCGCTTCAGGTGCTGGTAGAACTTTATAGCTCTTTTTTGGATAGTGATCAATAAGGGGTATTGTCCTAATTCAGCTCTGCAAGAGTTGTTTGGTGTCGCTCTGTTTACTTTTAGGATGCTTGAGTATGCAGAATTTCAATTTCCTCTTTTTCCCATTTTGAGAAATCTTGTGTTTTTAGAGGTCCCCATACCTCACTGCCATACAGAGCAATTGGTTCAATTATTGCTTTTAGGATTTTTAGCCAGGTTTGAATTGGAATTAAATGTCTAATAGTATTTTTAATCATGTAGAAGACCCTCATCGCTTTCGCCTTCAGTTCATTCACAGCCAGATTAAAGTTCCCTGTCGAACTCAGTTTTAGTCCCAGATATGTGTATTGGTGGGTGTGTTGGAGGACTTGGTTTCCTGCTCTGAAGATGTATTTATTTTCCCTACACCTGGATCTATTTTGAAAAATCATTACTTTAGTTTTTGCAAGGTTAATTTTGAGAGCCCACGTTTGGCTGAATGTCTCTACGACGTCGAGGAGCTGCTGTAGTCCCTCTTTTGTTTTTGACAGAAGGACTAAATCATCTGCAAAGAGGAGACATTTAACTTCTGATTGCATCAGGGTTGGGCCGGGGGCCGTGGAATTATTTAAGGCTTTGGCTAATTCGTTTATATAAACGTTAAATAGAGTGGGGCTCAATGGGCAACCTTGTCTGACTCCTCGTTGTTGGGAGAAAAAGTCTGTTCGTTTATTCCCTATTTTTACAGCACATGTATTGTTTTTATACATGGTGCTGATCAAATCAAATGTTTTCCC
>CM060609.1:282500-285766 GCA_030578255.1 Tiaroga cobitis | reverse complement strand
GGCTCCTCGCCACTCTATAGCGTTACACTCGTATCCGGTGATCCGGTGATCCGGAGCGAGGACAGGCGGGAGCAGTTCACCGTTCTGTACTTATTAAGAATAATTCATCTTTTCCCACACTGTCTCTGCAGTGTTTGACTGGAATATGTGTGTGTGTTATCTCAGAAAAAAACCCCTTCAGGTGTGTGTGTGTGTGTGTGTGTGTTATCTCAGAATAAACCCCCTTCAGGTGTGTGTGTGTGTGTGTGTGTTATCTCATAATAAACCCCCTTCAGGTGTGTGTGTTATCTCAGAATAACCCCCTTCAAGTGTGTGTGTGTGTTATCTCAGAATAAACCCCCTTCAGGTGTGTGTGTGTGTGTGTGTTATCTCAGAATAAACCCCCTTCAGGTGTGTGTGTGTTGTGGTGTGTTATCTCAGAATAAACCCCCTTCAGGTGTGTGTGTGTGTGTTATCTCAGAATAAACCCCCTTCAGGTGTGTGTGTGTGTGTTATCTCAGAATAAACCCGATCGGGGTGATCAGGATCAGGTCTCCATCAGCCTGAACACACACACACACACACACACACCAGTGGCGTAGCCACGAGGGGGCCTGGGTGGGCCTAGGCCCCCTCATTTACATGTCCGGCCCCCTCAGATTTCTGATTGCTGAAAAAAAAAATTAGGAGGCAAAATATTTTTTTAGTGATTGTGAATTAGTAGGCTGCTACACTGTGCAAACCAAAGTAAATAATACCCACTGGATGAAGAAGGGTTTCCTCTCAGTCTCCACAGTACATAAAATATTTATTTTATTTTATTTTATTTTTCGTGTTCGCATTTATGAGGAAAAAACAATGTTATGGACGTGTTTTAGTGGAAAACAAAAAAAAGCTCTGAAAGCGGCACTAAAAGATGCTTTAAAACTTTCACAGACACATCAAACAGAAAGCACAAAACCTTTCTTTAACCTGAATTTCGTTTTGTATTAATTGTATCTTAATTTTAATCAATGTTTCATCAACCAATTGCCTGGATTAAATATAGCAGACGATATATAAGAAACGGAGGCGCCGCCGCGTGAACTGGAGCGCGTCTCATATAACTGAACAGAAACTCAGCATATAAGATAGCCTACTTGCCTCACATGTCTACTTTTAAACAGAACAATTCAAAACGAAAGAAAACAGACTACAGACTGCTCTCTGCTTATGTAATCCTTATGAAATGTGCATTTCTCTAATTCTCTCTGGCGCGTTCACCTACTGAAGATCGCGAGTCAGCATCGTCAACTTCATCTTAGCCGACAAAGAAAACACTTGTTTATTAATAAACAATTAAAATACCTCATTGCTATATTTTACATATTCATAATCATTACTTTTGCCGGTTCTTTGTGACAGCTTTTAGGTGCTTTATTGGCAGCGCCACCTTTACATGTTAGAGTCGCCACCGCATCACCAGAATAGGCATGCATAGCCTATATAAAATTCTGGCTATATATATATATATTGCCCCCTCATTTAAAGACGGGACCCCCCAAAAATGAAATTCTGGCTACGCCCCTGACACACACACACACACACAAACCTGAAGGGGGTTTATTCTGAGATAACACACACACACACACACACACACCTGAAGGGGGTTTATTCTGAGATAACACACACACACACCTGAAGGGGGTTTATTCTGAGATAACACACACACACACACCTGAAGGCTGGATGTAGATTATCCGCTTATTACACAGATACTTCAGTAAATAATTAGACACGAAATATTGATCTGAGTTTAAATATTTTATTATCTCTTTAAACGCAAAGCTCCGCGGAGAGAGCAGTTTCAGCGGCGAGATCAAACTAGACGGACATTTAAGTGATACGGTCAGAACACTTATTACACAGCATTTCAACACATTAATAATTACGGAGATCAGAGATATTGATTTTAGATTGTTTTAAAATCGCACCTGTTTGTATCTTATAATCCAACAGTGAACAAAACAATAGACACAAAATGGCCGCCGCTGCGTTTGTATGAAACGAGAGAGAGCGAGTCCGCGATACTGGATGGCGTAATTAAATAACTTTACACAAAATATCGATTCGACTGAGTTTTAATATTTTATTAGCTCGACAAACGCAAAACTTCCATGAAGAAAAGCCGCTCCTAGCGAGAGTGTAGCGCTGATGTCTTCAGACACACTTTATGTGCTCTTACGGACTCGTTCAGAAACACGATCTGTTGATGAATGGCACGTCAGTCAGGAATCACCGCGTGTTTGAGGTTCATGTGAAGCACACGCCAGCGGTTCAGAATGAGTGACAGTCATAGTGATGTTTGCTTTAACAAACTACTAATATTTGACATTTTCTGTTTAGAAGAGTGGCTCGTCTTTTACAGTTTTTTACAATCACTTTGCTACTATTTTCAGAACCTTGATGTCATTTTTCACAACTCTAGACACAAAACTCACAACAGTTATCACTTGTAACACAGGCTGTCTAATGTTCAAAACATTGCATTGTGCGTTCACATCTTTAAAGAAATCTTGCACTTGCACAATCATTGGTTCAAAAAACAAATTTACTGTGAAATACCATTGAAACACAACTATAGATCACCCACACACACGCAACCGATAGTTTCACTGTGTCATTGTTCGTACAATCATTAAATATTGTAGAACAAAATAAGTGATACAGGTTTCATTATGGCACTACATGTACAGTAAACACATCTGTAAAAGCACTGAAGTCGTAGAGAGAATACACACATAGTGGAATCATTGAACAAAGTTTGTAATATGCAAAACACTACAATCACAACATAGGTTTATTGTCAAAGCAAAAATATTAAACATTAGGCTACATCCATGGATATTGTAGTCTGATTGGTTCATGCTCCACGCTAATTGGTGACAATGAATCTCGTTATCTTGAAACTTTAATGATTTACTGTAAACATGGAAGATTGTGTGTGTGTGTCCACACAACTATGCATTAAGAGTAACGCAACACTTCCTTATCATTTTGAGCAGTTGTATCATTGATAGTTCGATCATTGTAAGGAAATGAATAGACACTCATTTGAAATGTAATGTGTGAATTTCCTTTTGAAATAGTAGCACTGTGATGTTAAGTTGTGTCATATTGAACAGGTGATTTTTGTTGAATAAACAAATGATCTAAGCTTTATGTGTATTGTATCCAAGCAATGGAGAAGAGGGTTAACCCTAGATTTTTGAAAAATGTGCATTTTGGTCATTGGTTGTGAGTTTTGT
>CM060609.1:230000-280000 GCA_030578255.1 Tiaroga cobitis | reverse complement strand
CCTAACTGCCACGAGGCGAACCTCAACGGGCTGTACAACACCAACACCAACCACCAGGTGTGTGTGTGTGTGTATGTGTGTGTGACCCTAACTGCCACGAGGCGAACCTCAACGGGCTGTACAACACCAACCACCAGGTGTGTGTGTGTGTGTGTGTGTGTGTGTGACCCTAACTGCCACGAGGCGAACCTCAACGGGCTGTACAACACCAACACCAACCACCAGGTGTGTGTGTGTGTGTGTGTGTGTGTGTGTGTGACCCTAACTGCCACGAGGCGAACCTCAACGGGCTGTACAACACCAACACCAACCACCAGGTGTGTGTGTGTGTGTGTGTGTGTGTGTGTGTGTGACCCTAACTGCCACGAGGCGAACCTCAACGGGCTGTACAACACCAACACCAACCACCAGGTGTGTGTGTGTGTGTGTGTGTGTGTGTGTGTGTGTGTGACCCTAACTGCCACGAGGCGAACCTCAACGGGCTGTACAACACCAACACCAACCACCAGGTGTGTGTGTGTGTGTGTGTGTGTGTGTGTGTGTGTGTGTGTGACCCTAACTGCCACGAGGCGAACCTCAACGGGCTGTACAACACCAACACCAACCACCAGGTGTGTGTGTGTGTGTGTGTGTGTGTGTGTGACCCTAACTGCCACGAGGCGAACCTCAACGGGCTGTACAACACCAACACCAACCACCAGGTGTGTGTTAGTGATGGCCGGTTCGTGAAAGAATCGTTCTTTTGAACCGGTTCTTTTTAGTGAACCAGTCGAACCAGTACACTAGATCGTACTGAATCGTTTGAAACAGTTCGCGTCTTGCGTCAGCGCTGATCCACAAGTTACTAAAGTTACTCACTTTCAGACATGCCTGACAGTCCGACTCGAAATAAACCAATATCCCGGAGTATATTTTAGTCCAGTAACCATGTTGTGCTGAGAGAAGTGATGAGCACGAGCAGCTGATACTGAGCATACGCGTACTCCCGAACGTACAGGTACAGTGGTTCTCGGATCACCAGTACAGAACCGAGAACTGTTTATTTCGGACGTGTTCGACATACCGATAACCGATGAGCTGATGAACTGAGCATGCGTTTAATTTTTTCAGAGGGACGAAATGCATGTTTCTTATATTATTTTGTTACACTTATTGATGTTCAACAAAATATTTGTGTTGGAAACATGTTTAGCACAAATCTTAATTTTCACTGTATTATTTTAAAGATTGGAAACACAATAATGTATTTTAAAACTAAACATTTATTATTATAGCCTACTAAAACATTATTTTCAGGAACAGCTAATTTAATTTCTAATTAGTTGACACAAATCATTGTCGTAAACTCTTGCCAAGGTTTTAAGGGTGCAAAGTAAACGTTTATAATGTGTTAATCAAAACATAACGTAAACATACTGTAGACAGGCATCGACTTTTTAGTTGTGTCACTGTAGGCTGGTAGCCTAAGGTTTCAGCAGTTCTCAGCTCAGCACACACTGTCTCTGAACCGAACTTTCTTTTGGCCAACTGCATGCTGAGCTGATACATGAGCACGGGTGAAACGAGGACTTAAATGAGGGGCCGAAATCGGCGAAATGTAGCTTACGTATATTTAATAACAAATAAAATAAAATTGATGAAGACCAGTTTATTCACTTTAGATCTTTAAGACATGTAAAACATCCGCGTTTGCACATCGTCTGTAGCCACGTACAGGGTTCATTAGCAAAATGTAAGAAACCTATCCAAGAGGATTATGACGATGAGTACTATTATTTAACTCAAGTTATGATTACAAATGCCTTTATTTGAATGTATTTTGATCCGCCGGGATAAAGAACCGGTTCGCGGAAAAGAACCGAACTTCCCATCACTAGTGTGTGTGTGTGTGTGTGTGTGACCCTAACTGCCACGAGGCAAACCTCAACGGCCTGTACAACACCAACACCAGCCACCAGGTGTGTGTGTGTGTGTGTGTGTGATGCACCAATGCAATGGGGTGGGGGGATTTAAAATGCACATTTATTTTTCTGTATAAATGATTTGTCCATCAGCTGGAGGAACTCGTGTAGCTTTACTGGATTTGCACATTTGACTTTCTTGATTGTTGTGTGTTTATCTCATCGCACAAGCCAATAACGAGCTCTCTTCAGATGATTGATCTCATTCTCATGTGAGACTTCATATTTTTTTTCTCTAAATTATAATTAAAAACTAGTTATTTTTGTGTAATAAAATGTATTTTTTGTTGTAGATATGCCAATTATACAAGATTTGCTGGTAACGCTTTAGATTACAGCCCGGAAAGTACTGCGTAATTAAAGCAATTTTACAGCGTAACCTTCGGTAATTATAGTGTACCTTTAAAGTACTTACAATATATAAAGGATTGTTCCTTTATATATTGTAAGTACTTTAAAGGTACACTATAATTACCGAAGGTTACGCTGTAAAATTGCTTTAATTACGCAGTACTTTTTAAGTTTGGGGAATAAAGGGGTAACAACCAGGAGAATTAAAAAAAAATTATACTATAAGTATTATAGAACTAAGGGGTACTTATTCTACTATTATGATATAACAATCTTACATTTGAGAGCAATTTAGCAAGAACAGACACAGCGTACATTTTTGTAATAATTGTGTACCAATACATACTGTATAAGCTTTTTTAAAATCACAGGGTACATATCTATGCATTTATAAAGTTATATGTTTTACAAAAGTGCACTGAAAATGAAAACTATTGCAACTTTTGCTTAAATATTTGGGAAAGATACTCTTGTTTCATGTAGGGGTGCTTGTTACCCTCCTGTTCCATGTAGGGTAAGTACAATAAAAATGCATACACACAATCTTATATCACTGACTCGGGAACCTTTATTTATTATACAAGCACCACTTACCCTGTAACCACATGAAACAAGATATATTTCCCAGTATTTAAGAAAATTGCAATAGTCTTAGCTTTTCTTGCCTTGAAACATGTTAGCCCAAACTTAAACATCTGCACTTTTGCGAAAAAAAAAAAAAAAGTATAAATGCATAGATATGTACCCTGTGATTTTAAAAAAGCCTATACAGTATGTATTGGTACACAATTATTACAAAAATGTACGCAGTGTATGTTCTCGTTAAATTGCTCCCAAATGTAAGATTGTTATATCATAATAGTAGAATAAGTACCCCTTAGTTCTATAATACTTACAGTATAAATATTTTTTTAATTCTCCTGGTTGTTACCCCTTTATTCCCCAAACTTTACATATTGTTCCCTTATACTTACATGCAAGTACTTTATAGGTACACTATAATTAGTGAAAGTTACTCTGTAAATTCCTCTTAATTACACAGTACTTTCCGGGCTGTAATCTAAAGCGTTACCGATTTGCTATTTTCAGACAGCTCAAGAAATGTTCGTCATATTTTGGTTGCTTACAGTAATAAAAATGTAACTGGTTATGATTTACACCTAATACAGATCTTGCTACATTTCCTTTAATTTTCTCTTATTAAAATATGGCAAGTCCATTTTTATTTTACATGAGATTATCCCCATGAATGCCGTTGTAAGGTGTGTCTGTGTGTGTGTGTGTGTGTGTGTGTGTGTGTGGTTTCCTCAGGGAGTGATCTGGATGCAGTGGAAAGGCAAGGATTTCTCCATTCCCTTCACTGAGATGAAGTTCCGCCCCTCTTCGTTCCGGCCATGAACACACACACTCACACTCTCTCTCTCTCACACACACACACTCCACACACACTCCACCACCATACCGTCGAGGCTGTTTATGTGTAGCCCTATATTGTATTGTACAGTGGTGACGTCATGCACTGCCCTCTTCAAGCCAGAGTCGTATATCAGCTTGAACTATCAGAGTCTGTTTGTATTCATATTGCATTGTATCATATTTCAGTGTCACTCAGAATGATTTCGTAAAATAAAAAAAACTGTGTAAGTGGGTGTGTATTACTGTTTTTGATATGGCTTTGGCAATAGATTCCCATTAAAGAACAGAATTTTCAAATGATTGTTAGTTAAATGTTTAAAGTGCAATCAATCATTTTATCCCTTAAAACTCATCTTTTATAAGCAAAATTAAATATTTAAGCAGTTTTTCCTTGAAATAGATGTTTTCATGCCTTAAAATATCTTGAATGTAACTCGACACCCTTGCCTCATTTAGTATGCGCTGTTCTATGAATATGCAAATGAGCCCCGCCTCCACTCACTCACTCAGCTCAGAGATCCACTGGTTGACGATCACACGTTGATCTGATTGGTTACAAGGTCGTTTGTGACGTCAGAAACACCAGCGATTTCAACCCGTGTTTGTGAGACTGTCTTTGGTTCACTGCAGTTTTAAGCAGGAAATACTCAGCAATGCTGTCGACTTATGAACTTACACACGGTGTGTCTTAAAGCACATAAACAACTCCACAACCACAGACCTCGAATCCGAGAAGCCCACAGCAAAGAGTTCAACAGTTTGTATAGAAAGGTAACGACAGATTACTCATCAGTCATCACATCATTTCTCTCTAACGCCCGTTTCACACATACTCCGTTTGCAGTGCGTCTGCGGTGCGTATTTTTTTCCGTACCCATGTTAACAGGTTAGAGCTTTCACACTGCACGCGGATGCGGTCCGTCGATCCGTTCCAGTTGCGGTGTGTATACAGCTGTGCAGAGATCGTTTCCGCACCGAGTCTATTTCTTATGGGATGATTATAGTATCAAAATGATTAACACGTGCAAGCACACTTATCAATGAACTTGATACATGTTGCAGAAATGTTTTATCCATGCCTTTCAACTTGCGTGTGCAAAATTCAAAATTGAATGAATGTGAAGCAATTTGTTCAAATAGAGACATTTTTGTGAATACAAATGTTTTCCTTTGTATTAGTGTATCATAATTTGCACATACAACACAGAAGATGTGCATGTGTGGATCAGGTGACACGCGTGCATTCATTGACGTCTTTTCTGAGTCGATCTCATTTGATTCATTTGGATTTTGAGACTTTCTTTTCGCGGTTTTTAAGCATTTCACAACCCACACACAAACAACTACAAATGAATAGGCCTGGTGCTAATTATTAATGTGTGCACAACTACCCATCTATTTGACAAATTCACAAATGTGCGTCACTACATTTAAACTAATACAATACAACTTGTGTGTGCAAAATCCAAAATCACATGAATGTGCAGCATTTTGTACAAATAGAGACATAGTTGTTAATACAAAACCTCGATTTTGTATTAATGTAGGCCAGAATTTGTGCATGCAACAAGTAAGATGTGCATTTGTGGATCAGGTGACACGCGTGCATTCATTGACTCGTTTCTGAGTCGATCCTATTTGATTCATTTGGATTTTGAGACTTTCATTTCGCGGGTTTCGCCTGGCAAGATCCACACACACTGTCTGAGAAAAGCTGCTACCACTAGATGGCAGTGTTCTGCTAAAACAGACAACGGCAGCATAATCAAGCATTTAAGACGCTTAATGAGAGTGATATTGATGCACCAAATTTAGTACACAATAATATAGGCCTACCTTATTAATAAAGAATACTTTATAGAGGCAAACATTAGATCAGATTATGAACAACACCCGTAGAAAACCATTATAAAACGCTTAACGTGCAATCGCGCGTTGCATGGTCAGTAAAGTGGATTGGCTACTGAGTTTAAATATCACCCTGCATTGACGTTAGGCCTAAGCTTTTTCTTTATAATATGCTCTATGGGAGGAAAACTATATAGCCTACAGACAAGAGACTACATGAACGCAACGAACGGCGTTTCAAGTTAATAAAATTTTCCTTCCCGTTAAAAAAAGGTGAAATTTCGCAGTTGCGTTCATATTATATGCTTATTTTTATCTGACTACACACTGTATACATAGTATACAAGCTTTGGAATGTGAAAATGTCTGTTTTTAAATATTAAAGACGATTTTCGCAGTACATTTGTTTTCCCTTGACCCTTAGGCTAAGCCACTGTTATAGGCTATAGTCTTACTATAGCACGATGAGTTTTAACAATATGCAACCATTGTATATCGACATGAAATATTAATTGAAAATCAACTGGCGTAGCGGGCCTGTAGCTGCATTTCTACATGAGAATGCTTTGACGCGCTAACCACAGCTCATGATGCACAACTTGGGAACGTCTGCCAATTTCACTAACTGTGTTAAAACCACTGATCTATATAATGTCATTCTATATAGATCAGTGGTTAAAACGTATACTTTGTTTTTATTCAAATTACTTTTAAAATTTAATAACGGACATTTTCAAATTCCAAAGCTCGTAGAATGTTTCTGTAAGACTGACTTACAAGTAAAATTTGGACAATACTTCCCTTCATGTAGCCTGTATTCTGCAGAAAAATACTGTAATTCACCAAAAAGGTTTTTTCATGCAAAATGGTTGTAGTATGTTCCTATAGTGACTAGACTGGCTTACTACAGGTGCAATTGTCCCAATACCCCCCTTAATGTAGCCTATTTAAACAATTATTATTTTATATAAAAATTACTGTAATTAACCAAACGGGTTTTTGGTGACTTAGCCTACAGGTGAATAATGTAAAATTTCACCTGACTTATCACTAGGAACGTAGGCTACTACAACCTTTGGAACATGAATAGAAAAACAATTTACAGTAATTTAAAAAATTGTACCGTTCAATCGAGATATTGGCTGGACATACAGTAACAGTAGGCTAAGTCAGTCTGCCCACTAGACTTCCAAGGTTATAATATAACCTTGGAAGTATGTTCATTTGAATGAATGACTGACGTTTATATTGTTTTTTTGACTGAGTGGAATTTGCAGATGGTCCCTTTAAAAAATGTGGCGAATATTAAAACTAAAACTTACTTCACTGCGCTCTCGGACCGGTTGCTCTCCCATTCACATGCAAAGTTAAACGCAACTGCAGGATTTCATGTTAAGCTTTTTCTTTTTAACAGGCTCGGGAAGGAAAATTTTATTAACTTGAAACGCCGTTCGTTGCGTTCATGTAGTCTCTTGTCTGTAGGCTATATAGTTTTCCTCCCATAGAGCATATTATAAAGAAAAAGCTTAGGCCTAACGTCAATGCAGGGTGATATTTAAACTCAGTAGCCAATCCACCTTACTGACCATGCAACGCGCGATTGCACGTTAAGCGTTTTATAATGGTTTTCTACGGGTGTTGTTCATAATCTGATCTAATGTTTGCCTCTATAAAGTATTCTATATTAATAAGGTAGGCCTATATTATTGTGTACTAAATTTGGTGCATCAATATCACTCTCATTAAGCGTCTTAAATGCGGAAGAACGCTTGATTATGCTGCCGTTGTCTGTTTTAGCAGAACACTGCCATCTAGTGGTAGCAGCTTTTCTCAGACAGTGTGTGTGGATCTTGCCAGGCGAAACCCGCGAAATGAAAGTCTCAAAATCCAAATGAATCAAATAGGATCGACTCAGAAACGAGTCAATGAATGCACGCGTGTCACCTGATCCACAAATGCACATCTTACTTGTTGCATGCACAAATTCTGGCCTACATTAATACAAAATCGAGGTTTTGTATTAACAACTATGTCTCTATTTGTACAAAATGCTGCACATTCATGTGATTTTGGATTTTGCACACACAAGTTGTATTGTATTAGTTTAAATGTAGTGACGCACATTTGTGAATTTGTCAAATAGATGGGTAGTTGTGCACACATTAATAATTAGCACCAGGCCTATTCATTTGTAGTTGTTTGTGTGTGGGTTGTGAAATGCTTAAAAACCGCGAAAAGAAAGTCTCAAAATCCAAATGAATCAAATGAGATCGACTCAGAAAAGACGTCAATGAATGCACGCGTGTCACCTGATCCACACATGCACATCTTCTGTGTTGTATGTGCAAATTATGATACACTAATACAAAGGAAAACATTTGTATTCACAAAAATGTCTCTATTTGAACAAATTGCTTCACATTCATTCAATTTTGAATTTTGCACACGCAAGTTGAAAGGCATGGATAAAACATTTCTGCAACATGTATCAAGTTCATTGATAAATGTGCTTGCACGTGTTAATCATTTTGATACTATAATCATCCCATAATTTCTGCTGTGCTGCAAACGCTGAATTAAAGTGACAGCGCACGGTTCGTGGTCAAAATGAACACAGATTGACCTGAAAATGTAGTAATTTCACCATAAATGCATTTAATACTTTCACTTGCAGTTTATTCAGATTTTGAGACGTGATTCACACGTACACTGATGGCCGAAGCGTTGGACTTCTCGTTTTCTTGGTTTGCTTTTGAAACTTGCACGTCTCCATCACTACACACTAACAGCCAACACCAAGTCTGAGTAATTAAGATGTAATGATAATTAAGATTTTATGTTTGCGAGTCTCTTCTGCTCACCAAACCTGCATTTATTTAATCAAAGTAAAACAGTGTAATATTACTCCAGTGTAAATCATCTGTTCTCTATGTGAATATACAGTAAAGTGTAATTTATTCCTGTGATCAAAGCTGAATGTTCAGCATCATTACTCCAGTCTTCAGTGTCACATGATCCTTCAGAAATCACTCTAATATGAGGATCTGATGCTCAACAAACATTTATGATTATTATCAGTGTTGAAAACAGCTTCAGATATCTGTGGAAACTGTATATATATATATATATATATATATATATATATATATATATATATCCTTAATAATGTTGTTCATAAACAATGACTGAACGTGAGAACAGGAAAGACGAGCACGGGACACAGGAACACGTCTGACTTCCGGACACAGGCATTAATAACTGAACCGCTAATAAACATATCTCAGCAGCGGATGATTAAACCCCTCCTGCTTTCACTGTGATGTATCAGTGTTTGCTTCCGCTGAACTCTTGGTTCTCTCTGTGGGCCAGTGCGGCAGAAGCAGATCCACGGGCGATCGGTGAAGTCATGTGATCTCCAACTTTCGACGATCATACATTCGGGGGAAATGTGTGTAAAGAAACCCATAGGCTTTTATTCAATCTTCTCGCCAGTCTACATGAATATACATCTGTATTTGTGATTTCCCCCGGCCGCTGTTCCTGATGAAGCAGCTGTGGAAGAGTGTGTGTGAAGCTGCTGTGGAAGAGTGTGTGTGAAGCTGCTGTGGAAGAGTGTGTGTGAAGCTGCTGTGGAAGAGTGTGTGTGAAGCTGCTGTGGAAGAGTGTGTGTGAAGCTGCTGTGGAAGAGTGTGTGTGAAGCTGCTGTGGAAGAGTGTGTGTGAAGCTGCTGTGGAAGAGTGTGTGTGAAGCTGCTGTGGAAGAGTGTGTGTGAAGCTGCTGTGGAAGAGTGTGTGTGAAGCTGCTGTGGAAGAGTGTGTGTGAAGCTGCTGTGGAAGAGTGTGTGTGAAGCTGCTGTGGAAGAGTGTGTGTGAAGCTGCTGTGGAAGAGTGTGTGTGAAGCTGCTGTGGAAGAGTGTGTGTGAAGCTGCAGTGGAAGAGTGTGTGTGAAGCTGCAGTGGAAGAGTGTGTGTGAAGCTGCTGTGGAAGAGTGTGTGTGAAGCTGCTGTGGAAGAGTGTGTGTGAAGCTGCTGTGGAAGAGTGTGTGTTATGAAGTGCGATTCTAACATCTGAGTAACCCGATGTTCTCTTCTGAAGAGCCGGCGCTGATGAAGACCGCTCATGCAACACACACACACACTCTTGGACGACTGTATAACGGTTCTCATATTCACAAGCAAACGTTTATTGAACTAGAACGGTAAGAACTGGCATCATGTGTGCGTCCGCTGGGAACGAGTCCGTCTTCAGAAGTCATGATAATGCAGAAGCCTAGAGAAAACACACACACACACTTACTAAACATCTGGATCACACGTGACAGCAGGAACATCAGTGTTATCAGATATAATCATTCACTCGTTCTCTAAAGTTATTCATTTGAACTCCATCCATCGTGAACTGGACTTTAGCCAGTGTCTGATCCCTGACGGAAGCGGATCGTGCGTCTCACACACACAACGCTCGAGCGCTCCTCTACACAACGCTTCTGTTCTTGCATAACATACATCTAAAGATTCCAAAATGTGTTAATCTCTAAATGCATTTTAAAATACACTGAAGTTAATGGAGTTATTCTGGATTTGGAAAAATAGGTTCTAAACCAGTGAATGCCGAGCTAATCAGCTGTATTTCAGTCGACCTAACACACACACACACACACACACACACACACACACACACACACACTCACAGACAGACAGACAGAAACACACTCACAGACAGACAGACACACACACACACTCACAGACAGACAGACACACACTCACAGACAGACAGACACACACTCACTCACAGACACACTCACTCAGACACACACACTCACTCAGACACACACACTCACTCAGACACACACACTCACTCAGACACACACACACACACTCACTCACTCACTCACAGACAGACACACACTCACAGACATACACTCACACTCACAGACAGACAGACGCACACTCACAGAGAGACAGACACACACTCACAGACAGACACACACACTCACAGACAGACACACACACTCACAGACAGACACACACACTCGCTGCCGTGGTACAGCGAGCACACCCGGGCCCTTAACCCTCTGAGGTCGGCTATCGCGCCGGCGCGATAGTCTCGCTTTTTTCTTATCAGTGCAAAAGAAACTCAAAACACTCTGTTGATTTTGATCTAACATATTAAGTGTTGTACATCATTAGATCCTGATAAGTGTCTATTTTTTGTGGATACTCACAATAAAAACAAAGTGTTGTGCTTTTCGCCAAATAAAGAAAAACAAACATGATGCGCGTTCTGCCTTCTCTCTGTCAGTGAAGTCCATTCTGAAACGCGTCCTAAGATTATTTTTAATTCCGCGAATACTTGTCATACAGGCACAAGTGTTTTTCCATAATGAAGCTTGAACTCTCTTCTTTTAAATGAATGAATTTATATAAAAAACAAATATTCTCAGCTTATGTAATCTGTATGAAAAGAGAGAGATGTCAGTATTTTTCTTTCCAGCTCATTACACCTAATTACGCATTAATGTGCCACGCCCACGGAGAGCGCGCGCTATTCAAACGCAAATGATCTTAGACAAGCCGTTCAAACATGCCAACGCCCACCAGCTGGATTATAAAACACATCGTGTTTAGTAAGTATCTTGTACAGCTGTGTACACAGCGTATCCTTTCACTGTGAGGAATATCTAACCCTGGAAAATGTACCAGAAGTGCTGGTAGTTTCATTTCGAGGAGCAACGGATCCAGCTGATGTAGTAAGTCATTTATTCTAGTGCTTTGTTCTAATCGTGATATTGAATTTGTCGGACTGTAAACCGCAAAAAGACTGTTTAAATATGAATTGCGTGTCTGTGTGTAGGCTAAATGATGAGTGAACGGCAAAGGCGCGCACGCTTTGTTTACTACAGTTATACAGCGCGTGTCTGTGTCGTTCATTCACTCTCGCACCTACATTAGTAAACGTTATGTTTACATGAACAACACATAAACTATATTGCTATAGCCTACTAAGATGAGTAAAAATAGACTGAAATATGTTGAAATAAAATGTCTGAATAAGCAACAAGCTGCAAATTCACATGTATATACTAATATATCATACACAATATATTACAGACTAAATATGAATATTTAGACACGGTTTTGTGATTAGTTTTGGATAGATTATAAAGTTTTGACTGTAAAAAAAAAGACTACTGTCACATTAAATAGGTACGCTTTTGTTCACCAATTTCTGCTCATAGTTAAATATACTATAGTATGATGTTTTGTCAAAAATAAAGTAGGTATATTGAATTATCAACTAAGATGTTATTATAGTGTTTGTTCCAATATTCAAACTAATGAATCCTTACCCTTTTTTAATACGTATGATAAAATGTATAGTTTTTACAAAGAAATACACTTGAAATATTGTTAAAATTGTAATTATTGTTGTAATTGTAACCTATTTGTAATTGGTTACAATTTCTAATTGTAAAATATGTATAGGCTATATAGATCATTTCTTTTGTCCTTGCATTCTTTGGGATCCTGTGACACACCTGTGTGAAAGGGCTAATTAATATGCAGCTCATTATCCGGCCTTTGTCTTCTCAGGTGTGAACACGCCTCCACGCATATTGCCTTTCCAAACCAAAGGTCTCTAATAAAATTTAAATCAGTGTATGTGTTTGTGTAAATGATTAGGCAGGATGATTTTCAGATCATTTTGAAGCAAAAATTCTAGGCAACAACACTGATTAGTCAAAAGTCTTGTGGACACATATTTAGTATGTGTTTTGTGGCCTTATTTCAGACACTTTAAGTTTTAGTTTTTTCAATAACCATGCATAAGCAATATTCTCTCAAAAATACAAACATGTTTCATAATTGTTGCTGATAAATTACGGTAGCCCCGTTTGTGCTATATTGAGTGAATTTACACCTTTGCCATTAACATGTTTATAAATAACTGAAAAAAGCACAAATGTCAGAGCATGTCAGAACACCTCAAGGACCCCAAAAATCCTTAGACCTCAGAGGGTTAAAGGGACACTAAGTAACTTTTTAGTTAATTTATAATCTAAAATCAATATTTTTATTCATAAATATGTCCTCAATGGTGCACAAATACCTCTGCCAATTATCTGATTTATCCTCGTAAACAAAGAATTTATTATATTTATATACATGGGACGGGTAAGTCCACGGAGGCTTCCATGTAGTTCCGCCATCTTGAAAAACTATAATCGCAGAGAGGGACAAAAAGTACTAGGCCAACGCGTTTCCACAACACGTTTTCATTCAGAGCCGGCGTGACGTGACTGAACGCAGCAGAAGCGGAGGAGCAGAGCAGTGAGAGGCGCTTGTCACTGCCCCGGCAAGTTTAAAAGGCTGCGTTGCAAATCCTCGTCGCCAGAAAAGTCCAAAATAGATCGTAAAAGGAAACGTGACCGGAGATTACAAAAAACACAAGTTAATGTCGGGATAGCTTTTTCCAGGTGGATAGAGCTAATGCAGGAGAAAGATTTCAAAAGAGACGCTGAAGTCCTGCTTTCTTCTCGACAGGCAAGTCAGTGTTACAGTCTTAATTACAAGCTTTTTTCATTGTTTGCTTGTGTACTTTATTTTATAGACAGATGAACATGTATAGTTAAAAGTTGATGATGATATCTAACAATGCACGTAGGCTACTTCAGAAAATATAACGAATAAAGAAGGCATAACTACTAATTACAATAGTTCATGTTTTTGACACTCATTATTTCATACTGTAACATTCATTTGTTCGTTGTGTCAATTTGAAGTTTGTTTGAAATAACAAACCTGTTCACCCGAAGGAAAACTCGACGAAGTGCTATTAGAAGACATCCTGTCATAGCTTTTTGGTACATAACGGCTACCGTAGATGCAACACGCATTTGAAAACGCGAGGCGCTGGAGAGCACAATTCGTTTGAATGCAAAATACAATTTCACCGCTAGATGGGAGTAATTCTTAGTTAGTGTCCCTTTAAGAGAGCAGCCAGAAAAATGGAGCGCAACTGGAAGAAAACTAAACTAGAGGTATTTCGGATTTCGTGGAAGGAGAGCTCGATTGCTTACAGAGAGGCTTTAAAAGCTGCTAGATCTGCTTATTTTTAGAGATGCACCGATTACAATTCTCTAGGCCGATCCCGATTCCGATTTTTCCTTGAGTTTGACCTGCCGATACCGATTTTAGCCGATTCCGATTTTATTTTTTCAAACCACTTTACAGCACACACAAATATTTATTTTCTATCTTCTCTTTAATAGAACATTTTGCATAGAACATTGTTTGAACAGATAATCGCTATAAAATAGAACTATATAAATGACTCCTAGTGTGGAAAATTCTCACACATCTAAAGTGCAGTGTTATGGAAGAACCATTTCCTTTTCACATCCAATATCCAATAAAAAAAATTTGATATATTTAGCAAACTAAACTTCTGTATGAAAACAGGTAATGGCAATAAAATAATATATAAATAACAAATAAATTTCAATAAATACAGCCTTGCAGTATAAAGATATTTATCTCTCTCTCACACACACACACAGGCCTATTGCAATCACTTGTTGTATATCAATGGCAAGTTATATTTCTCAAGCAGTTCTTCTCTCATCTGACACATGTCCAGCCAAGCTAAACAGGACAAGTGGAGCATGTGCAGGGAAACAATTAAATAACAATTAAATTACAATTAAAGTCTTCATTTTCTTTTTGACATAGCCTAGCCTACTTCAGTTCTTGTTAAAACACACCAGACATGCAAATTCTTTGCATTTTGGGCACTTTTTGGATGAAATCATATTTATTTTGTCCATCAAAAGTGTGCTTTCACTTAAATTGAGCGCAGCAAAAATAGATTCGGCGCCGAAACCCGCGCTTCACTGTTGCTCCCGCGACGCTCCTGCACGACGCTCACGCGCTGCTCCCGGTGTGAATGCACTCATTGATTAACATGCACGCCGAACAAAAAAAGCGCGCTGCTCCCACTTGCGGTTTAAACGGCCGTAATTCACGAGGTTTCCTCGTATGTGCGTTCCGTGTGCACGTGTGATGCTGATGTTGCGCGATGTTAATCATGCGGCGCCCGAGTGCATTTGACCGGCATAAAATCGGATTATGTCAGACTGACCGGCCGGTCGCCGATCATGGCCGATCACTTGAAAACCGGCCGATTCCGGTCACCAGCCGATCAATCGGTGCATCTCTACTTATTTTTCAAACCTATTAGAAGAAAATAAACATAATCCAAGGTATTTATTTGAAACAGTGGCTAAACTAACGAAAAAGAAAGCTTCAAGCTCAGAAGTGTCCAAGCAACACAGCAGTGATGACTTTATGAACTTCTTCACTTATAAGATTGATAATATCAGGGACAAAATTATAACTATGCAACCGTCTACCACAGTATCGCATCAGGAAGTGCATTGTAGTCTCCCTGAGGAAAAATTTGATTCATTTGTTGCTATAGGAGAGGAAGAATTCAGCAAACTCGTTAATTCATCTAAATCGACAACTTGTATGTTAGATCCTATACCGACTAAGCTACTGAAAGAGATGTTTCCAGAGGTCATATATCCTCTTCTTAATATCATTAATTCATCTTTGTCTCTAGGATACGTACCAAAAACCTTTAAACTGGCTATGATAAAACCGCTTGTTAAAAAAACACAACTTGATCCTACAGAATTAGTCAATTACAGGCCGATCTCGAATCTGCCTTTTCTGTCAAAGATATTAGAAAAAGCAGTATCTTCACAACTATGTTCCTTTCTAGAAAGAAATGATATCTGCGAGGATTTTCAGTCCGGATTTAGACCGTACCATAGTACTGAGACCGCTCTCATTAGAGTCACAAATGATTTGCTCTTATCATCCGATCGTGGTTGTATCTCTCTATTAGTGTTACTCGATCTTAGTGCTGCATTTGACAATTGACCACAACATTCTTTTAAATAGACTAGAAAACTATGTGGGCATTAGTGGAATTGCATTAGCATGGTTTAAATCATACTTAACTGACCGTTATCAGTTTGTAGCAGTAAATGAAGAGATGTCTTATCGATCACAAGTTCAGTATGGCGTACCACAAGGCTCAGTACTAGGACCGTTGCTGTTCACTCTGTACATGCTACCATTAGGAGATATCATTAGAAAACATGGAGTTAGCTTTCACTGTTATGCCGATGATACTCAGCTGTATATTTCTTCAAAACCCAACGAAACTTACCAATTCACAAAATTAACGGAATGCATAGCTGATATAAAAAATTGGATGACTAGTAATTTCCTACTACTAATAATAATAATAATAATTCATTACATTTATATAGCGCCTTTCTGGACACTCAAAGCGCTTCACACATAGAGGGGGGAATCTCCTCAACCACCACCAATGTGCAGCATCCACCGGGATGATGCGATGGCAGCCATATTGCGCCAGAACGCCCACCATACACCAGCTTACTGGTGGAGAGGAGACAGAGTGATGAAGCCAATTGGTATATATGGATTACTAAATTCTGAAAAGACAGAGATTCTAATTATTGGACAAAAAACTTCCACACGTAATATCCCAGAATACTGTCTAACACTTGATGGCTGCTCTGTCAAGTCTTCGTCGTCAGTTAGGAACCTGGGTGTGCTCTTTGATACCAACCTTTCTTTTGAAAGCCACGTGTCTAGTATCTGTAAAACTGCATTTTTCCATCTTAAAAATATATCTAAAATACGTCATATGCTCTCATTGGGAAATGCGGAACAATTAGTTAATGCGTTCATGACATCAAGGCTAGATTATTGTAATGCTCTACTGGGTGGTTGCCCTGCACGCTTAATAAATAAACTACAGCTAGTTCAAAACGCCGCAGCTCGAGTTCTTACCAGAACCAGGAAATATGACCATATTAGCCCGGTTCTGTCAACACTGCATTGTAAGGATGTCAACTTTAGTCGACTAATCGGTCGATGCTGTCTTGGTCGACTGACATTCTTATTGGTCGACCAGTTCCATTTTTTTTTTTTTTTTTTTTTTTACCAATAGAAAGAAATTTTCAATGATTTACTCATATTTATTCCTTTAAAAGCAGTTATATATTACTAAATTCTAAATATAATTAGCCTATGGTTTATCCGCAACTTTAAACGCTTTAATTTAGGCTATTTTGTAACAGTGCACAGTTTAGCGCACACACATGAACACTCGGTTCGCGCCTGTGGCTGCGCTGCTGCTTCGTGCTCAGTAAGGGAAATAGGTAGTTTAGCTGTATTCATTCAGTTAGAACACTATTTGTTTCGGTTTTTATGTTTTTATACACGCGTTGCTTCCATCATGAGCGCGCACACCGCGCGCCTACATTTGAAATCGAACTTGACATCGAAAAGACATGAGCAGTCCCTTTAACGGCTTTATCATGCTGACTCAATAGATTGTGTTTTCTTGATATGTTTTTGTTTTTATTTGTACACTTGACGCATTTGAAAAAAAGCCTAAATAATGTAACAAAACGAAAATAAACCTATATGCGGTCCTACAATACAGCCTATTATTATTAGGATTGTTTTTTAGGCTCTTTTGTTTTTTGTGTGTTTGTTTTAAAACTCCTAGATCGGCTGGACAAAAGTTAACCCATAGCTTTGAAAGTAAAGAAGAATATACAGCCTGTATAAACGAGAGCTTTTGTTAGGATTTGTCATTGTGGCAGATAGCAGTTATATGTTGTGTAGTGTGTGGTGTGGTCCGGTGCGCGATTGTGACTGTTACTATAGACCTAGGACAGAGCTCCTCACTTTTTGCAGTTAAAAAAAAAAATCACTTAATTTTCAAAGAATTGTATTATTATTATAGTTTTACGTATTTTTGATGTTTTTTCGTTGTTGTTTTATAAATGCTCTATGAAAATTGTTAAAAAATGTTCAATCAAAACATCGCGTCTTTTTTTTGTATTTTTTTTTTTGAGTCGACTAATCGTTGCGCAGGACAAGACTTTGGTCGACTAAGGATTTCTTTGGTTGAATACACCCCTACTGCATTGGCTCCCTATTAAATATCGTATAAATGTTAAAATATTGTTGATAACCTACAAAGCACTAAATGGTTTAGCTCCGCAGTACTTGAGCGAGCTCTTAACGTATTATAGTCCTTCACGTCTATTGCGATCTCAAAACTCCGGCCAGTTGATAATACCTAGAATATCTAAATCGACTGCAGGCGGTAGATCCTTTTCCTATTTAGCACCAAAACTTTGGAACAGTCTTCCTACCATTGTCCGGGAAGCAGACACACTCTGTCAGTTCAAAGCTAGACTAAAAACACATCTCTTTGACCTAGCATACACATAACACACTATAGACTTCTATAATTCAATGTTAGGCTGCATAGATTAGGTCAGCCGGAACTGGGAACACTTCCCTTAAATCTTGATGTACTCATTACATCATAAGAAGAATGGCATCTACGCTAATATTAGTGTCTTTGTTTATCCCGAGGTTTTCCCGCAGCCTGCCGGATCCAGGCCGTGTCCAGATCTGACGAAGGAGATCCGCCTGGACCCGATGACAATGCAGTGCTGAAGTGTCCACTATCCTCTCCCTATGGAGGATCCCTTTCCCACTCTACAGATAAAGCGTTGTGAATTCCGGCTCGCGTACCCCGAAGTGATAAAATAAAACAAAATTCTGTATCAAAATTTATAGGCAAGAAAAGTAGTTTGTTTAGGCTGGGTTGTATGAATTATAAACCTGCGCACATATTTTAAAAGCACATAACTATAGAATCCATTCTGAATGAGCATGTGAACGCCGTCAGCGTTAATCACAGGTTCGCGTTTAAAGTCTGATCATTTCGACGGAGGTGAATCAATCAAAGTTAACTTTAGCTGGAAGTAACATTATTCAAGAACCGCTATAAAGCCAAAACAATCTGTTACCTTAAATTATATGTTTATCTCTGTAAAGCTGCTTTGAAACAATCCATTGTTAAAAGCGCTATATAAATAAAGATGACTTGACAGACACACACACACACACTCACAGACACACACTCACAGACACACAGACACACACACACACTCACAGACACACAGACACACACCTGAAGAGCAGCGCGTGGCCTTTATTGTTGGCCACGGAGTAGAAGCCGCTCCTCGGGGAGAAGTCCACACTCTGGGTCTGAAAGATCGTCTTCTTCTGGAATTGTGGGAAATTGGAGAACACTGTGAAACTGGGGAGGTGCACCTAGAGCAGAAACACCACAGTTACTGCAAACCCCACACAACACCACCCTACAACACATTACTGTGAAGAATATGGCAGTAAAGTATCAAACAAGCCCAGATTACAGCAACAACTCTGACATATAACCCTCGCAGCTCAAGACAAAATATGAATATATGATCTCAAACACCCACACACACACACACACATATATATATGAACAAGCTGAGAAATATTAGTAGCATCTGTACACAATCTTCTGCATGTGACGATACAATCATGTGACATGACGATCATGTGACCGCACATTATGCAGATTTGAGTCCGTATCTTCAGTTCATCTTCATCTATCAGAATGTCAGTGGTTTTGTCTGATTAGATTGGTGGGCGGTGTTAGCGGTGTTGGCAGAGTTAGCGGTGTTGGCAGAGTTAGCAGTGTTAGCGGTGTTGGCAGAGTTAGCGGTGTTGGCAGAGTTAGCAGTGTTAGCGGTGTTGGCAGAGTTAGCGGTGTTAGCGGTGTTGGCAGTGTTAGCGGTGTTGGCAGAGTTAGCGGTGTTGGCAGAGTTAGCAGTGTTAGCAGTGTTAGCGGTGTTGACCGTGTTAGCGGTGTTGGCAGAGTTAGCAGTGTTAGCAGAGTTAGCGGTGTTGGCAGAGTTAGCAGTGTTAGCAGAGTTAGCGGTGTTGGCAGAGTTAGCAGTGTTAGCAGAGTTAGCGGTGTTGTCAGTGTTAGCGGTGTTGTCAGTGTTAGCGGTGTTGTCAGTGTTAGCGGTGTTGTCAGTGTTAGCGGTGTTGTCAGTGTTAGCGGTGTTGTCAGTGTTAGCGGTGTTGTCAGTGTTAGCGGTGTTGTCAGTGTTAGCGGTGTTGTCAGTGTTAGCGGTGTTGTCAGTGTTAGCGGTGTTGTCAGTGTTAGCGGTGTTGTCAGTGTTAGCGGTGTTGTCAGAGTTAGCAGTGTTAGCGGTGTTGTCAGTGTTAGCTGTGTTGTCAGTGTTAGCGGTGTTGTCAGTGTTAGCGGTGTTGTCAGTGTTAGCGGTGTTGTCAGTGTTAGCGGTGTTGGCAGTGTTAGCGGTGTTGTCAGTGTTAGCGGTGTTGGCAGTGTTAGCGGTGTTGGCAGAGTTGGCAGTGTTAGCGGTGTTGGCAGTGTTAGCGGTGTTGTCAGTGTTAGCGGTGTTGGCAGAGTTAGCAGTGTTAGCGGTGTTGGCAGTGTTAGCGGTGTTGTCAGTGTTAGCGGTGTTGTCAGTGTTAGCCGTGTTGGCAGTGTTGGCAGTGTTAGCGGTGTTGGCAGTGTTAGCGGTGTTGGCAGTGTTAGCGGTGTTGGCAGTGTTAGCGGTGTTGGCAGTGTTAGCGGTGTTGGCAGTGTTAGCGGTGTTGGCAGTGTTAGCGGTGTTGGCAGTGTTAGCGGTGTTGGCAGTGTTAGCGGTGTTGGCAGTGTTAGCGGTGTTGGCAGTGTTAGCGGTGTTGGCAGTGTTAGCGGTGTTGGCAGTGTTAGCGGTGTTGGCAGTGTTAGCGGTGTTGGCAGTGTTAGCGGTGTTGGCAGTGTTAGCGGTGTTGGCAGTGTTAGCGGTGTTGGCAGTGTTAGCGGTGTTGGCAGTGTTAGCGGTGTTGGCAGTGTTAGCGGTGTTGGCAGTGTTAGCGGTGTTGGCAGTGTTAGCGGTGTGTTGGCAGTGTTAGCGGTGTTGGCAGTGTTAGCGGTGTTGGCAGAGTTAGCGGTGTTGTCAGTGTTAGCAGTGTTGTCAGTGTTAGCAGTGTTGTCAGTGCTAGCAGTGTTGTCAGTGCTAGCAGTGTTGTCAGTGCTAGCGGTGTTGGCAGAGTTGGCGGTGTTGGCAGTGTTAGCGGTGTTGTCAGTGTTAGCGGTGTTGGCAAAGTTAGCGGTGTTAGCGGTGTTGGCAGAGTTAGCAGTGTTGGCAGAGTTAGCAGTGTTGTCAGTGTTAGCAGTGTTGTCAGTGTTAGCAGTGTTGTCAGTGCTAGCAGTGTTGTCAGTGTTAGCAGTGTTGGCAGTGTTAGCGGTGTTGGCAGTGTTAGCGGTGTTGGCAGTGTTAGTGTTAGCGGTGTTGTCAGTGTTAGCTGGCAGAGTTAGCAGTGTTAGCGGTGTTAGCAGTGTTAGCGGTGTTGGCAGAGTTAGCAGTGTTGGCAGTGTTGGCAGTGTTGGCAGAGTTAGCAGTGTTAGCAGTGTTGTCAGTGTTAGCAGTGTTGTCAGAGTTAGCAGTGTTAGCAGTGTTGTCAGTGTTAGCAGTGTTGTCAGTGTTAGCAGTGTTGTCAGTGTTAGCAGTGTTAGCAGTGTTAGCAGTGTTGTCATTGTTAGCAGTGTTGTCAGTGTTAGCAGTGTTGTCAGTGTTAGCAGTGTTGTCAGACTGGTGGAGGTTTGATGGTGTGATTAAAGAGTTAAACTCCTCCACAGTCGCCTGAAGCTCCGCATGTGTCAGCGCTGCTGCTGCCGTGTGTCTGTGTGTCTTCACGGCTGTCTGAGGTCACAGTCATGTAGTTTTACTCTCACAAATCAAACATTTGATCAGTTCCTGCATTCCCTGGGTGTCGAACCCATGAGTCGGTGTTGCGAGCGCAGATCAGCTGACAGAGCAACAGGCCCTAAACCAGTATTAGTATTGTGTGAATATATTACACTGATATCAGTTTTCCCTGCATGTTCTCTCTTTATATACACTATACAATTAGTCTATTAAACATTATTAGAAACACTATTAAATACATATAATTCAAATTATATTTGTCATACACAATCACTTCTATTCTTATGATTTCATAACATGCACATGGATTTGTAATAGGGCTGTCAAATAAACATTCGAATTTCAAATATTCGAATAAAAAAAAAACTGCACATTCGAATACAATATCCGTGCCTGTGAGTGTGTGTGTGTGTGTGTGTGTGTGTGTGAGAGAGAGAGTGTGTGAAAGCACTATTGTGTACTATTGTAACCTAATTTGCCTTGCATGCACATTAACCTGTTAACTGTTAACTTTGTGTTTTGAGTGATCTGAACCATTAGTTCCACAATTTTTATACAATTTATGAAGTAGAGATCCTTTTCAGAAGTAGTATGGGAAGTTTGGCAGATTTTGATATGAATTCAACCTCTAAGAAACACATACAAAGAACACGCATGCAGGTTATACAGTGTTTCCTCTAGGATTTTTTCCAGCCGTGGTGGCAGACCTATTTCCCCAGGGGGCGTGGCCCATGAGTGATATTCCAATTGGCCACGCCCCCTTGCCCCAGGTGTTCAAACCTCCCCTAAGTATTATAATATGAAAATCTTCAATAAGAGTGGCAAAGCGATTATGTGCATCCCGTGCGCAGAATGATGCACTTGAAGCAACGCGAAGTCACAGCGCGCAGCGCTTCGCATTGAAAAGTTCAAAGCACAAAGCGAAGAGATTATATCCATAATCCATCTATGCTTAATGTATTATATCTATGCAACAGTTTATTGAGCATTTTCTTTTAACAGTTTTAAAATTCAGTTACAGTGTGCATGAAGAACAATTCATAGTGCTCTCTACTCCAGTGCTGTGATCTAGCAGACACCCGGGAGAAAGGAATGATTTAGAAAGCGCTATAAACTCCAGCAAGATAAAGTCATTTTATGCAAAGTGCAAACCATAGACCTTTATCTACAAATAAAGAATAATAATGGGAACATTGATCTTGAAGAGAGTGTCGTCGTGTTACTGTCGTAACCGGACGCGACGCGCTGTTTGATGCTGAATGGAGAATGACTGAGGAAAGATGAGTTTCCATTAACTTTAACTTAAAGACTTAAATATTATTTTTTACCTCACGTTATGCTATTGAATGACTTTAGAAGTTTTGGAATATAGTGCGAAAACTTTATGGTGCTTTACAATGTTTTTGTATGCCTTTAGCTTTACAATAACACAATAGTAGCCTATGCACAATATCAGAGCTCACTGAGAAGCTGCAGCCGTGGCGGGATGATTTTAGGTGTGGCGGCGCGCCACGGCAGAATGAATGTAGCGGAAACACTGGGTTATAGCTTATTGCCACTTCACAAATGGTGAATTTATTATTTTTCTTTATATTTAAAACATTTTCAGACCTTTTTTGCTAACATAATTGAATGGATGCACTCTTTTGAACTCTTGGCATGAAAACAAACAGAGGTTTCTACCTTTTTTTCATGACTTTTCATGTTCATCACTATTTCAAAATCAAGGTCTGAACGCGCCTTAGGAGTATGAAAATATTCTTGTTGCAAATTGATAAATTATGGCTCCTCTGTAATTTATTTTGAAAATCAGTCACCAAAAATGGAATCCTGTGGGACGGTGACAGTCAAGGGGTTAAGGAAATTATATTTTATTTAAGAACAATTGTTTCAAAAGTTAATGCACTTTAAAAAGTGAATGTCATTTCATTTCAATAACAGATGCGATGCTGGATGTGGATTATCCTGCGCTCACCGGCGCCCTCTAGTGGACAGGAGACGATACAGCACTGCTCCTCTAACATGAAGTATTGACGTTAGGGTTAGAATATAATTAGAATTTTGCTAATATTTAAGAAAGGAGTTGTAATGCAGCTAATGTTGGTGTGTGTGTGTGTGTGATGCGCGATGCGCACCAGTCGGTTGGCCTCGTCCGCGTGCCGCGAGCCGATGGCCAGGATCTCGGCGCTGCTGTTGAAGCTCAGAGACGTCACCGGCGTCAGCAGGTTCAGGACGGCCTTCTGCGGCTTGGGCTCGAGGTCCAGCAGACAGTCCCGCTGAGAGTAGATGTTCACCACCCCGGCCTGAGAGCTGAGAACACACACGCACGGGTCAGACACACACACACACACACGGGTCAGACACACACACGCACAGGTCAGACTCACACGCACACACACACGGGTCAGACTCACACGCACACACACGGGTCAGACTCACACGCACACACACACGGGTCAGACTCACACACACACACACGGGTCAGACTCACACGCACACACACACGGGTCAGACTCACACACACACACACGGGTCAGACTCACACACACACACACGGGTCAGACTCACACACACACACACGGGTCAGACTCACACACACACACACGGGTCAGACTCACACACACACACACGGGTCAGACTCACACACACACACACGGGTCAGACTCACACACACACACGGGTCAGACTCACACACACACACGGGTCAGACTCACACACACACGGGTCAGACTCACACACACACGGGTCAGACTCACACACACGGGTCAGACTCACACACACACGGGTCAGACTCACACACACACACACGGGTCAGACTCACACACACACGGGTCAGACTCACACACACACGGGTCAGACTCACACACACACACACGGGTCAGACTCACACACACACACACGGGTCAGACTCACACACACACACACGGGTCAGACTCACACACACGGGTCAGACTCACACACACACACACGGGTCAGACTCACACACACGGGTCAGACTCACACACACACACACGGGTCAGACACACACACACGGGTCAGACTCACACACACACACACGGGTCAGACTCACACACACACACACGGGTCAGACTCACACACACACACACGGGTCAGACTCACACACACGGGTCAGACTCACACACACACACACGGGTCAGACTCACACACACACACACGGGTCAGACTCACACACACGGGTCAGACTCACACACACACACACACGGGTCAGACTCACACACACACACACGGGTCAGACTCACACACACACACACGGGTCAGACTCACACACACACACACGGGTCAGACTCACACACACACACACGGGTCAGACTCACACACACACACACGGGTCAGACTCACACACACACACGGGTCAGACTCACACACACACGGGTCAGACTCACACACACACACACGGGTCAGACTCACACACACGGGTCAGACTCACACACACACACACACGGGTCAGACTCACACACACACACACACGGGTCAGACTCACACACACACACGGGTCAGACTCACACACACACACGGGTCAGACTCACACACACACGGGTCAGACTCACACACACACGGGTCAGACTCACACACACACGGGTCAGACTCACACACACACGGGTCAGACTCACACACACACACACACACACACACGGGTCAGACTCACACACACACGGGTCAGACTCACACACACACACACACGGGTCAGACTCACACACACACACACGGGTCAGACTCTCACACACACGGGTCAGACTCTCACACACACGGGTCAGACTCTCACACACACGGGTCAGACTCTCACACACACGGGTCAGACTCTCACACACACGGGTCAGACTCTCACACACACGGGTCAGACTCTCACACACACGGGTCAGACTCTCACACACACGGGTCAGACTCTCACACACACGGGTCAGACTCTCACACACACGGGTCAGACTCACACACACACGGGTCAGACTCACACACACACACACACACACGCGGGTCAGACTCACCCACAGGCCAGATAGGAGCCGTCTCGAGAGAGCGCTAGTGATGTTCCTCTCACACAACCGTCGTCTTCAAACCTCTTCACACACTTACTGCTCTGGACGTCCCAGACGAACACCTCGCCTTCCTCTGACACACACACAACATGCCAATCAATATTCATCATAACTAGGGGTGGGAATCATGAGGTACCAAAAGATTAGATTCAAATCGATTCGATGTGCATAAATGTGATTGTAGTTTCCTATTGTGAGTCACTGCTGTCCTCTGACTGCGGAAACATGACCAGTCTAACCGCTCAAGAAGGGACAATCCTACAGAACTAAACGCTTGAAATGTATTTAGTTTATCTTCCCATTTAACCAACCCAATATTATAAAACAGAACCTCCTGAGAGCGTCTCCTGAGACTCACCGGAGTTGGCGAAGATCTTGCTGCCGTCTGCAGTGAACGCGGCTGCGCACACCGTCCCGTTCAGCTTCATGCTGCGCACCACTTCCCTGGTCTGAGGAACACACACACACACACACGTCACTCGGCAGCCGATCACAGGCACTGACACACAGCCTGCACTAACCCTGCATTACAGCTGAGATGTGAATATATGAGTGAGAGTCTGGCTGTACCTTTGAGCTCATGAGATGCAGAAACCCTGAGGATCCGAACAGCAGAAGAAACTTCCCATCGGGAGAAACCTGGAAGTCTGACACCTTCTGCTCATTCAGACCTGACACACACACACACACACACACCGAGGTCAGGGGAAACACGCTTCACACACCACATGGGTGGCCACGGGGACGCTCACCTCGCACGTTGGTGACGGGGATGACTCTGCCCTCCATCATGTCATAGATGTAGAAGAGCTTGTTCCTCCAGCCGGCGGCCACGATCTGCTCGCCGTCGGCGCTGAACGCCGCCTTGTTCACCGGGAACTTCTCCAGGTGGATGGTCTGGATCTTGGCGTTGGTCTTGCCATCCACCTGGAAACAAGGAATTTCAAGGTTATTTTATGTAGTGAAGGTCATTCACAACTGACTCTGCATTCACACCAGTGACGAGACTAGCACTGTACACACCAGACACATCAACCCACTCACAGCCAATCAGAAGAGCCTATGGGCGGAGTCTGGAACAGACATATGGAGTGGTCCAGGTGTGTGTGTGTGTGTGTGTGTCTCACCTGGAACAGAGATATGGAGTGATCCAGAGAGCCGGTCATCAGGATCTGAGCTGACGGGTGGAACTGGACTGAGGTCAGCTTCGAGTCGGCCGGACTCTCACTGTTCGCATCCAAACACTTCTTTATCTGAAGAACAACAACATCACAACTAACTCTTTAACATCACACTAGAGTTTGGCCTGAATAATGAGAGTCTACAAGAAATAAAACAAGTATTAATAACAGTGCTGTCAAATCAACTAATCGCATCCAACATAAGAGTTAATAAATATATAATATAAGTGTGTATATGTATATATACTCACACACTAAGGCAGTGAAATGATTAAATCGCATCCAAAATAAAAGTTTGTGTTTACATAATGTATGTGTGTGTACTGTGTATAATTATTTTGTAAAACACACATGCATGTATTGTATATTTTCATATACACTCACCTAAAGGATTATTAGGAACACCTGTTCAATTTCTCAATAATGCAATTATCTAATCAACCAATCACATGGCAGTTCCTTCAATGCATTTAGGAGTGTGGTCCTGGTCAAGACAATCTCCTGAACTCCAAACTGAATGTCAGAATGGGAAAGAAAGGTGATTTAAGCAATTTTGAGCGTGGCATGGTTGTTGGTGCCAGACGGGCCGGTCTGAGTATTTCACAATCTGCTCAGTTACTGGGATTTTCACGCACAACCATTTCTAGGGTTTACAAAGAATGGTGTGAAAAGGGAAAAACATCCAGTATGCGGCAGTCCTGTGGGCGAAAATGCCTTGTTGATGCTAGAGGTCAGAGGAGAATGGGCCGACTGATTCAAGCTGATAGAAGAGCAACTTTGACTGAAATAACCACTCGTTACTAGAGGTCGACCGATTCATCGGCACCGATAGTTGATTGGTGGAACTATCGTTATCGGCAAAAATCCACACCGATAGTTTTTCCGGGTTGTGTCCGTTGCTGGAGCGGCTGAGAAGTGCGCGCGGTCATTACACAGCACGAGAGCGCTGGGAAGAGACTGCTGGCATTATACAGAGCGAGAGCGGCCTCTAGAGGACAAATAACAAACTATCACTGGCTGAGTTGTTTACGTTAACACGTGAGGCAGCGCGAGCACGGAGAGAACACGCAGCACAGAGAGCGCTGACACTTCAGACGCACATTTAAAACACCGACAGCGAACCGGTATGAATACAGAACACTAAAGTACATATTGCCATATCATTATAAAGTAATTCATTTGTTGACTAGATGCTGCATCAGCAGAGAAAGAACAGTAGTTTGCCGTCGAGGCTGTGAGGACTGTAACATTATACATTTACATTTACATTTAGTCATTTAGCAGACGCTTTTATCCAAAGCGACTTACAATTGAGGACTAAACCAAGCGAGTCATCGTGAAGAGGCAAAAACAACGCAAGAAGTGTTCAAAATACAAAGTTCAGACATTGCTCGGAGTAGCATAAGCCAGGCAAGCGAGGATTTAAAGGAAAGGAATTTTTTTTTTTTTTTTTTTTTTTTTTTTTTTTATACCTCAGTCAAGCGGTTTAAACAATTGTGACAAAAACACACGCAGACCTGACCCAAATGTTTTATGGCGCAATTGTTACTATCTATTTGCATTATTTTATATCCGGCTGGTCACTTTTATGCATTCATTAGCCGACGAAATTGCATATTTAAAACTACTGACGTGATTGCTTTCTCAACATTGATATGTTCATGCAGCCGACAGAAACAAACAAATCAGAAACGCGTTCGATTTAAGATCTTTTTAATCACTACAATACATCTTGTTATTTTGATTAGATTATCATCGAGTGTTCTAAAATAGAAGCAAATAAAGTGAGAGACTATATTACATACGTACGTAATACAGGTCTTTATTACATTTTAATGGCCATCTTTAAGCACGACTCTTTGGAATTATATGAAATGGTAACACTTTACAATAAGATTCCCTTTTTAGCATTAACTAAGGTTAATACAAGTTGTAGAAGTATTATTCATTGTTAGTTTGTTAATTTCAACATTTACTAATGCATTTAAAATGGAGTTTTAATTCTAATTTGATCTGTTATTACCTTAGTTAATGTACTATGAACTAACATGAATGATAAAGGTACAATTGTATTGCTCATATTAATACATACAGTAAAAACATATATTGCATAATGCATATAGTTCATGAAAGCTAGCTAATACATCCTTGTTTACAAATGGGACTTGCAAAGTGTTACCTATGAAATGTATGTATGTTTCTAGGTTATAGCTAACGAAACCTGTAATATTTTAGTGTTTAAATTATTTTCTGTATAGAGTTTTAATATATTTATATATTTATTTAATTTAGCACATTTCAGTTCAACACTGTTTTATTGTGAGTGTTATGTTTGTTTTTAATCCAGTATCCATTAAAAAAAAATATCGGTTGAATTATCGGTTATCGGCATGTACGGTCAAACGTAGATATCGGTATCGGTAAAATCCACTATCGGTCGACCTCTACTCGTTACAACCGAGGAATGCAGCAAAGCATTTGTGAAGCCACAACACACACAACCTTGAGGCAGATGGGCTACAACAGCAGAAGACCCCACCGGGTACCACTCATCTCCACTACAAATAGGAAAAAGAGGCTACAATTTGCAAGAGCTCACCAAAATTGGACAGTTGAAGACTGGAAAAATGTTGCCTGGTCTGATGAGTCTCGATTTCTGTTGAGACCTTCAGATGGTAGAGTCAGAATTTGGCGTAAACAGAATGAGAACATGGATCCATCATGCTTTGTTACCACTGTGCAGGCTGGTGGTGGTGGTGTAATGGTGTGGGGGATGTTTTCTTGGCACACTTTAGGCCCCTTAGTGCCAATTGGGCATCGTTTAAATGCCACGGCCTACCTGAGCATTGTTTCTGACCATGTCCATCCCTTTATGGCCACCATGTACCCATCCTCTGATGGCTACTTCCAGCAGGATAATGCACCATGTCACAAAGCTCCAATCATTTCAAATTAGTTTCTTGAACATGACAATGAGTTCACTGTACTAAAATGGCCCCCACAGTCACCAGATCTCAACCCAATAGAGCATCTTTGGGATGTGGTGGAACGGGAGCTTCGTGCCCTGGATGTGCATCCCACAAATCTCCATCAACTGCAAGATGCTATCCAATCAATATGGGCCAACATTTCTAAAGAATGCTTTCAGCACCTTGTTGAATCAATGCCACGTAGAATTAAGGCAGTTCTGGAGGCGAAAGGGGGTCAAGCACAGTATTAGTATGGTGTTCCTAATAATCCTTTAGGTGAGTGTATATATATAATAGGGCTGTCAATCGATTAAAAATTTTAATCGAATTAATTACATACTCTGTGATTAATTAATCGCATACATAATCTTTGCAGTGAAAGTATTTTACATATTTCAATTCAAACGAATCAATGAATAATCAGCATTAGTGACATTTAAAGTTCAAAAACTCTTTTATTATTATTTTCACTGTTCAAATAATGGCCATAACAATCAACAATATGACCTAATAATATGCTGAGGAAATAAATTAAAAAAATATGTTTTTCACTGTACAAGGCATCTCAGGCCACAGTTATAACCTAGGGGACACAATGAATAAATGAACACTGCCCTCAATGTCAACCCTATTTCTCTTGTATGTGCCATGAAAAAATTCAGGCAAGAGACCAAAAGTTTAACATAGTGCAATATCAATTCCAGGGCTATTTTGTGCAATTGAACATAAACCTTCAATAAAAAAATCAGCCCCTTTTACCACATTTCACACACAAAAAATCAACAAAGCAACAATTTTAAATGTGTAGATAGACACATCTGCCTCACTTCTACTTCTCCTTCAGCCAGTCACTACCACACACACTCACTCACTCGCGCACTCGTCTCACACACGCTTTCTCTCAGACACACACACACACTTACTCACTCACGCACACGCACGCAGATTTGCTAAGTTAGCGCTTCAGTGTTTGCTCGACTGTGGTTTAAGTTTGAAGATGACGCTGACCGCTAGAGTTGGCGGGACGAGCTAGCTCGTACCTCTGGATTAACATTAACTCCTGGATGCTTTGCATTGATGTGGTAGAGTTGACGAACTCCGGTGATATGCAAATTCCTTGCGGCAGACATTGCAGACGACTTTATTTTTATCAATACTTCCATCAAGCCGTTTTTTATAAGTAAATGTTCCAATCAATGATCCAGGCAGCGCGTTCTCGTCTCCCTCCTTTATTTTACAGTTGACTGGGTTGCTATGCTCCGGGTCAAAGGTCAATACGGAATGAATTAATCTGCGTTATTTTTTTAACGCGTTATTTTTTCTCAGATTAATTAATCGGAATTAACGCGTTATTTTGACAGCCCTAATATATATATATAACTTATATTTAAAAATTTATATATAAATAACACTTTCTTAAATATATACATGCATGAGTATTTATATATACAAAATAATTATACACAGTACACACACACATTAAGTAAACACACACTTTGATGATACAAACATGACAAACAGTCATGCTGTGACTGATACACACAACTACACTCTGAAGTGATACACACATCTACACACTGAAGGCATGTGTAGTTCTGCAGCGGATGTAATTAAAGCACCTTAATGGTTCCTTTAGGAAGGGTGTCGGAGGAGCCGATGAAGTTCCCGGTGCGCCGCAGCAGATCCTCCTCCTCTTCCTCCTCTTCCTCGCGCTCAGCTCCTGCGGGGGACAAGAGGACAGTGTTAGCTCCGCTTCACTAGCGCAGCGGATCCGCAGTCATGAGCCGCTGACCCCAGCCCCCCTCGGGTCACTGTAACCCGGACATCTATGCGCTGACCCCAGCCCCCCTCGGGTCACTGTAACCCGGACATCTATGCGCTGACCCCAGCCCCCCTCGGGTCACTGTAACCCGGACATCTATGCGCTGACCCCAGCCCCCCTCGGGTCACTGTAACCCGGACATCTATGCGCTGACCCCAGCCCCCCTCGGGTCACTGTAACCCGGACATCTATGCGCTGACCCCAGCCCTCCTCGGGTCACTGTAACCCGGACATCTATGCGCTGACCCCAGCCCCCCTCGGGTCACTGTAACCCGAACATCTATGCGCTGACCCCAGCCCTCCTCGGGTCACTGTAACCCGAACATCTATGCGCTGACCCCAGCCCCCCTCGGGTCACTGTAACCCGGACATCTATGCGCTGACCCCAGCCCCCCTCGGGTCACTGTAACCCGAACATCTATGCGCTGACCCCAGCCCTCCTTGGGTCACTGTAACCCGGACATCTATGCGCTGACCCCAGCCCTCCTCGGGTCACTGTAACCCGGACATCTATGCGCTGACCCCAGCCCTCCTCGGGTCACTGTAACCCGGACATCTATGCGCTGACCCCAGCCCCCCTCGGGTCACTGTAACCCGGACATCTATGCGCTGACCCCAGCCCCCCTCGGGTCACTGTAACCCGGACATCTATGCGCTGACCCCAGCCCCCCTCGGGTCACTGTAACCCGGAAATCTATGCGCTGACCCCAGCCCTCCTCGGGTCACTGTAACCCGGACATCTATGCGCTGACCCCAGCCCCCCTCGGGTCACTGTAACCCGGACATCTATGCGCTGACCCCAGCCCTCCTCGGGTCACTGTAACCCGGACATCTATGCGCTGACCCCAGCCCTCCTCGGGTCACTGTGACCCGGACATCTATGCGCTGACCCCAGCCCTCCTCGGGTCACTGTGACCCGGACATCTATGCGCTGACCCCAGCCCTCCTCGGGTCACTGTGACCCGGACACTCATCTGGGAATGTTTAAACACTGAGTGTTCATGGGAGGGTCCGGGACTCGGGACTTCAGTCGCACTGGAAACACGTTATTAATTTGAGGAGTTTTGTGGTTGAGATTTTAAAAAGTAACACATCCTCTCGGGTCGATGCTTAGGAGAAGGATGAAGGAGTGAGGGAGTGAAGGAGTGAGGGAGTGAGGGAGTGAGTGAGTGAGTGAGTGAGTGAGTGAGTGAGGGAGTGAGGGAGTGAGTGAGGGAGTGAAGGAGTGAGGGAGGGAGTGAGGGAGGGAGTGAGTGAAGGAGTGAGTGAGGGAGTGAAGGAGTGAGTGAGGGAGTGAAGGAGTGAGTGAGGGAGTGAAGGAGTGAGTGAGGGAGTGAGTGAGTGAGTGAAAGAGTGAGTGAGGGAGTGAGTGAGGGAGTGAAGGAGTGAGTGAGTGAGTGAGTGAGGGAGTGAAGGAGTGAGTGAGTGAGTGAGGGAGTGAAGGAGTGAGTGAGTGAGGGAGTGAAGGAGTGAGTGAGTGAGGGAGTGAAGGAGTGAGTGAGGGAGTGAGTGAGTGAGTGAAGGAGTGAGTGAGGGAGTGAAGGAGTGAGTGAGTGAGGGAGTGAAGGAGTGAGTGAGGGAGTGAAGGAGTGAGTGAGGGAGTGAAGGAGTGAGTGAGGGAGTGAAGGAGTGAGTGAGGGAGTGAGTGAGTGAAGGAGTGAGTGAGTGAGTGAGGGAGTGAGTGAGTGAGGGAGTGAAGGAGTGAGTGAGTGAGTGAGGGAGTGAAGGAGTGAGTGAGTGAGGGAGTGAGTGAGTGAGGGAGTGAAGGAGTGAGTGAGGGAGTGAGTGAGTGAGTGAGGGAGTGAAGGAGTGAGTGAGTGAGTGAGTGAAGGAGTGAGTGAGTGAGTGAGTGAGGGAGTGAGTGAGTGAGGGAGTGAAGGAGTGAGTGAGTGAGTGAGGGAGTGAAGGAGTGAGTGAGTGAGGGAGTGAGTGAGTGAGGGAGTGAAGGAGTGAGTGAGGGAGTGAGTGAGTGAGTGAGGGAGTGAAGGAGTGAGTGAGTGAGTGAGGGAGTGAAGGAGTGAGTGAGTGAGGGAGTGAAGGAGTGAGTGAGTGAGGGAGTGAAGGAGTGAGTGAAGGAGTGAGTGAGGGAGTGAAGGAGTGAGTGAGTGAGGGAGTGAAGGAGTGAGTGAGGGAGTGAGTGAGTGAGTGAAGGAGTGAGTGAGTGAGTGAGGGAGTGAGTGAGGGAGTGAGGGAGTGAAGGAGTGAGTGAGTGAGGGAGTGAAGGAGTGAGTGAGTGAGGGAGTGAGTGAGTGAAGGAGTGAGTGAGGGAGTGAAGGAGTGAGTGAGTGAGGGAGTGAAGGAGTGAGTGAGGGAGTGAAGGAGTGAGTGAGGGAGTGAAGGAGTGAGTGAGTGAGGGAGTGAAGGAGTGAGTGAGGGAGTGAGTGAGTGAGTGAAGGAGTGAGTGAGTGAGTGAGGGAGTGAAGGAGTGAGTGAGTGAGTGAGGGAGTGAGTGAGTGAAGGAGTGAGTGAGGGAGTGAGAGAGTGAAGGAGTGAGTGAGTGAGGGAGGGAGTGAAGGAGTGAGGGAGTGAGTGAGGGAGGGAGTGAGGGAGTGAAGGAGTGAGTGAGGGAGTGAAGGAGTGAGTGAGTGAGGGAGTGAAGGAGTGAGTGAGGGAGTGAGTGAGTGAGTGAAGGAGTGAGTGAGTGAGTGAGTGAGGGAGTGAAGGAGTGAGGGAGTGAGTGAGGGAGTGAGTGAGTGAAGGAGTGAGTGAGGGAGTGAGTGAGTGAAGGAGTGAGTGAGTGAGGGAGTGAAGGAGTGAGGGAGTGAGTGAGGGAGTGAGTGAGTGAAGGAGTGAGTGAGGGAGTGAGAGAGTGAAGGAGTGAGTGAGTGAGGGAGGGAGTGAGTGAGTGAGTGAGTGAGTGAGGGAGTGAGGGAGTGAAGGAGTGAAGGAGTGAGTGAGTGAGTGAGGGAGTGAGGGAGTGAGGGAGTGAGGGAGTGAAGGAGTGAGTGAGTGAGTGAGTGAGTGAGTGAGGGAGTGAGGGAGTGAGGGAGTGAGTGAGTGAGGGAGTGAAGGAGTGAGGGAGTGAAGGAGTGAAGGAGTGAGTGAGTGAGTGAGTGAGTGAGTGAGGGAGTGAGGGAGTGAGGGAGTGAGTGAGTGAGTGAGAGAGGGAGTGAAGGAGTGAGTGAGTGAGTGAGTGAGTGAGTGAGTGAGTGAGTGAGGGAGTGAGTGAGTGAGTGAGTGAGTGAGTGAGTGAGTGAGTGAGTGAGTGAGTGAGTGAGTGAGTGAGTGAGTGAGGGAGTGAGTGAGTGAGTGAGTGAGTGAGTGAGGGAGTGAGTGAGTGAGTGAGAGAGGGAGTGAAGGAGTGAGGGAGTGCTTCAGTTCACAGGGAAACCTACAAATGCTCATAAATCCTGTATCTGTATAATGTGTACTAGGCTGCGTTCCAGTCCAAAATTGTCATGCCCTTCACTCGCTAACTTCCCTCCGTCTTGTTCATTCGGACGTACGTCATTGCTTATGTTGCACGAGTGCCCACTACTGGCGGAAACTGCATTTGGCTGAATTGGAACGTCCTAAGCCCTTGATCACTTGGAATCAGCCATGGAGTTGATTTATTATTTAAATTTGTTTTCCTTTAAGAATTTGTTTAATGCAGCATCCAAATGTATATAGGTGTGTTTGGGTTGTTTTAAACTAAAAATATATAATTAATATATCAGAGTTGTTTGTGGTGGTGGTGATTAGACAAGATCTGTGGTGACGTCACAATTGTGTTGCATCGTGGTATATGGAGCTGCCTGAAGTGTACATATGAAGAGGTACATACGCCTTCTAGAGGCCGGGAACATCATGTGTTATTAATCTTCATTTCCACACGAGGTCGGCAAAGACACCCAGTGTACGATATCTAGAGCTGAATTAAAAGAGTTGTGCATGAAATTATGAGTGAGTTATTTTAAATTTAAGTTAAAAGAATGTGAGGAATGTGCTTAAATTATATTTATTTCTTATTTGTTGATTAAATCTAGTAATTTAAAGGTAAAAAAAATGTGTGTCTAACTCTAACAAGAAATCAATAAAAATATTATCAAAATTAAATAAAATAAGCTTTCTGGTAGTGTTGTCAAAAAACTCGGTACTTCGGTACCAAGTCGGTACTAAAAAAATGTACCTGTTAAGCTTCAACCCCACTTTTGAAAAATCCCCAGAAATGGCATACCCAAACTGAAACGGATACAGTTCATGAACCCTTTGTACTAAAAGCACAAGTAAGATCTCATTTGAAAGCTGACACCTGGCAGTTTATTGTAAATGTGGAATTAATTAGTGATAATGAAAAAAAAATTATGAAAAATGTCTTCAAAGTTTTGTAAAGTTATTAGAAATGTATTTTTATGAAACATCTTCATGAAAATAAAATTGAAGTTGGCATTGTATCAATCTAGAAATGCACTGCAGCTAAAGCCACATGTCTGACCATGTTATATTTAAAATTTGAAGAAGATAAGTTTAAAACTCTGCATTTAGTTAAATGTTTTTCAAGATCATGTCATATGACTTTATTTTGATTAGACTCTAAAATGCAAACTGATGTTTATTGTCATCTTCTAGCATCTATTCAGTCTATTGTCTCTATTGTTTTGTGGTGCAAACGAGCCCCATTCAGTGTCAGTCTCCCCTGTACACATTCACACCTCTCCAGCCTGGTTATGGGTCTAAATATGCTTTTCTTTTGTCTGCATTATAATCACTAACGACTGGCTATTCACACTGTTTCAATCCCTTTTTTCTTTTATCAAAGTTCTCACTTCACATTTGAAACTGTATCAAATGCCCTTTTTGAAAAAAGAAAAATTTCAGTAAGCATTCCTATTTAGAAAAATTCATAAAAATAACAGCTAATGTGCTAGCAGGTGCACAGAGTTAGCTAGCATGTTAGCTTAGCACACCATCAATACACGACAATTTATGTGATTAAAACCATGTTTGTGCTCCAAACTTACTTTATAACGCAAGTCGAGTGTTTTAAATAACCTTCTGTGATCTGATCTGTGATTCAGATGAAAAAATAAGACAGAAAATATATTAATTTATAGTATTCTGCAATGATAAACTCTATATCGATTAGCATTACATTATAAATATAATCTATTATTATGAAAATACCTGACATGGCTCGAAGAACACAGGTAAATCGAATATCATTGCAATCATGTTTATTGTCTTCAAAACATCTTTATCTGCAGTTACAGCGATCTCTGTTAGCTTTGTAAAGTCAGGGACTTCCTGGAATGTCACATGGTTCTGGCTCTTCTTCGTGTGTTCCATATATGGACTATTACTGTGCATAGAGCGCCGGCGCCCTCAGGCTGCCAGTGTGGATTGAAAACACAGTACATCAGAGTATCCAGCGCTCATGATTACATCGACGCATTTGGGTATAAATTCAATAAATATTATTCCTGTCTATAGATATCTGATGTAAACCTATGAGAATATATCAATATTTCTCCAAATCTGCACATGTTTGAGCTAAAAGCCCTGAGGGACGTTGTTTTGTCGAGCTCTGTCATGACGATCGCACAGGAGTTTTTTTTTTAATGGAAGCGGCTGACGCTCATAATTCATATTAAAGGTAACGACTCATTTTTTAATTACATAACTCCTGACACAAATTAAGACATAACTGTCACTGTACGTTTCTCAGAATACAATAGTGGTCAAATACTGAAACTTGAGTCTTATATCTTTTTAATGATGTATAGTTTGTCAAGGTAATAACATTAAATCTGATAGTAACTTTGAACTATTTAAAAAAAAAAAACGCTTCAGTGCGCCCGCGCTCTGGTGAAGCTTAACAGGTTAAACGGTTACGGTCCCAGCTTTTCTAGGTAGCGAGTACCGGGTTAATCCGGTTCTTGATGCGCTGTCGGAAAGATGCAGAGGTGCGTACTCTTCATAAAAACACTCTGAGACACGGCGACCGGCGCTGCTAATGCGGTGGCTCTGAATCCACTTGTTGACAAGAAAGGAGGAAAGAGCCACATATGGAAATATTTTGAATTAGGCTAATGTCACGTTGCCATAAAGGGCCGTTCACACGTTTATATAGCGTGTTTTTTTGCGCGTGCAAATTTCAAATGTAGGCGCGCGGCAAGCACGCTCATAATAGAAGAGACGTGCGAGCTCGTGTTTCCAGGCTCGCCGCTGTTCATGGTTGCATAGCGGAGACACGGGAGAGCAAGCGCTTGTGGAAAGGAGAAAGCGGTGCGATGCGCTCTTCATGATGACGAGGAAGTATCAGAATTAATTGATTTCTACCCCTTGCATTAGAAATCAGCTACAGGGTTCTCAAGCTTTGAAGACAGGCAAGAGTGACATTTTTGGATTAAATAAAAGTACAGTTAAGTCAAATAAAACATGTTTTATCTCCTGTATAGTTTGGTAACACTACAATAAGACACCATTCATTAATATTACTTAATGCAACATCAACACATTGAGTGAACAATATATTTTTACAACATTAATTAATGTTTGTGAATGTTATTTAATACAAACACTTGATTGTTCATGTTTGTTCACTTCATTCATTGTGCATTAAATAATGTTAACAGATAAAACTTTTGATTTTAAAAATATATTAGTACATTTTTAAGTTAACCCCATGGAGAATAATTACAGTATATAACTGTTGTTTATTGTTAGGTAATTTTATCTAATGTTATCTAACAAATAGAATCTTATTGTAAATTGTTTTTAATACTACAGTTTCCATCTTTGTAACCGTGATATACACTAAATTTACACATATTAAAATCTAAATTAAGATCTGGTACCGAAATTGGTACCGAGAACCGTGGATTTTCACTGGTATTGGTACCGAATACTGATATTTTGGTACCGTGACAACACTACTTTCTGGACAAAAAAAAAGTATAATTTTAGGTCTTCGTGTCATTCGGGACCGGCGAGAGAAAGCTGAGGGTCAAGAAGACACTGACCTTTCCTCCGGCGGGGGCGTTCCTGCTCCGCCCAGCCCGGGGCGCCGCCCATCGCCTTCTGGAACCTGCACACACACACACACGCGGGTGCACACACACACACACACACACACACGGGCGCACACACACACACACACACGGGTGAACACACAGTAACACAGAGTGTTAAGCTCAGATCAGACTGTTGGTCCATCAGTCGTGGTGTGTGTGTGAGTGTGAGTGTGTGTGTCTGTCTGTGTGTGAGTGTGTGTGACGTACTGATCCTTTAGTCTCTGCTGCAGCTTCTGCTTCGTCATCTTCGTCTCGGCTTCGCTCTTCTTCAAGTCTCTGCGGAACCGATGCGTCATGTCAATCCTGCAAACAAAAGAGCTTTACTCCTGCAGATCACACACACACACACGAGGAGGATCTGTGTGTCACAGCAACAGAAGCCTTACTCTTCCTCCAGCTCATCCTCCTCATCCTCCCACACTGCTCTTCTTCTGTGGTGCTGACGCACATCGCTGTCCTCGGAGGAAACACTGCAGACCTCGTCATCCTCCAGTGGAGCCCTGCTGTCCTGCTCACACACACACACGACAGCATCAGAGCACCTCTCACACACACACACACACAAGCATCAGAGCACCTCTCACACACACACACACATCAGCATCAGAGCACCTCTCACACACACACACACATCAGCATCAGAGCACCTCTCAAACACACACACACATCAGCATCAGAGCACCTCTCACACACACACACACACATCAGCATCAGAGCACCTCTCACACACACACACACATCAGCATCAGAGCACCTCTCACACACACACACACACAAGCATCAGAGCACCTCTCACACACACACACATCAGCATCAGAGCACCTCTCACACACACACACACATCAGCATCAGAGCACCTCTCAAACACACACACATCAGCATCAGAGCACCTCTCACACACACACACACACCAGCATCAGAGCACCTCTCACACACACATCAGCATCAGAGCACCTCTCAAACACACACACACATCAGCATCAGAGCACCTCTCACACACACACACACATCAGCATCAGAGCACCTCTCACACACACACACACATCAGCATCAGAGCACCTCTCACACACACACACACACATCAGCATCAGAGCACCTCTCAAACACACACACCAGCATCAGAGCACCTCTCACACACACACACACATCAGCATCAGAGCACCTCTCACACACACACACACATCAGCATCAGAGCACCTCTCTCACACACACACACATCAGCATCAGAGCACCTCTCAAACACACACACACATCAGCATCAGAGCACCTCTCAAACACACACACCAGCATCAGAGCACCTCTCACACACACACACACACATCAGCATCAGAGCACCTCTCACACACACACACACACATCAGCATCAGAGCACCTCTCACACACACACACATCAGCATCAGAGCACCTCTCACACACACACACACACACACCAGCATCAGAGCACCTCTCAAACACACACACACACATCAGCATCAGAGCACCTCTCACACACACACACACACATCAGCATCAGAGCACCTCTCACACACATCAGCATCAGAGCACCTCTCACACACATCAGCATCAGAGCACCTCTCACACACACACACACACACACCAGCATCAGAGCACCTCTCAAACACACACACACATCAGCATCAGAGCACCTCTCAAACACACACACACATCAGCATCAGAGCACCTCTCACACACACACATCAGCATCAGAGCACCTCACACACACACACACACACACACACATCAGCGCACCTCTCACACACACACACACATCAGCATCAGAGCACCTCTCACACACACACACATCAGCATCAGAGCACCTCTCACACACACACACACACATCAGCATCAGAGCACCTCTCACACACACACATCAGCATCAGAGCACCTCTCACACACACACACACATCAGCATCAGAGCACCTCTCACACACACACACACACACACACATCAGCATCAGAGCACCTCTCACACACACACATCAGCATCAGAGCACCTCTCACACACACACACACACATCAGCATCAGAGCACCTCACACACACACACACACACACACACATCAGCATCAGAGCACCTCTCACACACACACATCAGCATCAGAGCACCTCTCACACACACACACACACACATCAGCATCAGAGCACCTCTCAAACACACACACACACATCAGCATCAGAGCACCTCTCACACACACACACATCAGCATCAGAGCACCTCTCACACACACACACACACACACATCAGCATCAGAGCACCTCTCAAACACACACACACACATCAGCATCAGAGCACCTCTCTCACACACACACACACACACACATCAGCATCAGAGCACCTCTCAAACACACACATACACATCAGCATCAGAGCACCTCTCACACACACACACATCAGCATCAGAGCACCTCTCACACACACATCAGCATCAGAGCACCTCTCAAGCACACACACACACACACATCAGCATCAGAGCACCTCTCTCACACACACACACACACATCAGCATCAGAGCACCTCTCACACACACACACACACACATCAGCATCAGAGCACCTCTCACACACACACATCAGCATCAGAGCACCTCTCACACACACATCAGCATCAGAGCACCTCTCACACACACACACACACACATCAGCATCAGAGCACCTCTCTCACACACACACACACACACATCAGCATCAGAGCACCTCTCACACACACACACACACACATCAGCATCAGAGCACCTCTCACACACACATCAGCATCAGAGCACCTCTCAAACACACACACACACACATCAGCATCAGAGCACCTCTCACACACACACACACACATCAGCATCAGAGCACCTCTCACACACACACATCAGCATCAGAGCACCTCTCAAACACACACACACACACATCAGCATCAGAGCACCTCTCACACACACACACACACACACATCAGCATCAGAGCACCTCTCACACACACACATCAGCATCAGAGCACCTCTCACACACACATCAGCATCAGAGCACCTCTCACACACACACACACACACACATCAGCATCAGAGCACCTCTCACACACACATCAGCATCAGAGCACCTCTCAAACACACACACACACATCAGCATCAGAGCACCTCTCACACACACATCAGCATCAGAGCACCTCTCAAACACACACACACACACATCAGCATCAGAGCACCTCTCACACACACACACACACATCAGCATCAGAGCACCTCTCACACACACACATCAGCATCAGAGCACCTCTCACACACACATCAGCATCAGAGCACCTCTCACACACACACACACACACACATCAGCATCAGAGCACCTCTCACACACACACACACACACACACACCAGCATCAGAGCACCTCTCACACACACACACACACACACACACATCAGCATCAGACCACCTCTCAAACACACACACACATCAGCATCAGAGCACCTCTCACACACACACATCAGCATCAGAGCACCTCTCACACACACACACACACACATCATCATCAGAGCACCTCTCTCACACACACCAGCATCAGAGCACCTCTCTCACACACACACACACACACACACACACATCAGCATCAGAGCACCTCTCAAACACACACACACATCAGCATCAGAGCACCTCACACACACACACACAATCATCAGAGCACCTCTCACACACACACACACACCTGCATCAGAGCACCTCTCTCACACACACCAGCATCAGAGCACCTCTCTCGCACACACACACACATCAGCATCAGAGCACCTCTCAAACACACACACACAGCAGCATCAGAGCACCTCTCTCACACACACACACACATCAGCATCTGAGCACCTCTCACACACACACACACACATCAGCATCAGAGCACCTCTCTCTCTCTCTCACACACATACACCTGAGGTACAGAGTGTGTTGTTGTACCTGCGCGAGTATGTGTTTTTGTACCTGGAGTGTGTGTTTTTGTAACTGGAGTGTGTGTTTTTTTACCCTGAGTGTGTGTTGTACCTGGAGTGTGTGTTTTTTTACCCTGAGTGTGTGTTGTACCTGGAGTGTGTGTTTTTGTACCTGGAGTGTGTGTTTTTTTACCCTGAGTGTGTGTTGTACCTGCGCGAGTGTGTCCGCGAGCCGCTCTTCCGCGCCGAACACGAGTTCCTCCAGGCGCCTGACCGACGCGTCCTCCCCGCCGAGCGTCGCGCACAGCTCCGCGTGCCTCTGCTGTTTACCGCGCTCCTCCGACCCCATCGCGACGCTCCGCGTCCTCTTTCCCCGCGTCCTCTGCTTCCTAACGACAGGCGCTGGCGAATCCATCATGACACGCGTTAACAAACTCCTTCAGTCAGCGCTGGAATACAGAGAACCTCGAGACGCGACATGTGCGATGCACTTCCGGTGAGAGAGAGAGAGAGAGAGAGTAACAGCGCCACCCGCTGGACAGGAGGACAGGAGCTGGTAAAGTCACCATGAAACCCTGCACTGCGTCTCAATGTTCACACTATCCATCCTAAACAGTGTGTGAGATTAAAATAAGTGTGTCCCACAGCATAGTGTGTCAAGTCAAGTCAAGTCAAGTCAAGTCAAGTCAAGTCATCTTCATTTATATAGCGCTTTTAACAATGGATTGTTTCAAAGCAGCTTTACAGAGATAAACATATAATTTAAGGTAACAGATTGTTTTGGCTTTATAGCGGTTCTTGAATAATGTTATTTCCAGCTAAAGTTAACTTTGATTGATTCACCTCCGTCGAAATGATCAGACTTTAAACGTGAACCTGTGATTAACGCTGACGGCGTTCACATGCTCATTCAGAATTGATTCTATAGTTATGTGCTTTTAAAATATGTGCGCAGGTTTATAATTCATACAACCCAGCCTAAACAAACTACTTGTCTTGCCTATAAATTTGGTACAGAATTTGGTTGAAGAGAGTGTGCCAGAAGTCCCTGGATGGTCCACTATTCCCGGTGGATTTCGAAGTGTGGATCCGTGGTCACTATAACAGCTATTATTACCCACAACCCATTGCGCTTTGGAGGAGAATCCAGTTCAGAACTACAAACATGGAGACTTCCGGTATAGCCATGAAAGTGTGAGGTCGAAGGAAGAAGAGCTCCCGACCTACATTGTCAAATTAAACTTGTTACACGTCATATAGCGTCAGTCATTGCTTATATACTCTTTTAGAACATCGCTGGATGAATTATGAGTCATTCTAAGCAGAAGCAGCCGCACTCCTTAGTCCCACCGACCACGAGAGCTACTGCTAGCATTGCTGGTAAGATGGCCGCCATTGCCGCCACCTCCAATCTCGAAAAACAGGCCATGACAGAAACTTTTGAATCTGTCTTCATGGACCAGTTGATTTCTGAATTAACTAAACAGCGCATTAGTATCAGGGAAGACATTTCTGTCTTGATTCGGGAATCCTTTACAAAGCTCTGTAAATGCACTGAGAGAGACTGTGGATGGCTTTCAAAGCCGTTTGGCCGCGACAGAATCCCTTGTTGGGGAGAATTTTGAAAAGCTGACAGTGGCCGAAAATATTATAAAAACTTTGCAAACGCAGAACACATCTCTCCTTGACCGCATTGAAGATTTGGAGAATAGATCGCGAAGGGCTAACCCGAGGATTGTGAACGTTCCGGAAGGGAGTGAAAACGGTCATGATCCCGTTACGTTCAATGCCGAGATGTTGCTAGAGATGACGGGCACGGAGGTTTTCGACAAGCCACCAGCCCTTGAGAGAGCGCATCGATCACCCGGTCAAAAGCCAGCTGACGGCCGTAAACCACGTCCATTTGTGGTGTGCTTTCACAGGTTCCAAGAAAAGGAGCAATTACTGCGATGGGCAAGGCGGCATGAGGCGAAATATAAGGGGAATCCAGTCAGAATTTACCCAGATCTCAGCGCTATTCTTTCAAAGAAACGCGTGTCTTACAAAGCCATCAAGCAATCAATCTACCAGAAGAACATTCGATTCCAATTGTGACAGGTCATTTGTTTCACACCCCTGTTGCCCTGGTATGCGTTTACGCCCCCAATTGGGACGATGTTCATTTCATTTATAAAATTATTTCACTTTTACCCAACTTAAACTCCGATTAATTTTTGGTGGGGATCTGAATTGTGTTATTAACCCAATTCTAGATCGTTCGAATCCGAAAACCACGCTCCAGTCTAAAATGTCCCAAGCTCTCTCTACTTTCATGGCACAAACGGGCTCTCTGGATCCATAGAGATTTTTATTCCCGCAAAAGAAAGAATTCTCTTACTTCTCCCCTGTCCATTCTTCATACTCAAGAATAGATTATTTTTTTATAGATAAGACACTTCTTCCTTCAGTGGAAAATACTCAAATTTCAGCAATTATTATATCAGATCATGCACCATTGCTCCTTGATCTACGTTTTACTCAGCATTGTACCCAGCGCCCTACTTGGCGATTAAACTCTACCCTGTTGGCAGATACAAATTTCCACAGACATATATCAGTGGCGATAGATAACTTCCTCACAAATGCTTCAGAAATGGTATCACCACTGATTTTATGGGAGACATTTAAAGTTGTCATAAGAGGTGAAATCATATCTTATTCTATATGCAGTAATAAAAAGAAAAATGCAAAACTACAACAATTAATTGATTCGATAGAAAAATTAGATCAACAACTTTCTCTATCCCCTTCTGACAAATTGCTTAAAAAGAAAGTGGAAATTAAAGCACAATATGATCAGATATCAATTGAAAAAACTCTGCTTTGGTCTAAAGGGAATTTTTATGAACATGGGGAAAAGCAGGCCGTTTATTATCACATCAGATAAAGTGTCAATCAGCTTCCAGGTTAATTCCACAGATTCGCAACACATCGCAACAATTGACAGTGGATCCTAAAGAAATTAATGAAACTTTTAAAAAATTTTACTCAAATGTATATACTTCAGAATTCTGTGGGGATATATCAGGTATGTCAACCTTTTTGAATGACCTGAATATCCAGACAATTAATCCAGATCATAAAGAAAGATTAGAACAGCCAATTGAGCAACAAGAGATTTTAGATTCTATTAATGCAATGCAAAATGGCAAAACCCCTGTGGCCCAGACGGTTATCCTGTCGAATTTTATAAAGCTTTTGCTCCCAAATTAGCCCCGCTTCTCCTGAAAATGTTTGAGAATTCTTTAAACAATACGGAATTGCCAAAGTCTCTCACAGAAGCATTTCTTACACTCATTCTGAAGCCTGGAAAAGATCCACTAGAGTGCAACTCCTACAGGCCAATCTCTTTGCTAAATGTTGATGTTAAAATTCTTGCCAAGTTGTTGGCCTCTAGAATAGATACTGTTATACCAGAAATAATATCGCCAGATCAGACAGGCTTTATTAGGGGTCGCCACTCATTTACCAACTTAAGGAGGCTTCTTGGTGTTTTGTATTCTCCTGCATCCAGGGAGAGGTGGTGCTATCCCTGGATGCAGAGAAGGCATTTGATAGAGTGGAGTGGAGATATCTATTCGCAGTATTGGAAAAGTTTGGTTTTGGCCCTAAATTTATATCCTGGGTCCAATTGCTGTATTCTTCTAACCCTAAAGTATCTGTTATAACAAACAAAATACGTTCACAATTTTTTTCCAATATTAAGGGGCACAAGACAGGGTTGCCCTTTAAGCCCTCTTCTTTTTGCATTAGCGATAGAGCCACTTTCCATTATGCTTAAATCCTTGCAGGGCATTGATCGAATGGGGGTGGAACACAGGGTTTCTTTATATGCGGATGACCTTTTGTTATACATTTCAAACCCAGTTGAAAACGTCCCAAAAATAGTGCAGAAGCTGTCTGTTTTTGGCAGTTTTTCTATGGAGGTATTTTGTTTCTTTATTATTCAATCAAAAGAAACGTTGCTACAATCCAAAAAAATATTTTCAATTAAAAAAACCTTCACTTCAATGAAAAAAAAAAATTTCAATCGAAGAAAAAACTTATTTGAATCCAAAAATATATTTGAGACTCAAAAAAATACATTTGAACACTGCTTTTCTTTGATTGAAAACGTTTTCTTTGATAGAAGTCCGTTTTTTTTTTTTTTTTTAAAGCAACCTTTTTAATTGAAGTAACATTGTTTTTTGATTGGACCATATAATGGGTAGGACATTTGTGTCTTTATCATTCAATCAAAAAAGAAGTTGCTTCAAACAAACAAACAACAGAATCAATAAAAAAGTCACTTCAATGAAAAGATAAACATTTTCAAATATAGAAAATCGTTTTTGAATGCAAATAAAATATTTGAGACTCCAAAAATTGTATTTGAACACTTTTTTTTTATTATTGAAAATGTTCTCTTTGATTGAAGTGATCTTTTTTGTGTTTGGGCCATACATGGGTAGGACATTCGTGTCTTAATCATTCAATTCCAAAAAAGTTGTTTCAATCAAAAAAAATATTTTCAATCAAAGAAAAAACTGTTCAAATGCAAAAAAAAAAAATACCCTGTGAATAAAAAAAGTATTGAAGTTTTTTCGTTGTTGTTTTTTTTTTTTTTTTTTAAGTGCAAAAAGTTTTGAAGTTCAAATTTTTTTTATTGAATTATTTTGCAATTTTATTTAGCTTTGCTGAAGTAATAAAAAATGAGTAAACAAATGTGTGCAAAACAACTGATGGAACAAAGCAGAAACGAACGAGACAAATCACGGGGGATGTGATCACAGCGCTGACTTGCATTTTGAATCAAGCATTTTCCAGAGCAAGCCCAAGAGAAGGATCCGCCGTCCCAGGCCTTGAAGAGTTTGACAAGGCAGGGTTTTTACACTCATTGCCCTCTATGCTCAGTCTCCCGAAGAGTCTGGGTAAAGTGATTTATTTCAAATTTAAAACAGCTTCTTCTAACAGCGCTGAAATGAAAACCCCCAGCTCCTCAGGTCCTTTACCCTGTCTGTTTTGCAATCGAGAAGGAAGAGAACATCAGATGTAGAATCACAGGAATGATGACTGAAGCCTGTGAATGTGGACATGATGATTGTTTCTGCAGTTAACAAAGGTTTAAGAATAATATGGTTTTTATTACCATTCGGTAAAAACATGTTTTCCGACACAAGTCTGTGGATCAGTTTCAACAGTGAAATGAAACTGTAGTTTAATGCAGTGGATTAACAGTGTGACGGGTTTAAAGGGTTAGTTCACCCAAAAATGAAAATTAAGTCATTATTTACTCACCCCCATGCTGTACCAACCCCGTAAGACCTTCGTTCGTCTTCGGAACACAAATGACGATATTTTTGATTAAATGTGACAGCTGGATCACTCCTCCATAGGCTCCCTAAGGGAATGAATCCTGACGGCCCAGAAAGTCAATGAAGAAAATGTTTAAATATTCCATGTCACAACAGTGGCTCAACTATAAGTTTATCAAGCGACGAGAATACTTTTGTGCGAAAAAACAAACAAAAATAACGACTTTATTCGACTATTCCTATTCTTCCTTGTAGGCCTGAAACGAGACTTCGAGAGATTTCCACGACGCGCACGCGCGAGAACTGAACTGAAGTAGTTGAAGGAGATCGCAATTCTCGCGCATGCGTCGTGGAAATCTCTTGAAGTCTCGTTTCAGGCCTACAAGGAAGAAAAGGAATAGTCGAATAAAGTCGTTATTTTTGTTTGTTTTTTCGCACAAAAGTATTCTCGTCGCTTGATAAACTTATAGTTGAGCCACTGTTGTGACATGGAATATTTAAACATTTTCTTCATTGACTTTCTGGGCCGTCAGGATTCATTCCCTTAGGGAATAAAGTTAAAAATGTTATTGCTTTTGCCACCTTATTAGCGAGAAGAAGAATATTATTGGAGTGGAAGTCAACAAACCCGCCTAAAGCCTCAATGTGGTTATGTGATCTAGTATCATACTTAAAATGAGAGAAAATTAAATATTTAATGAAAGGATTTGTCAAATTTTTTTATAAGACTTGGCAACCCATGATTACATATTTTGAGAAGATGAAGACTCTCCCAATTAATAATCAATGTTAAATATGATCACCAAATGTGGTTTTGTTTTATAAGTGTACGGGCCACGAATATGTCAGACATTTTATTATTGGCTATGTATGTGTCTAGGTTTTTGTTATTTTTAATTTTTTTCTTTAATTGTGATTACTACTATTGTTGTCTTATCTTGTATGTAATGTATGGTTAATTATTTTGGCGGTAAGGGTTATAATGGGGGGGGAATTCTAACTTAAATTGTATGAAGCTTTCTGTTAATGCCTTGAAAAAGTTTATAAATAAATTGTGAAGAAAAAAAAGAACTACAAACATGAGTTAAACGTGTTCAGAAAACTACAAACATGGCGGATATGCGCGACCGACGGTGAGAGGTTTAGATGAAGGTTTGACTAATCAAAGTTTAATCTGATAAAAAAAATATTTATGTAGGCTAATGCAATCCGTGTTATATTTCATCTGCAATAGCAATGTGGATGTTTATAAAGATCCGTTTGGCCACTAACTTTTAAATGCATAATAATGCATTAATATGAGGAGAGTCTCCGCATTAAAGACATTTCTCTCCGATACAGTAGGAGATTAAATGAAATGTGAAGGATTTTATCTTTGACACGATGATTGACAGGTCAGTTTAAGTGACAGAGAGCAGCCGTTAAAGACGTTAATGCCGGGATAGTGTTTCCCAAAGCTTGTCTAATCTTCTGCTACACACTCAAAACTATTGACTTTTTCTTCACAAAAAGAGTTCATACTTTTAGGGCGTAGTATAAGTAGGCGAATTGAGACACAGCATTTGGCTGCGTTCCAGTTTGTGTTTTATGCCCTTCCCTCGCTATTAATTTCCCACCAGCTGTACGGGATAATACTCGGAGTGCTCCGATCTGACCTCTGACCTCTGACCTCTGACTCGTAATGTGGTTTTCTCCAGAGTGGCTGTTTATATATAAATGAACTAAATTAATAAATTTATTACAACAAAATGAACCATCACTGAACTCACTTAAGCTGGACTGTGACGCTGTTCTCTTCTGGAAACAAACTTTTGTTGTTGCATTATTATCCTATATGGACCATGAATTATGTTGAATATCTGTAAGCTGTTCAATTTAACTACCCAATTAGATAATACCAGTTTAGCTCCACCAGTGACCAAGCAATGCTTCATGTTGTTCAGTGTGTGTGTAAAAAGAGCATTAGCAATTACAGAAAACACACTTCAGCAAAACATGATCAGCTCAAAGTGGAGGAGTCATCTTTGGTCCCAGATGTTTATAAATGTCACTGGTAGTCTCTGTGTGAAGAATATTTGGGTGTAATATGTGTAAGAAATTGTAGTCTGCCTCGACCCAGATTCCACTCCACAATATGTTTTAGAAAGAGCTCATCCCCAAAATGGCTTCATTATCATAGAGATGAAGGAAGTGAAGTTATATTGTTTCTTCACCATTTGGGGTGATGATCACATCCTGAGCGAATGGCAGCCAGTTGTAGAATGGGAGACCGAGAGCCTTCTCAGACAGTGGGGCGTCTTCATTAACATACAGAACACAGCTGTGACAACACGAGCAACTTCATTTACATTAAGAGTGATAAACAGTAACAGGATAAAAGGTGTAAGATTTGGATGTTCTGGGTTCATCTGGCGCCGGTGAAGCCTGCCACTGCTGTGCTGTAATACACTTCATTTTTGAGATCTTTGACGTCCAATCATTTTTTCTTA
>CM060609.1:0-225000 GCA_030578255.1 Tiaroga cobitis | reverse complement strand
TGTGCGAGACTTGCTTTGATGGCAGGGAAATTACGTCTACACACACACCTCAGACCTCATGCAATAAATATTACAGCACTTTCACTGTAGGTGTGTCACTAGTACGAGAGAGTTGCACACGACCTGATCACGCACTAATGTGTGCATACACTCGCACTGCTACTAAATATCACCATAATTATATATTATTCAATAATACTTCCAGAACGGTTGCAACATGCGTTAAATCCTATCGATATTAAAACACAATTATTATTTTAAATGAGAAATTATCATGAATGAAAGTTTGAAACTCACTGTGTGGTTTTCTAACTCAAGCTGTCCATCATCCCTCCAGCAGCTCACACACACACACACACACACACATCTGTTATCGTATCATGAGTGTGTGTGCGCTTCTCTCCTCAGGTGTGTGTGTGTGCTTCTCTCCTCAGACTCGTGTGTGTTCTTCTCTCCTCAGAGTCATGGCTGCTAAAACCGAGCGCACGTTCATCGCCATTAAGCCTGACGGCGTGCAGCGAGGCCTGATGGGAGAGATCATCAAGCGCTTCGAGCAGAGGGGCTTCCGGCTGGTGGCCGCCAAGTTCCTGCAGGTGTGTTCATCATCAGCGCATGCTAACGGTGTCTGCGCGCTCATGCTAACGCTCTCTGCGCGCTCATACAAACATGTGTCTGCTTTCAGCCGACCGAGGCTCTGTGTAAGGAGCACTACATCGACCTGAAGGACATGCCCTTCTACGCCGGGCTGGTGAAGTACATGAGCAACGGGCCGGTGCTGGCCATGGTGAGCCATCGACGATCTGTAGCGGTATGCTAATGAAGCGTGCCATGCTAACGTGTGTGTCCGCAGGTGTGGGAGGGCCTGAGTGTGGTGAAGATCGGCCGCATGATGCTCGGAGAGACCAACCCCGTCGACTCCAAACCCGGCACCATCCGCGGCGACCTCTGCATCGAAGTGGGCAGGTGCGTCTGACCGAGAGGGTTTAACTCGCTAGTTCATTACGCTGTCAGATTACTTCTGCAAGTAACTAGTAAAGTAACGCATTACTTTTTTACATTAATTGACTGACAGCTCTCTTGTCCTCATGCTGAGAGAAACATGAGGACAATGTTTCTCTCTGGGTTAGGGTTCTGCTAACCCTAACATGTGTGTAAACATGATGGTCATTTTAGTTCTAGACTAAACGTGAACATGCATTTACTAGGTAATGCTATTAGGTTCTTTTTTAGGGGAGTAACGCAATCTAATGCATTACTGTAAGAGTAACTCCCCCGCTGTGTGTGTGCGCTTCAGGAACCTCATCCATGGCAGCGACTCCGTGGCCAGCGCCACTAAAGAGGTCGCCCTGTGGTTCAAGCCGGAGGAGCTGGTGAGCTACAAGAGCTGCGCGCAGGACTGGCTCTACGAGTGAACACACACCCTGCTGGAGTGTGTGTCTGTCTTTCTGGAGCACTTGTTTAAATAAAACTGGAATCTCACTTTCATATTCTTCTCTTTATTCACAATCATTCTCCAAACTAGCTTTGGTTTTAAATCCAGCCTGACATGATGCGGATCTGAAGAATATTCAGTGGATCACACTGAGTTTAGCTGTGGCATTAATAATAAAATTAATAAAACAAATTAAAATGCAAAGTTGAATTGTGGATTTTGGTTCCTGGATGTTATCTATAAGCTCAAACTGCCAACACGCACTTAGCAGGTTTATTCAAGCTTTCAGTCTCTGCCACAATAAATCAGTGCTCTGCAACACGACTGGTGTTTCTGTGCCTGAGATTCAAGGCAACGTTCAAATCTGCACTTTATCCGTCTCCACTGCTTTAGTCAAAGGTCAAGAACTGGCTTTTGTTCAAGCTGAATAAAAATATCTTGGACTTTTTTTTTTTTTTTTAAGGAAATTTGGCTTCTCATGCCATTTTAGTGATTAATCTCTTATGTGAGTATTGTCTCACTGATGCATGTTTGAGCTGACGCTTGTATGTTAAAATCATATAGTTTTAGACTTTAACTTGGAAATGGAGTCTGGTTTCTCCCAAGCTCTGTTTCTCTGTTCTGTCACTGATGGAGTTCTGGTTCCTATCGCTTTTGGCTTGCTAGTTTTGGACATTTAATATTCATCAATATTATTGCTCTCCTGCATCGACTCCATTATGTGAGAACTGAGCTGGACGATGACATCACGGTTTACTCCAAATAAGCTTTTTTTACAACAGAAATGAACCATCTCTGAACTTAAGCTGGACTGTGACTGAAACAAACTTCGTTGCATTATTTTCCTGTTATCTCTGTAAAGCTGTTTTGAAAAATCTGTATTGTAAAACATGCTATATAAATAAATGTGCCGACGTCTACTCAGCCTTATTTCTACAGCGCTTAAAGCATGGAGTGTTTCAGAGCAGCTTTACAGAGATAACTGGGAAATAATGCAAACAGAATTAAATTGTTTTAAATTCAATTCACAGCAGCTCTAAAAAAGACAATAGAAAACAGTCATTATTCAGTTGAAGTGAGTTCAGTTTCATTCGATGCGAGTTCAGTTCAGAAAGCAGTGATGTCATCAACTCAGTTCTCATATGCAGATTAATAACAGTGCTGAATATAAATTGTTCGCGGCTAATGAAGTCAGAGGAAAACACAACACAGCTGACAAGGAGAGTCTGGATCATAATCAGAACTGACTGAGTCTGGATTCTCCCAAGGGTTTTCCTCTATCCTGATGGAGTTTGGGTTCCTCTGGCTTCATTAGCCGAGAACACAGACTCAGTTCTGATTATGATCCAGACTGCATCGCCAGTCGGACTGTAGATCGACATCTTTCAGAATATTTCATTAATTCTTTCACTTTAATTCTTCTTGTCAGCTGTGTTGTGTTTTCCTTCGCCTTCGCCTCTGCTGGAAGGCATTTAAACATTAGTTTCTCTCGTGTCTTCTCTGTCTCTCTCTCACACACACACACACACACACACACACTAGTTCAGCCTGTCAGACTCACTCGACGGCTTCATAATCTCAAAGAAAACACCGCGAACAGAGACACGAGAACACACTCGCTGCACAGCGACAGGAGAGAGTCAGACACGTCCATATTCCGCACAGATACAGCGACGGTAAGCGATCATACTGAGAGATGTTTGACTGTGTATATTCTCATATTAATGAAATTAATGTTCTGTTGTTGAAGGCTGGTGTTAAAATAGTTTAAATCAAATCATTATCACAGATCTCCGCTAAATCCAGTAATGTTAAATCAGTTCATAAAGCGTCTGATATTCAGCTGTACTGTAATAACCTGCTGTCAATCATCCATGCGAGAGATTGAAGAGCTCAAACTGAAGATAAACACACTTCATCAGATCCATTCTGTACACGAGACACTGACTGTTACTATGAAAAGAGTCTTTAAAACTAAACCTGCATTTTATGTGCTGTATGTTGGAACAATAATTATGCAACCTCACTAAAGCTCAACCAGACATTGTTCAACCTGACTTTCAGCATTTTACAAAGTGTTTGTGCAGACGACCTTTGTTCTGAGATATGTGCACATCTAATTCATGATGTTTGCGCATTTACAAGCTGAAAAGACCAGTTTACAGGTTCTTACTGGTTTTGTTTGGTTCCGGCTGGTCGTGATTGACAGTGTGATATACATGTCTGCAATGCTCATGGAATTATAAAGTAGTTAAGTCACCTTCATATATAACAGAGAGTGTTTAGGCTTTACAGCAGCTCTAGAATTAAGTTATTGTCCAGATAAAGTTAGTTTTGATTGATTCACTTCCGCTGCAAAGATCATTAACTTAGCGGCCGCTAACACGACACCGTTCTACTGAACAAACTTTTAATGTGTTCTGGCCGTTCATTCACACACATCAGTGTTTGGAGCTCGAGAACACACACTGTGAAATAGGTTCCAAGGTGCAAGTTTAAAAAAAGAAATAAAAACGTGATCAACTTCAAAAACACGAATCTGTGAAAACGCTGACGGCGCACATGCGTATCACGTGTTTAGTCTGTAGGTTATGCGTGTTTGAATATGTGCGCAGGCGTGTAGTCTTTCTTTACAAAGTGACCTCAACATATTACGTCTGGCAGAATAATACAGAATTATTTGTCACTTCCATGCGCACTGGAATCATGTTGACAACGTTTACCAGCACAGAGCTGAAGGATCTTTCCAGGGCGACACTGGCTCGGGACGGCGGCGTCCTCCTCGATAGCTGAAGCCAGAGAGCGTTCAAGACACATTTAACGTACAATATGTAAGAATTTTGTATCAAAATATCCAAAAACCACTTGGACAGTGTCATATATTTCTTTCAATTGTGTATCCATTATCCTAACCCTTTCCAAGAATTTGTAGAAATACACCATTTTAAAAAGTGCCCGTCCCGTTCACGTGTCGCCTGTCACTGACGTGATATCCGCGTTATCCCGGTGTCCGCTCGTACTGCCATAGTAACCATGGCGACAGACGTGGACAACTGCGTTACGTCTAGCGGCGCGCTCACGGTGTTGTTGTTTCGCTCAAACATTATGGATCATGGCAAGCAGACTTTGGGACAAAAGGAGAAATAAAACGGGGATCAATAGGCGTGGCGTTTTCGAGATGCCGAGAGCTAGCGTCCGCGGCTAACTTCGACTCGACAGAGACGCTCTTGCATCTTATATGTACTTTATTAGACAGGAGGTGACCAAATGTACATTCAACTAATCAGTGTTATACAGCTCAACAACATGATGAAATGTTAGAATATGATCAGTATGTTATTCTAATGCTGATCTAGCTTACTGCTAGTCTCATATAGCAAACAAACTAAATAAATGATGTGTGTGTGTGTGTCTCTCTCTGTGTGTGTGTGTCTCTGCAGGATCCTCAGATGGAAGCCGATCTCTCCTCTGAACAGGACCTCTCCTGCTCCATCTGTCTGGATCTCTTCATCCAGCCGGTCTCCATTCCCTGCGGACACAACTTCTGCCAGGCCTGCATCGGGGGCTACTGGGCCTCGGGCTCCGGCTCCGGCTCGGTGTTCTGCTGCCCGCTGTGCAAGCGCGAGTTCCAGGAGCGGCCCGAGCTCAGCATCAACCGTGTGCTTGCACACATCACACAGAAGTGTAAAGAGATGCGGTACGGCGGGCCTCCCGAACCCAAGCCGCGGCAGAGAGTCGCTAACGGAGCCGGCCTCGGAGTCTCCACACCCGGAGCCGGCCCCGCAGAGCTGATCCTGTGTGACGTGTGCAGCGGCGTGAAGAGCCCGGCCGTGCGCTCCTGCATCACCTGCACCGCCTCGTACTGCGAGCTGCACCTGCTCCCGCACCAGAACACACTCTTCTACTCCTCACACCGGCTCCTGGACCCCCACGAGGCGCTCAGGGGCCGCACCTGCCCCGAACACGGGCGCCTGCTCGAGGTCTACTGCCGCACCGACCAGAAGTGTGTGTGTGCCATCTGTGTGCTGGAGGAGCACCGCACACACACCACCGTCTCCGTGCAGACGGAGCGCGCCAGCAAACAGGTGCTACTCCTCACACACACACACACACTCACAGAGAGGACATGGGATGGTTACACCACACCGGTTACGGCTAAAAACGTACAACTTTTTATGCGTTTTGGCCGTTCGTTTACACAACAACGGCATTTTGGGTGCTTGAAAACGCAAGTTTTCGAAAACGGTCTCCGTGTAAACATCAAATTAAGCCCCGTCTACATGAATCCGGATTCATTTGAAAACGGCGTTTTCGTTTAAAAGCGCTCTCCGTCCACACTAGCGCTTCCCCTTCACTGCGCATGCGCGAACCCTCACAGAAGCTCTGAGATGAGACAGGCGGAACATTACATAATAAAGTCATCGCGAATTCACTGTCATATCTCCTCATTCACTGATGGTCCGGGTCGCTCTCACTCGCCATCTCATGTGTCACCGCAGCCGACGCGAGTGACTTCTGTCACGTCTGCAGGACTGAGATGTGAAGAGTGTGTGTGAAGTTACATATTTCAGCAACAGTGTGAAAGTGAACGGCACATGACAGGCACAATACCGCTATAAACATCAATATCTATAAAGACGCGTCTCAGTGTGACGGAAGGCCAGAGCTGAGAGGAAAAGATGTGTTTTCAAACGAGAATATAATAGTGTGGACTAGAGAGACTAATGTGTGTTCTCCTCGCAGAGGCTTCTGGGTAAAACAGAGCTGGACCTGCAGACGTGCATCGACAACAGAAAGGCTCAGCTGACGGAGATGAAGAACAAACTACACGACTTGCAGGTCCATTTTAACACTCCAGTCCCTCGTACAATTTACAGTATGTAGATGAATGTGTGTGTGTGTGTGTTTCAGAGCTACTCTCAGTCACTCATCTGATGTGTGTGTGTGTGTGTGTGTGTGTTTCAGAGCTACTCAGTCACTCATCTGATGTGTGTATGTGTGTGTTTCAGAGCTACTCTCAGGCCGAGCTGGCGGAGCTCGAGCAGCTTCTGTCTGACGTCACACACTCCGTGCATCGCATCCGGGCGGAGCTGGTGGGCGGAGTCGAGCAGAGGAGAGAGGCTGTGATTGGCCGAGGGCAGAGCGCCGTGTCCCAGCTGGAGGTGGCGCTGGAGGAGCTGCAGGAGCGCAGGGCTCGGCTGGAGGCGCAGGCGGTGTCCCACGACCACATCGGCTTCCTCCAGGTGCACGGATCTCCTCTTTACCTCCGTCCCATCCAGACATTCATCCGTGTTTGGAAGATTAATGCAAAAACTGATACTTCAAATCAACATTTCAGACAAAACATATCTAAACCTTGACAAAAGTAGTCTTTGAGAATGTCTAAATAAATATAAATCCACAACCTAATAAAAGTAACCTAATAAGTTATTAGTTTTTATGTTTAAACAACTATAGAATTTACATCTACATTTAAAACTCTTTATATAGTTACACAATGGCATTACGGATGTTTTTAAAAATGTATTATTTTCAATGGAAAAAAATATGTCGGTGTGTTCGGGTGTGTGTGTCGCCGCAGAGTTTCGAGGAAGCCCACGAGCCGCTCGGCGCCGCGGTGGATCCGCAGGAGGAGGAGGACTTCTCGCTGAGCTTCTCGCTCGGGGACGTGAAGGCAGCTTTAGGAGAGATCCGCGAGCGACTCGACCGCATCCGCCTCGGGGAACTGCGCCACAGACCCTCCGGTGAGACTGAGCGAGCGCCACGCTCACACTCGGAGATCAGCCGTGCTTCTAAACTTCTGCAGCTCGGACCCTGTTTCAGAGTGTGTGTTCTCGAGCTCAAACTAACTTTATCTGGACAATAACTTTATTCTAGAGCTGCTGTAAAGCCTAAACACTCTCTGTTACTGTAATCTCCGTTTATCACTGTAAAGCTGCTGTGAGGCATGTGTGTGTTAAAGTGCTGTATAGATGAAGCTGACTGGACTTGTGTGTGTGTGTTGAAGCGCTGTATAACTGAAGCTGACTGGACTCGTGTGTGTGTGTGTGTGTATTGTTGAAGCGCTGTATAACTGAAGCTGACTGGACTCGTGTGTGTGTGTGTGTGTGTGTGTGTGTGTTGTTGAAGCGCTGTATAACTGAAGCTGACTGGACTCGTGTGTGTGTGTGTGTGTGTGTGTGTGTGTGTTGTTGAAGCGCTGTATAACTGAAGCTGACTGGACTCGTGTGTGTGTGTGTGTGTGTGTGTGTGTGTTGTTGAAGCGCTGTATAACTGAAGCTGACTGGACTCGTGTGTGTGTGTGTGTGTGTTGTTGAAGCGCTGTATAACTGAAGCTGACTGGACTCGTGTGTGTGTGTGTGTGTGTGTGTGTGTGTTGTTGAAGCGCTGTATAACTGAAGCTGACTGGACTCGTGTGTGTGTGTTGTTGAAGCGCTGTATAACTGAAGCCGACTGGATCGTGTGTGTGTGTGTGTGTGTGTGTGCGTGTTGTTGAAGCGCTGTATAACTGAAGCCGACTGGATCGTGTGCTTTCAGTGCCCAGGCTAGCGGAGAGCGAGAGTATGGGGAGCGTCCGGTCGCTGAGGAAGAAGGACTGGTCACTGAAAGGTACGTGAGACTCGAGAGAACACATCTGGAACAGCAGCGGCACGGGACTAACCTAATCTCCACTCTTTTCTTTCTACAGATCTACGGAAACTAAAACTGGGTATGTATATATGCGCTTTATTGCATCCATATATTTGTGTCTCCACTTTCTTTTAAAAGAGGTCAGAGGTCAGATATTCAGTTAGATGTTGGTAGTGAGTAATATTCACTCTATTATTGTTTTTTCTCATGGTAGCTTGCTACACACACACACACACACACACACACACACACACATGTGGGTAATGACAGTGGAAGAGATCGTGTTCATTCACGGTACTGAGACTCGAACCCACAACCTTCGGGTTACGAGTCCGACTCTAACATTAGGCCACAGTCGAGACACAGATAAACTATCATAAAAATACCCATAAACAAACAGAGGCGTTATCCATATCCATATTTCCACTTCACTCAGGATCCAGTATTGATAAGCTCGCATACATCGAGTTTAAAATATGCCAGTGTTTCCCCTACCATTGTTTTGGGGGGGCGGCCCGCCCGAAATCGAGTCATAAAAACGGAATTTACTGTATAACGTATAATTTCACAGAATTTGTAAAAAAATTTTGAGGAATAAATTTCAGACATGAAAATCACTCACCTTTCTGCGAAATTCGCCGTTTTGAAACCAAAATAGGTGACCTACGTGAATCGTGTAGATTCGATGAGAAAATGTTTGGAGGAGGAGGGGGGGGGGAGGAGGGGGAGGGGGGGGGGGGTGTGTATAATATATATGAAGCCATACTATAGTATAATGTGAGATAGAAATTAAATTTTAAGTCATTAAATTCAAGTTCACGTAAACTTTTCCCTCAGCTGCGGCTGTCAGTAATTCTACATTCAGCGTTCAAACAGCGCGTCGTCAGTCATTCAGCATTCAAACAGCACAGCGCGTCGCGTTCGGCAACGATGAACTCTCTCCAAGATGATTAAATGTTAATATTATTATACTTGATCTGTAGATAAAGCTCTGTGGTTTCGCATAAATTGACTATCTTGCTGTAGTATCTCAATCATGTTCCTTTACCGCGTGTCTAGATCACAACACTGGAGAGCACTATCATTGCTCTTCACGCGCACAGTAACTGAAATTTAAAACTGTTAAAAGAAAAGGCTCAATAAACTATTGCATAGATAGATACTGTATAATACACTATGCATCGATATGTATTTCCTTTGTGCTTTGAACTTTTCACTGCGTCCTCGAAGAGCTGCGCGCTGTGACTCGTGTTGCCTCAAGCGCATCATTCAGCGCTCGGGATGCGCATAAGCGCTGTGTGCAGCACTCTATTGGAGTCTTTCATAATCATATCATAATACTTTTGCGCAATGAAAGATTATTAATAGTATTTTTTGTTCTGTTCTGCCCTATCTATCATATGTTGCTGCCTCATTAAACAGCTGTGCTATACGTTTGTGCTATATATATATTTTCTTAATTTTATAGTAGACTATAAAATAATTGATCTTTTTTGATTTTTATCTTGTTTTTCATGAATGTATTTTACAACAATACAAAGAGCAATGTGTAACATTTTACCAGATTTAGTGCTACACTTATTCTCTTATTTGTTCCCCACTAAATATATTTTTTTTCACTAAATGTTCTGATTTGATAAAATTATTGTTTTTATAGACTAAATTTTACTGAGTTACCCACTAATCTAGTTTATAATATAATTTTTGTCATAGTTTATGATCATATTTGTTGTTGTTGTTTTTCTTTATAAGGAAGTTGTCTGTATTAAGTAGATTGTGTTTAACACACAAAAGAGTGATTATCAGTTCAACACACTAGAAATAGAAATAGAATAGAAATTCTACTTGATTTTTTTTTTTAAACTGCGTTGGTAACGGATCGGTATCGGTCTTTAAAAAAAAAAAATTATTATTAGCTAACGCTACGGAGGCCATAATATTTTTGACTAATGGCTAAAGTTAAGTTTCTCCAGCTCTCCCCAGGTTGGCAAAAAATGCATCTCAAAATGCATCAGATTGATGCTTTAAAATATGGAATATTTAAAATGTTCTTACGGGGAAGCATGCCCCCGGACCCCCCTAGAGGGGTTATATCCTTCTCACCTCTTTCACCCCTGACCCGTTTTCATGCCTGATTAATAGAAAGCAGTTCATTACACTTGAAATCAAATCGCGATGTAGACTAGTGTGTGTGAATATTAAACCACAAAGACTATTTAAATACGAATCCTGCATGTTCTGTGTGAATGAATGGTGCAGACAACTTTACGTCCAGTTTCATTTACCACACACACACACACACACACACACTGAAGTACGTGTGACGCTTGCGCTGTTTTTTTGCCTATATGAAGACACAAATGCATGAACTTCCTCTCCAGGCTCTAGATCCACTCTGAATGTCACTTCGTGATCATTTAACCGCTTCATTTGAGAAATACTACCATCATGACACACAGAAACTCAAAAGGTCTTCACGGCAACCCGTCAAAATAAAAGTTCGGTTTAACTTTACATAAATATATTACCGTTGTACTGTAGAATTTAGATATGTCCCAATGTAATAATACTAATACTAATCCAAATAAATTATCAAAACTAAATTTTTTACAAAATAATATATTTTTCTTCCATGTTTTAATTTTAACAGTAGCCTAAAGCTCATTGTGCTGCACGTTATTTGACAAAAAGTTTATTTAATTGGATATGATTAAAATTGATGATAAATGATACAATTTGTGTTTTATGTCTTCATTTTTATTACCAGAAAAAACACAACACAGAAATAATGACTTTTTTCATAGATTAAAAAAAAAATGTTGTATAAGTTTAATGATTCATAATACATGATTTCAATTAATTAGACATGCTTTTTGATTACTAAAAAAATTACACCACGTATCCGTAACACGCCCGCTCCGCAACACTAGCAGTTCTGCCCCCCCTGGAAAAAATCTTAGGGGAAACACTGTATGCCGAACGCACCATCTCTGTTTTGATCAGACGTTGAATGTTTTGTCTTTTAGGGCACAAGAAGGTTAAAGGTTATCTCGGTGAGTGTTCTCGACTCTTCTTTATATTTCCTTCAGTCTGTAATATAATATACTGTAGATATTGTGCATGAAAAGCAAAATCATTCCTCCTCCTATTTTCAATCCTTTAAAAAAACAACACATGAATGATTTGTGAAATGCAAGGCCTAATGAAACGTGTGTGTGTGTGTAGAGGACGTGACCCTGAACCCCATGTCGGCGTACCCGTTCCTGATCCTGTCTGAGGACCGCAAGCAACTGAAGCGCGGAGAGAAACTGCAGTTCTACAGGAACAGCTCTCAGCGCTTCGACGTCTGGTCCTGTGTGCTCGCGAAACACGGATACGAGTCGGGACGCCACTACTGGGAGGTGCTTCACACACACACACACACACACACAGTTCTGTTTCAGCACTGACGCTACTGGAGTGTTCTAGTCCTCCAGGGAAGTCGTGTTTACGAGGTCATCAAGGCACTCTCGTCGGAGTGAGATGGCGGAGAACTTTCTCTTGATTAATTACACAAAAACACAGCAAGGTTCAAAGAACAGAGATGTGCATCAGATGTGCAGGAATCAGCTTACAAGCCTGAGCATATCACAGCTGACCTGTGCTGGTCCGGGCCAGACCCCGCGCACAGCTCGCCTAACACGCATGACCTGTGTGACGCTAACTGCTGACCCTGCTCTCTCCTCAGGTGAGCGTGGGGGAGAACCGCGACTGGAAGCTGGGAGTGGTGTGTGAGTCTGCGCAGAGGAAGGGTCTGTTCGACATGACGCCCGCCAGCGGATACTATGCGCTGTGGTGGAGCGGGAGTCACTTACGCGCGCTGACCGCGCCGCCGCTAGCGAAGGTGCGTGTCGCCGGACACCTGCGGCGTGTGGGGGTGTACCTGGACCTGGAGGAGGGGCAGCTGATCTTCTACAACGCCAAGAGCGGCTCCGAGCTGCACTCCTTCACGGCCCAGTTCCCGGAGAAGATGTTCCCGCTCTTCGGAACCGCAGATAAAGACGTCCCGCTGGTGCTGAAGAGTGCGGTTCCCAGCGTGCCGGAGTGAGCAGCGGCGGGGGGGGGGCACTGGAGCCACTCATACTGGGAGCACTGGAGCCACTCATACTGGGAGCGGCAGGGGAGCACTGGAGCCACTCATACTGGGAGCGGCGGGGGGGCACTGGAGCCACTCATACTGGGGGCGGCAGGGGGGCACTGGAGCCACTCATACTGGGAGCGGCGGGGGGGCACTGGAGCCACTCATACTGGGAGCGGCGGGGGGGCACTGGAGCCACTCATACTGGGGGCGGCAGGGGGGCACTGGAGCCACTCATACTGGGAGCGGCGGGGGGGCACTGGAGCCACTCATACTGGGAGCGGCGGGGGGGCACTGGAGCCACTCATACTGGGAGCGGCGGGGGGGGCACTGGAGCCACTCATACTGGGAGCGGCGGGGGGGCACTGGAGCCACTCATACTGGGAGCACTGGAGCCACTCATACTGGGAGCGGCGGGGGCGCAGATGTGGAGATGCAGATGTTCTGTTCATCCCTAATGTGTGGAGTATTATAAATGGAAGGACCTGTACAAGTGTGTTAGCCATGAACTGTAGATCTGTCACCTTGTCAAAGACCCTTCCCAGTGTATTTAGATATTTGTATTTGGTTCAATTTGTAATGTCTTTCAGATCCAAATAAAAGCATTCAAGTGTGTGTGTGTGTGGTCCTGTGAACAGTCTGATAGTTTCCATGAGTTCACTAAAGCAGGAGAAACGGGTCATAATGCAGACACTGATGAACACAAACATCTGTAATATTACCACTGTCTCTGCTGTACTTGTCTTGTATTCAATTTAGTGTATTTTTGGTGAAAAATGAATATTACATATGAATATTTGTAGAAGTGGCACAAGGGAAATTTTTCATGACATTTAATGAAAATGCACATTTGGAATACTTTAAGCCCTGCATTTCTCCCCAAAGTTGAACTTAAAATAAATAAATTACATCAATAAATGATAAAAGCTTCATCTGCTCATAGACGAATGTTACAGTAATCCTGAAAATCTGCGGAGAATTAATATCGATTGACAACCAATTGCCTGTATTTAATAAATACGAAGCAAATATATATCAGACCAACATGACATCATGACTTTTGCGTAAACATACACGCCACTTTCAAGTCAAGTGGCGTGTTATCTATACGCAATTTGAGCTATCCGCGTGTATGCGTGTATGTCTACGCCATTAAATGTCCAAGTGATTCCGCGTATATGTACACGCCGTTAAATTTCCGAGCGAAACGAACCAAAATGTAGATCTACATCTGGGGAGCGATATTGTTTTCCCTAGGATGGCAGGGGAAGACTCATAAATGCTATTAACCCCAGTGACGGGTAGGTTTAGGGACGGGGTGGAGGTAGGTCATATATTTATATATACAGTAATAACGTTAAGTCAACTGCGTTCATAAACACGCTGAAAAGCGATTGTGCGTGTTGATAGCACGCCAAAAATGGAAATACGAATTGGCGTGTCATACACACGCAATTTTATGAGATCACTCTGATCACACCGTGTAATAAGCTGCACAAACACTTGAACTGGAGGCGCCGAAACTCAGCTTGTGCCTCAGATCAGAGAAGTATAGGCCATCTATTATAGAAAGCTTGAAATGTCTTTTTTTAAACAAATTCTATTCAAAACGAAAAAAATAGGCTACTCTCTGATTATGTAGCTAATCCATATGAAATGTGCATTTCGCTCTGGCGTTCATGGCGAGTCCGCATCGTCAACTTCTTTGCAGCGACACAGAAAACACCAGTTTATTAATAAACAATTAAATGTCTCCTTGCTATTTTTGACACATTCATAATCATTACTTTTGCCGGTTCTTTGTGGCAAGCTTTATGCGTGCGGTCGTGCTGCTATATTAGACTACGTAACGCTCATTATCCTGTATATAGCCTATTTAAGTAATTAAATTAATATAAAGGGGCGATTTGTCCACTAATGGCTGAAGTGAACAACTACTAGTCGACTAGAAAAACCTTTAGTCGGAGGCGGCCCTTATTCCACATCGAGCCAGCGCAGGGCATTCTGGGGGGAGCGCTCACGGCTCTGAGCGGGACGAAGCACGGCGAATTCAAACTTTATTTCATTTTCTCCGTAGCTTGAACACTCACTACATTAGGCATAAGAGCATTAGTTAACGCTTAACGCTTTTTTTATTTCACGTTTTTAAGTACAATATCATGTTAGTCCACAGCCCCCACCAGGGGGAGCCCCACCTTCCCGCCCGCGCTACTGGTTTCAGGAGTGTGTTTCAAGAGTGTGTTTCAGGAGTGTCTCGAACACCAGAGTGTTTCAGGAGTGTGTTTTAGGAGTGTGTTTCAATCACGAGTGTGTTTCAATCACGAGTGCGTTTCAATCACGAGTGTGCTTCACGAGTGTGTTTCAGGAGTGTGTTTCAGAGCGTGTTTCAAACACGAGTGTGTTTCAATCACGAGTGTGTTTCAATCACGAGTGCGTTTCAATCACGAGTGTGCTTCACGAGTGTGTTTCAGGAGTGTGTTTCAGAGCGTGTTTCAAACACGAGTGTGTTTCAATCACGAGTGTGTTGCAATCACGAGTGTGTTTCAATCACGAGTGCGTTTCAATCACGAGTGTGTTTCAATCACGAGTGCGTTTCAATCATGAGTGTGCTTCACGAGTGTGTTTCAGGAGTGTTTCACGAGTGTGTTTCAGAGCGTGTTTCAAACACGAGTGTGTTTCAGAGCGTGTTTCAAACACGAGTGTGTTTCGATCACGAGTGTGTTTCGATCACGAGTGTGTTTCGATCACGAGTGTGTTGCAATCACGAGTGTGTTTCAATCACGAGTGAGTTTCAATCACGAGTGTGTTTCAATCACGAGTGTGTTTCAATCACGAGTGTGTTTCAATCACGAGTGTGTTGCAATCACGAGTGTGTTGCAATCACGAGTGTGTTTCAATCACGAGTGCGTTTCAATCACGAGTGTGTTTCAATCACGAGTGCGTTTCAATCATGAGTGTGCTTCACGAGTGTGTTTCAGGAGTGTTTCACGAGTGTGTTTCAGAGCGTGTTTCAAACACGAGTGTGTTTCAGAGCGTGTTTCGAACACGAGTGTGTTTTAGGAGTGAGTTTCAGAGTCTGTTTCAGGAGTGTTTCGAACACGAGTGTGTTTTAGGAGTGAGTTTCAGAGTCTGTTTCAGGAGTGTTTCGAACACGAGTGTGTTTTAGGAGTGAGTTTCAGAGTCTGTTTCAGGAGTGTTTCGAACACGGGTGTCTTTCAGGAGTGTGTTTCAGGAGTGTGTTTCACGGGTGTCTTTCAGGAGTGTGTTTCAGGAGTGTATGCTGCACATGAGGAAAGAGAAGCAAAGCACATAAAAACAACCCCATTGTCTTTATTTAGTCATTACAGTAGTCACTTTTATAGTAGCTGCCTTGTTTTTCTTTTTCCTCATTGTTTCACATATTCTATCACTTGGATCAATGCAAAGGCGTTCATATATATATAAATGCCCCAAAACAGGAAATTTTGGCAAGATATTACAAGACTATGATTCAGGCCTTAACAAGGGCGAATGTTTGGTTCATACATGGCAATTGAGTTTAGTGGGTTTTGAATCTGTAAAACACACGTTCGGATGAAAGAGGAACCGCATTCAAAACCTATTCAAGGCATTCGACTTGAATTCATTCTGATTTCAGAAAAACTACAACCTGATGCTAAACTCAGTGTTTGAGTATTTTCCAATGTGCAAGAACGTCTTTTAAATGCAAACTGCACTGAACATGAAATCTAAAAACACCAACAGCAAAAGAAACATTGCAACAACATTGTCGAGGTCACTTTTCAGGGATGCTGTTTGTCTACTGCCATCAAACACTTGAAACTGCCACGTATTGGACCCAATACTGAAGAGAAGTGTGCGGGGAAGAGTCCGAGGGAGAGTCGACATGCATCGGATCTGGAAGTGTTGCCGAGTTTAGTGATGGAGAGATAGAAGAAACCAATGTTCATCAGTTCATCAGAACCAGTCGTTCAGTCCGAGACCCGACGGCCAAACCAACGCTCAGGGATTTGATAACACTGAATCATGTTGGAAACACCAAATGTTTTATTCTCCAATGCATTTTGCAGGTTATTCCATGTCATTAATTGGCCAGTTTCCCAACAGAGAGACTTTTCTCCATTACTATTGGAAGGCAAAGTTTAGTTTGGATGAATCTGGATCAGAACCGGAGCGAGTGACAGCGATGCAGGCGTTCGTGAAAACCTTCCCAGATCAGTAGAATCTACAGCAACATTCGTGTGGGATGTTCTCAGACGCCGCGTGAAACAGCAGCTCGAGCGCGACTGAAGCCGGCAGGGCAGCGGCGGGGTGCAGAATCTGCCACGGGGCGAGGGGGCGGTCCCTCAGGGCCGGTTCCGTCAGAACACTGATCCGTCACAACGAGAGGAAGAGAGAAATAAAGAGAGGACGGCAGCGGCTCCATGTGTGTGTGTGTGTGTGTGTGTGTGTGTGTGTGAGTGTGTGTGAGTGTGTGTGAGTGAGGGAGTGTGGCACCAATACACCGAAGAGAAGAGAACGTCACTGATCCACCGCTGAAGACATGAACACTGTTCTCACACACACACACACACACACACACACACACACACACACACACACACACACACACACACACACACACACACACACACACACACCTCTGATCCATCACAATCAGTGAACTTCACGCAACACCTCAAATATCACGTCGCCCCAAAATCAAGCTTGGTTCCAAAATGGGCTTTATTTTGTTTATGCAAAAAGCAATTAAACATTGTTTTGATTTTGGGGTGAACCTGCTCGTTTCTCCTGAGATTCACTGAACGTGTGTGAGACCATACCATTCAGCCACAGGAGACGACGCACACACACGGAATATCTACGTGGATGTGATTTCTCCATTCACAAACGGCGGATCCAGAAATAAAACACAGAGCGAGCGAGTTAGTCTGTAGTGTGTGTGTGTGTGTGTTCAGCTGTTTTTCAGCGCTCTGTCGTCTGCGCAGGGGAAGGTGTGTGTGTGTGTGTGTGTGTGTGAGTGTGTGTGCGTGCGTGTGAGTGTGTTCAGCTGTTCTTCAGCGCTCTGTCGTCTGCGCAGGGGAAGTTGTGTGTGTCTGTGTGTGAGAGTGTGTGTGCGTGTGAGTGTGTTCAGCTGTTCTTCAGCGCCCTGTCGTCTGCGCAGGGGAAGGTGTGTGTGTGTGTGAGTGTGTGTGCGTGCGTGTGAGTGTGTTCAGCTGTTCTTCAGCGCTCTGTCGTCTGCGCAGGGGAAGGTGTGTGTGTGTGTGTGTGTGAGTGTGTGTGTGTGCGTGTGAGTGTGTTCAGCTGTTCTTCAGCGCTCTGTCGTCTGCGCAGGGGAAGGTGTGTGTGTGTGTGTGTGTGAGTGTGTGTGCGTGCGAGTGTGTTCAGCTGTTCTTCAGTGCTCTGTCGTCTGCGCAGGGGAAGGTGTGTGTGTGTGAGAGTGTGTGTGCGTGTGAGTGTGTTCAGCTGTTCTTCAGCGCTCTGTCGTCTGCGCAGGGGAAGGGGTGTGTTTGTGTGTGTGTGTGTGTGTGTGTGAGTGTGTGTGCGTGTGTTCCGCTGTTCTTCAGCGCTCTGTCGTCTGCGCAGGGGAAGGTGTGTGTGTGTGTGTGTGTGTGTGTGTGTGTGTGTGTGAGTGTGCGTGTGTTCAGCTGTTCTTCAGTGCTCTGTCGTCTGCGCAGGGGAAGGTGTGTGTGTGTGTGAGTGTGTGTGCGTGTGTTCCGCTGTTCTTCAGCGCTCTGTCGTCTGCGCAGGGGAAGGTGTGTGTGTGTGTGTGTGTGTGTGAGTGTGTGTGTGTGCGTGCGCGCGAGTGTGTGTGCGTGTGTTCAGCTGTTCTTCAGTGCTCTGTCGTCTGCGCAGGGGAAGGTGTGTGTGTGTGTGTGTGTGAGTGTGTGTGCGTGCGTGCGAGTGTGTGTGCGTGTGTTCAGCTGTTCTTCAGTGCTCTGTCGTCTGCGCAGGGGAAGGTGTGTGTGTGTGTGTGTGTGTGTGTGTGAGTGTGTGTGCGTGTGTTCCGCTGTTCTTCAGCGCTCTGTCGTCTGCGCAGGGGAAGGTGTGTGTGTGTGTGTGTGTGTGTGTGCGTGCGTGCGAGTGTGTTCAGCTGTTCTTCAGTGCTCTGTCGCCTGCGCAGGGGAAGGTGTGTGTGTGTGTGTGTGTGTGTGCGTGCGTGCGAGTGTGTTCAGCTGTTCTTCAGTGCTCTGTCGTCTGCGCAGGGGAAGGTGTGTAACTGGCAGAGGTCAGGGTTCATCAGGCCACAGGAGCGCAGATCCACCGTCTGTAATGACACACACCGGCGCAGCAGCGGCAAACACTGATCCGTCACCTTCACACAGCCTGCAACACACACACACGCTTTCACTTCATACCTTTCTAGTTATACATCACAAACAGGATTCTTGTGGTGTTTTTTCTACAGGTAAAGGTTGCTTCATGCCTCTCGTGTGCATCATGTGACAGTCGTCAGGTTTACTGGATATATTAGTGAGCGCGGACACTCAATTGCTCTTTAAAGGGCTCCTATTATGCCCCTTTTCACAAGATGTAAAATAAGTCTGATGTCCCCAGAGTGTGTATGTGTAGTTTTAGCTTAAAACATCCCACAGATATTTTATTATGTCATGTTAAAATTGTCACCTTTTGAGGGTGAGCAAAAACACACTGTTTTTGTGCCTGTTCCTTTAAATGCAAATGAGCTGCTGCTCACGGCACAGGGGGCGGAGCTTCAAGAGCTTATATGTGTGTGTGTGTGTTAGCAGCTTCGATTACCTCACATGCACGCACTGAACATTTAAAAAACTTTTAGCCTTTTATGTTCAAACCGGAGTCAGACAATGATGGAAAGACTCAAGAAGAAGAGACAGGACGTTTCTGAACGGTCAGTTGACGGATGTATGCAGCTGATGTGGAGTTAACGATCTTCTAGTCATTGATTAGCATATTCTGTCATGACAGGCCCTGTCCCAAAGGGTACACTTCATATGCACTTTCGGTCTTGTGGACTTACAATGGCTGCCGCGTACGCGTGTCTGTTAAGTCCGTGAGACCGTAGGGTGTCCCATTTGTCATTTTAGGTCTCAGAAGGGAGCTCGCGAGTCCCTCTGCGGTCGACCTGCGCCCTCGATGCGCACTTTTGCCGAGCCACACTGATGCGAGACTTCTTCCCGACACTCAAAGCGGTGTTACGTCACGAAAGTGCGGACACAGAGGAAGGCCGCGAGTGCTTAGGGTGTCATTTGGGACAGGGCCATAATCTATAAATCGCATTCCCGGAGGCGGGGTTTATGTAAATTTTAGGGTTAGTGATGTCACTAATCCGGGAAGAAGATCATTGTAGTTCCTACCAGCCGTTTGTTGTAGTCCTTAAAAAACGATTTCTGTAAAAGCAAATATCTCCCTTTGCTTTGAGCATTGTAACTTTGCAGATGTTGTTTATGCTCAAACAGTGTGTGGGACGTGTGAGAGGCTTGTGTGGGGCGTGTGAGTCAAGTCAAGTCAAGTCAAATATATTTATATAGCGCTTTTCACAATACAGATTGTATCAAAGCTGCTTCACAGTATCAATCAAAACAACTTAACAATGTTTGTTTATTACTGGAAAAAAGACATCCAAGTTTGGTAAAGCTGATCAATGGTATGATTGGTTAATTAATTTGAATATCCCCAACTGAGCAAGCCAAAGGCAACAGTGGCAAGGAACCGAAAAACTCCATCCAGTGACCTAAAGGTGTCCTAACACACCATCAGATGACCCAATGGAGAGAAAAAAACCTTGGGAGAACCCAGGCTCAGTCGGGGGCCAGTTCTCCTCTGGCGTTTATGAACTAGAGGCCGAATTTACAGTAACTGTAAGATAAATGTATATGAATGCCTGGCTAAATAGATGCGTCTTCAGTCTAGTTTTAAACTGTGAGAGCGAGTCTGAGCAACGAACAATATCAGGAAGGCTATTCCAGAGCTTCGGAGCTAAATGTGAAAATGCTCTGCCTCCTTTGGTGGATCTGGATATCCTAGGAATGACCAGAAGCCTCGAATTTAGTGATCTTAAAGAGCGCGATGGATTGTAGGGCGATAGAAGATCCGTTAAATAGACTGGAGCTAAACCATTTAGAGCTTTGTAAGTCAAAAGCAATACCTTGTAATTAATACGGAACTTAATAGGAAACCAATGAAGTGATGATAAAATCGGTGTTATATGATCATATTTTCTTGATCTAGTAAGAACTCTAGCGGCTGCATTTTGCACTAACTGTAGCTTGTTTATTGAAGATGCAGGACAACCAGCTAATAAAGCATTACAGTAATCTAGTCTCGAGGTCATGAATGCATGAACTAACTTTTCTGCATCAGAGACTGATAGCATATTACGTAGCTTAGCAATGTTTCTAAGGTGGAAAAAGGCTGTTTTTGTAACATATGAAATATGCTTTTCAAAAGACAGGTTGCAGTCTAATGTAACACCCAGGTCTTTTACTGTAGCGGATAAAGTAACAGGGCATCCTACTATGTTAAAGTCGTGCTGTGAAAGGTTTTGTGGACGGTTTTTACAACCGATAAGTATTACCTCTGTCTTGTCTGGGTTTAATAAAAGAAAATTACATTTAATTACATTATTAAATCTTTTATATCTTTAACACAATCTGTCAATGTGGATAATTTAGCGTATTCATCTGGCCGTGATGAAATATATATTTGAGTGTCATCAGCATAACAATGGAAACTAATTCCATGTTTCCTTAGAATATTACCAAGTGGCAGCATATATATTGAGAATAATAAAGGGCCTAACACAGATCCCTGCGGCACTCCATAGTTTACAGAAGTTATGATCGATTTTTCTCCATTTAAGTAGACGAAATGGTAGCGGTCAGATAAGTATGACCTGAACCAGCTTAATGCTTGTCCTTGAACACCAGTGTAATTTTGTAGTCGATCTAAGAGTATTGTGTGATCTATAGTGTCGAACGCAGCACTAAGATCAAGTAAAACTAGTACTGAGATACAGCCTTGGTCCGAAGCTAAAAGTAAATCATTTGTGATTCTAACAAGCGCAGTTTCAGTGCTGTGATGTGGCCTGAATCCAGACTGAAACTTTTCATAGATGTCGTTTTCTTGCAAGAAAGAGCCGAGTTGACTGGACACAACTTTTTCTAATATTTTTGACATAAATGGAAGATTCGAAATGGGTCTGTAATTTGCTAGGTTATTTGGATCTAAATGTGGTTTCTTAATAAGAGGTTTTATAACAGCCAGCTTGAACGTTCTTGGAACATGACCTAAAGATAAAGATGAGTTAATAATATTGAGAAGAGGCTCTTCCACTATAGGTAACACTTCTTTCAGTAGTTCAGTTGGTATAGGATCTAATAAACACGTTGTTGTTTTAGATGAAGTGATAAGTTTATTTAACTCTTTTTGTTCTATGGTTGTAAAGCATTGTAATTGTTCTTGCGGGGTGATAATTGCGGCTGAATTATAAGGTGCGAGCAAAGATTGAACGTTTACGATTTTGATTCTGATGCTTTCAATTTTCTCGGTGAAGAAGTTCATGAAATCATTACTACTAAACTGTAACGAGGTATTTTGTTCAGACGACGTCTGTTTATTTGTTAGTCTAGCCACGGTATTAAATAAAAACCTTGGTTTATTCCGGTTGTTTTCTATTAATTTGCTGAGGTGCTCAGCCCTGGCCATTTTAAGGGCCTTTTTATAACGTGACACACTGTCTTTCCACGCGATTCTAAAGACCTCTACATTAGTTTTTTTCCATTTACGCTCTAAATTACGGGTTTCTCTCTTTAAAACATACGTAGTATTATTGTACCATGGTGCTATACTTTTTTCTCTGACCTTTTTTAATTTAATGGGTGCAACAATATCCAATGTTCTAGAGAGAATGGTGCTCATAGTGCTAGTTAGTTCATCTAGTTCATCTGTTTGTTTGGGTTCAGGCAGCAGCTGAGACAGATCAGATAAGCTATTTGAGAAATGATCTATGGTGGATGGAAGAATTGTTCTACCTGGTCGATAACGTGGTGCAGCATGACATATTACAGCAGTACTTAATATGCAAGTTACCATGTAATGGTCAGTGACATCACTTTGTGGAATGATATCTATATCGGTTGGATCGGTTCCATATGATATAATTAAATCGAGTGTATGATTAAGACGATGAGTTGGTCCGGTGACGTTTTGCTTGACCCCGAAGGAGTTTAATAAATCTGTGAACGCAGCCCCTAACGCATCATTTAAATTATCTACGTGTATGTTAAAATCTCCAACAATTAATGCTTTATCGACGTTGACCAAAAGATCTGATAGAAAGTCAGCAAACTCTTTTAGGAAATCGGCGTAAGGCCCTGGAGGTCTATATACGGTAGCCAATGCTAGAGATAATAGGGATTTTTTTCTTACATCTAAGAGCGTAACATTTAGCACAAGTACTTCAAACGAATTAAACCTATGACGAGTTTTCTGAGTAACATTAAGGATATCTCTGTAGATTGTTGCAACACCGCCGCCACGACCGATCAGACGGGGCTCATGCTTATAACAGTATCCTGGCGGAGTAGACTCATTTAGACCGAAATAATCATTTGGTTTAAGCCAGGTTTCAGCAAGGCACAGAACATCGAAATTATTATCTGTGACCATTTCATTTACAATAACCGCCTTAGGTGTGAGCGATCTAATGTTTAGAAGACCTAGCTTTAGAAATTGTTTTTGTTCACTAATAGCGAGATTTTTTGTTTTAATAACAATTCGATTTTTTCTAGATCCCGCAGTAGATTTATTAATTGATCTTAGTAAACGAGGAATAGACACAGTTTCTATGCAATGTTCTACACTAGTATTAATATCAATTAAATTGGTGCAGTAGAGACTGTGATTTGGATTTTTGGATACTAGTCAAACGGTATTTAACATCTTGGAGATGTTATCCGACAGAAGATCTGCCCCGATTCTACTTGGGTGTAAGCCATCAGCGCGGAAGAGCCTTGGTCGCTCCCAAAACAGATTCCAATTATTTACAAAGAGCAGTTTCTGCTCATTGCACCATGACAATAACCATTCATTTAGCGCGAATAATCTACTGAACTTTTCATGCCCTCGTCGGTACGTAGGAAGCGGTCCAGACACAATAATCGATGTTTCAGGCGATGTACTGCATACCGTATCGATAAGGCTCCTGAAGTCTTTCTTCAGAACCTCCGTCTGTCGCAGCCTAGTGTCGTTAGATCCCACGTGCAGCACCACAGCTCCGACGCGCTCGTCACCGTTCAAGATCTCAGTTACCCGCGCAGTGATATCGAGAACACGAGCACCAGGAAAGCAGTGACTGTGCACCTTACTTTTACCTAACGTAGCGTGGACGTGTCGGACGGTGGAATCGCCGATGATCACAGCATCGTGTTCCATTTCACGAAGAGGGGAGAAGCGGTTCTGAGTGGAGATCTCGGAGACCGGGAGGGGCGAAAAGATTCTTGTCCTGGCTCGCGGCTTCCGCGGAACCACCCAGGCTTCGTGGTGGTGTGTTGGAGCCGAAGTGAATGAAACCATGGCTGATCGTGACCTGGACGCTCGGGACCAATGCTGAGAAACGCACGGAGTAGACGAGGTCGGCGTCAGCGGGTTACTAACGTTAATCACTGATCCGTGTGCATCAGCGCATGATGTTTCAAGAGCTAAACGCCGGTCTCTCAGCTCAGCTTGTCTCTCTAGAAGGTCACGGATCTGCTTTTCTACAGCTTCTAATTCAGACTCCACCGCGAGCAAATCAGATTTGTTCTCATCTGCACCAAAAGGTAGATAACATACACCTGATATATTCGCCATTTTAACAAAACAGAATAAACAGAATAAAACAGAATAAAAGAAAGAAATACGGAGAAACAGAAAGAAATACGACCTAATACGAGGCTTAGACAGCCACGACGCAAACAAACAAACTCACAGCAGGCAACGAGGCTGACAAAAGCAGTCGATCGCAGGGCGAGCAGCAGTGAAGCAGTGTCTCGCTCTACGACCAGCAAACAATGTTCCAACCGTATTTGCGGTTCCAGCCGTATAATGGCTTGAGACGCGTCTGGCCAACAGTCTGAGTTGTAATTATGAGTTAAATGATGGTTCAGAACAGAATAAAAGAGAGAAATACTGAAAAACAGAAGGAAATACGAAGCTAATACGAGGCTTAGACAGCCACGACGCAAACAAACTCGCAGCTCACAGCAGGCAGCGAGGCGGACAAAAGCAATCGAGCAGGTGAAAGCAATCAAACGTGTGTGAGAGGCGTGTGTGAGGCGTGTGTGAGGCGTGTGTGAGAGGTGTGTGTGGGGCGTGTGTGAGAGGCGTGTGTGAGGCGTGTGTGGGGCGTGTGTGAGGTCTGAGAGGCGTGTGTGGGGCGTGTGAGGCGTGTGTGGGGCCTGTGTGAGGCGTGTGTGAGTCGTGTGTGAGGCGTGTGAGAGGCGTGTGTGGGGCGTGTGAGGCGTGTGTGGGGCGTGTGTGAGAGGCGTGTGTGAGGCGTGTGTGAGTCGTGTGTGAGGCGTGAGAGGCGTGTGTGGGGCGTGTGAGGCGTGTGTGGGGCGTGTGTGAGAGGCGTGTGTGAGGCGTGTGTGAGGCGTGTGTGAGGCGTGTGTGGGGCGTGTGAGGCGTGTGTGGGGCGTGTGTGGGGCGTGTGTGAGAGGCGTGTGTGAGGCGTGTGTGAGGTGTGAGAAGCGTGTGTGGGGCGTGTGAGGCGTGTGTGGGGCGTGTGTGAGGCGTGTGTGAGAGGTGTGTGTGGGGCGTGTGAGAGGCGTGTGTGGGGCGTGTGTGGGGCGTGTGTGAGGTCTGAGAGGCGTGTGTGGGGCGTGTGTGAGAGGCCTGTGTGAGGCGTGTGTGAGTCGTGTGTGAGGCGTGAGAGGCGTGTGTGGGGCGTGTGAGGCGTGTGTGGGGCGTGTGTGAGAGGCGTGTGTGAGAGGCGTGTGTGAGGCGTGTGTGAGAGGCGTGTGTGAGGCGTGTGTGAGGCGTGTGTGAGGCGTGAGAGGCGTGTGTGGGGCGTGTGTGGGGCGTGTGTGAGGTCTGAGAGGCGTGTGTGGGGCGTGTGTGAGAGGCCTGTGTGAGGCGTGTGTGAGTCGTGTGTGAGTCGTGTGTGAGGCGTGAGAGGCGTGTGTGGGGCGTGTGTGGGGCGTGTGTGAGAGGCGTGTGTGAGGCGTGTGTGAGGCGTGTGTGAGGCGTGAGAGGCGTGTGTGGGGCGTGTGAGGCGTGTGGGGCGTGTGTGGGGCGTGTGTGGGGCGTGTGTGAGAGGCGTGTGTGAGGCGTGTGTGAGGCGTGTGTGAGGTGTGAGAGGCGTGTGTGGGGCGTGTGAGGCGTGTGTGGGGCGTGTGTGAGAGGCGTGTGTGAGGCGTGTGTGAGGCGTGTGTGAGGCGTGAGAGGCGTGTGTGAGGCGTGTGTGGGGCGTGTGTGAGGCGTGTGTGAGGCGTGAGAGGCGTGTGTGAGGCGTGTGTGGGGCGTGTGTGAGGCGTGAGAGGCGTGTGTGGGGCGTGTGAGGCGTGTGTGGGCCGTGTGTGTGGGGCGTGTGTGGGGCGTGTGTGGGGCGTGTGTGTGGGGCGTGTGTGTGGGGCGTGTGTGTGGGGCGTGTGTGTGGGGCGTGTGTGTGGGGCGTGTGAGGCGTGTGTGGGGCGTGTGAGGCGTGTGTGGGCCGTGTGTGTGGGGCGTGTGTGTGGGGCGTGTGTGTGGGGCGTGTGAGGCGTGTGTGGGCCGTGTGTGTGGGGCGTGTGGGGCGTGTGTGGGGCGTGTGTGGGGCGTGTGAGGCGTGTGAGGCGTGTGTGGGGCGTGAGAGGCGTGTGTGGGGCGTGTGAGGCGTGTGTGGGCCGTGTGTGTGGGGTGTGTGGGGCGTGTGTGGGGCATGTGAGGCTTTACCTGCCAGGTTGACGTGTGTGAGGCTCTCTCGGAGCGGGGAGATGGCCGAGGTCAGCGTGTGGACGGTCTGGTCTGTGATATGGCAGCACTGGCTCAGGTCCAGTTTGGTCAGGTGGGGAAGGTACCGGACCAGCAGACGAGACACAGCGTCGGTCACTTCCAGCCCAGCCAATCGCAGCTCGGTCACGTTCTGGAAGCGTCCGCCTCGGTTCTCTCCGTGAGCTGTGGGGGAACACACAGTTAGTGCTGGGACACTACAGCTCTTGACTTATTACTGAACTTCACTCAGTTTCCACATGTAGAGTCTCAACATTTTAAATTTAGGGTTACATTTCATTTATGACAATTTTACAAGTATGAATTGATAATATCATTAATGTCACCATAACCTTTTAAATCTGTCCGTTTTCCCAGCACTCAATTAAAGCATGACCCAGTGAAGGAGTGTAGAAACTGACCTGAGCGTGTGTCGTTGGAGGGTGGAGCCAGCAGCTCTTTCAGATGCGAGTCCTTCAGATCCTCGACGCGACTGAGATCCAGGAGCCGCAGACATGGACACACAGACTGACAGAGAGCCGAGACCGAGGACCACGAGCAGCCGGCCACGTTCAGCTCCAGCAGACCTGAGGGAGACACAGAGACATCAGCGAGAGGCTAAAACATCAGCGAGAGACCGAGACATGAGCGAGAGGCCAAGACATCAGCGAGACATCAGCGAGACACCGAGAGTCGTTTCACCGAGACATCAGCGAGAGGCAGAGGCCGAGACATCAGCGAGACACCGAGAGTCGTTTCAACGAGACATCAGCAAGAGGCCGAGACATCAGCGAGAGGCCGAGACATCAGCGAGACACCGAGAGTCGTTTCAACGAGACATCAGCAAGAGGCCGAGACATCAGCGAGAGGCCGAGACATCAGCGAGACACCGAGAGTCGTTTCAACGAGACATCAGCAAGAGGCCGAGACATCAGCGAGAGGCCGAGACATCAGCGAGACATCAGCGAGAGACCGAGAGTCGTTTCACAGAGACATCAGCGAGAGGCCGAGACACGAGACATCAGCGAGAGGCCGAGACACAAGACATCAGCGAGAGGCCGAGACACGAGACATCAGCGAGAGGCCGAGACACGAGACATCAGCGAGAGGCCGAGACACGAGACATCAGCGAGAGGCCGAGACACGAGACATCAGCGAGAGGCCGAGACATGAGCGAGAGGCCGAGACACGAGACATCACTGAGAGGCCGAGACACGAGACATCAGCGAGAGGCCGAGACACGAGACATCAGCGAGAGGCCGAGACACGAGACATCAGCGAGAGGCCGAGACACGAGACATCAGCGAGAGGCCGAGACACGAGACATCAGCGAGAGGCCGAGACATGAGCGAGAGGCCGAGACACGAGACATCACTGAGAGGCCGAGACACGAGACATCAGCGAGAGGCCGAGACACGAGACATCAGCGAGAGGCCGAGACACGAGACATCAGCGAGAGGCCGAGACACGAGACATCAGCGAGAGGCCGAGACACGAGACATCAGCGAGAGGCCGAGACACGAGACATCAGCGAGAGGCCGAGACACGAGACATCAGCGAGAGGCCGAGACACGAGACATCAGCGAGAGGCCGAGACACGAGACATCAGCGAGAGGCCGAGACACGAGACATCAGCGAGAGGCCGAGACACGAGACATCAGCGAGAGGCCGAGACACGAGACATCAGCGAGAGGCCGAGACACGAGACATCAGCGAGAGGCCGAGACACGAGACATCAGCGAGAGGCCGAGACACGAGACATCAGCGAGAGGCCGAGACACGAGACATCAGCGAGAGGCCGAGACACGAGACATCAGCGAGAGGCCGAGACACGAGACATCAGCGAGAGGCCGAGACACGAGACATCAGCGAGAGGCCGAGACACGAGACATCAGCGAGAGGCCGAGACACGAGACATCAGCGAGAGGCCGAGACACGAGACATCAGCGAGAGGCCGAGACACGAGACATCAGCGAGAGGCCGAGACACGAGACATCAGCGAGAGGCCGAGACACGAGACATCAGCGAGAGGCCGAGACACGAGACATCAGCGAGAGGCCGAGACACGAGACATCAGCGAGAGGCCGAGACACGAGACATCAGCGAGAGGCCGAGACACGAGACATCAGCGAGAGGCCGAGACACGAGACATCAGCGAGAGGCCGAGACACGAGACATCAGCGAGAGGCCGAGACACGAGACATCAGCGAGAGGCCGAGACACGAGACATCAGCGAGAGGCCGAGACACGAGACATCAGCGAGAGGCCGAGACACGAGACATCAGCGAGAGGCCGAGACATGAGCGGACCACAGACTCGTTTCTGACGCTCAGTAACTCTTCGGAAGTCTTTGTATGCACAAAACGCTGATTTTTGCTTAGTTTCAGATTCATAATACAATTAAGAATTTTGCGTATTTTATGCAATTTAGTTATTTTTACTGGAATTAGAACATACTATAAGAAAATTACTACTGTCTGACATAAGCTCGTCTCTCTCTATGTTTGTCTAGCCACATGTGTGTTTTCTACAGAACTGCATCATCAGAGCTGTTCGAAGCAGCCAATAGACCGTTCGAGTCCATCAGTGTCTGGCAGTGTGTTTTCTGAAATTTCCTAACATGATTTCTGCTATTTAGGGCACAACTGAAAGTATAATTATCATAATGCAAGCGAATCTCGCTGTCACTATGCAACAAAGCAAGGAAAAAGTGTTGAAACACATCCATACCAATATCTCCATTACAGGCCCATCTGAAAATACTATTCTTAACTTCTGGATATTGATTTCATTTAATTTGACTGCTTAACTGCATTCATGAGAGTGGCATATTTAATGTACATCCATGTTTTAATCCAGGAGTGTCTTCCGTCCTGCAGAGTTCAGCTCAAACAGCAGCCTGAAGTTCCCAGTAACCCTGAACAGCTGGATGAACTGGTTCATGAACTGGTTGATGAACTGGTTGATGAACTGGTTGCTGAACTGGTTGAGGTGTGTGATTCAGAACTGAACTTTGCAGGACACTGACCCTCAAGAACTCAGTCTGACAAGAAAAGCATACACCTCTTCTGTTTCAGATACACAAATCCTCATTTATCCAAATATGTGCATCAATTCAAAAGTACAGTTTAAAATCATTTAGTTTCCTTCCCAACTTTAGTCAGACCAGTATTATCCATCAGGACATTTCCTTTTTCCCCGTCTTATCTGCTCCTGTGTGGCTTTGCCTACATATTTTGGTTCTGATTTCAAAAGGTCCCTTTCTAGAACTCTAGATAAATTATACTTGATGTAGTTTTCATTTGAGGAAGCAAAACACCCTCAATTACACTCTCACCGCTGAGCTTTAAATCCCAAACATGGGCTCGGTTCAATCTCGTGGACTGATTCCTCCTCGCTGTCGATCTTTCCATCGGTGACCGGTGTAAACTCACATTGATCTCAGACCCTTGTTCCTCTCAGCTCTTTTACACACTTCTACACTTTTATATGATCCTGTAGGCCTGTGTCTCGCCACGGCTGAAACACTGCACTATTTCTCATCATGTCTGTAACGTTTCACGTGTAACGCTAGCAGGAGGACGTACCTTGCAGACGGTTGATCAGCCACATGAGCTGCTTCTTGGAGATGTTGGTGAAGCCCAGGTTGAGAGATACGGGTTGTCTGCGGATTATACTACTCAACATCGGAGGAGTGATGGAGCGCTGCCGGCTCAGGTCGATCTGAGTCCATAACCTCTTATCACAGCACCTGCAGACAAACACACACGTCACATGACTGAGAGGCTGCAGACAAACACGCACATGTCACATGACTGACAACACCTCCAGACAAACACACACGCGTCACATGACTGACAACACCTCCAGGCAAACACACACACGCGTCACATGACAGAGGCTGCAGACAAACACACGTGTCACATGACTGACAACACCTCCAGGCAAACAAACACGCGTCACATGACAGAGGCTGCAGACAAACACACGCGTCACATGACTAACTATGCACGCACATGACTATGTGCGTTCACACCAGACGCGAATAGACCGTCTGGCGCGAGTGATTTCAATGTTAAGTCAATGCAAAGACGCGTTAAACGCGTAAAAAATTCCTGTGGCGCGAATGAGGCGTAGAGCGCGGTAGACGTGAATACGCCTCATTCGCGCGTGAATTGAGCGCCTGGCGCGTTACGCGCGAATGAATTTATTTAACCGCTTTTTGTGCATTCACGCGTTTGACGCGAATCCGCGTCTGCCGCCCGAAAAATCTGAACTTTGGCGTCAATTCGCGCTGCGTTAACCAATCAGGAGCCTAGCTGCTTGCTGCTGTCACGTGGTGAAGTATCTGGATGCTTCAATAAATTATTTTGTAATATGACTAAATGCCTGGTGTGGTTCTAATGCACAACAAAGCAAATATTTTATCACATAAAACTTGATTTCAATATATGAGACATATTCATTTTGTATTGAATGCTATTTATTCCATATCTAGATTATATGAAATATTATTATAATGTAAAGACAACCAACATACTAAAGTGCATAAGTTCGTGTCTGGACAGTGTTGTGTGAGAGAGAAAAAAAATCACAGGACAGGTTAATCACTTTTGGAGGCTGGCTCCATTTATCATCAAAACAAAAATAAATTAGGGATGAGGGCGAGGGTGATCCTCGCTCCGATGCAGGACAACAGGTCATCAAACTGGCCGCGGGACAGGCGTAAGTACCGCTGAAAGCGGCAGTCATCCAGGCGCAGCTCCTGGAGCGAGCAAATGGTGAAACTCGCCAAACTGGGTTCGCCTCCGAAGGGTCTGGTGGACACAACTACGCCGCCGTACTGCTCTCCAGAGCAAATACAGAGCGGCAACTCTCTCGATGAATGCTCGATCAACATAAAAAAGATGACCGCCAACGAGTTTCGATTCCAACGTGCGTGATGCGCGTAAATTTCGCTTCAAACTTTTGTTTTTTACGCGCGTCAATTTCGCTCTTCGCGTCTGGTGTGAACGCACAGTAACAGCACCTGCAGACAAACACACACGCGTCACATGACTGACAACACCTGCAGACAAACACACACACACGTCACATGACTGACAACACCTGCAGACAAACACACACACACGTCACATGACTGACAACACCTGCAGACAAACACACACGCGTCACATGACTGACAACACCTGCAGACACACACACACGCGTCACATGACTGACAACACCTGCAGACAAACACACACACACGTCACATGACTGACAACACCTGCAGACAAACACACACACACGTCACATGACTGAAAGAGGCTGCAGACAACCACACACGTCACATGACTGACAGAGGCTGCAGACAAACACACACGTCACATGACTGACAGAGGCTGCAGACAAACACACGCGTCACATGACTGACAGAGGCTGCAGACAAACACACGTCACATGACTGAAAGAGGCTGCAGACAACCACACACGTCACATGACTGACAGAGGCTGCAGACACACACGTTGCATGACTGACAGAGGCTGTAGACAAACACACGCGTCACATGACTGATATAGGCTGCAGACAAACACACACGTCACATGACTGACAGAGGCTGCACACAAACACACACGTCACATGACTGACAGAGGCTGCAGACAAACACACGTCACATGAGTGACAGAGGCTGCAGACAAACACACACGTCACATGACTGACAGAGGCTGCACACAAACACACACGTCACATGACTGACAGAGGCTGCAGACAAACACACACGTCACATGACTGACAGAGGCTGCACACAAACACACACGTCACATGACTGACAGAGGCTGCACACAAACACACACGTCACATGACTGACAGAGGCTGCAGACAAACACACACGTCACATGAGTGACAGAGGCTGCAGACAAACACACACGTCACATGAGTGACAGAGGCTGCACACAAACACACACGTCACATGACTGACAGAGGCTGCAGACAAACACACACGTCACATGAGTGACAGAGGCGGCAGACAAACACACACGTCACATGACTGACAGAGGCTGCAGACAAACACACGCATCACATGAGTGACAGAGGCTGCAGACAAACACACACGTCACATGAGTGACAGAGGCTGCAGACAAACACACGCGTCACATGACTGACAGAGGCTGCAGACAAACAAACGCGTCACATGACTGACAGAGGCTGCAGACAAACACACGTCACATGACTGACAGAGGCTGTAGACAAACACACACGTCACATGACTGACAGAGGCTGTAGACAAACACAAGTCACATGACTGACAGAGGCTGTTGACAAACACACGCGTCACATGACTGACAGAGGCTGCAGACGTCACATGACTGACAGAGGCTGTAGACAAACACAAGTCACATGACTGACAGAGGCTGCAGACAAACACACACGTCACATGACTGACAGAGGCTGCAGACAAACACACGCGTCACATGACTGACAGAGGCTGCAGACAAACACACACGTCACATGACTGACAGAGGCTGCAGACAAACACACCCGTCACATGACTGACAGAGGCTGCAGACAAACACACACGTCACATGACTGACAGAGGCTGCAGACAAACACACACGTCACATGACTGACAGAGGCTGCAGAAGTCACATGACTGACAGAGGCTGTAGACAAACACAAGTCACATGACTGACAGAGGCTGTTGACAAACACACGCGTCACATGACTGACAGAGGCTGCAGACGTCACATGACTGACAGAGGCTGTAGACAAACACAAGTCACATGACTGACAGAGGCTGCAGACAAACACACACGTCACATGACTGACAGAGGCTGCAGACAAACACACGCGTCACATGACTGACAGAGGCTGCAGACAAACACACACGTCACATGACTGACAGAGGCTGCAGACAAACACACCCGTCACATGACTGACAGAGGCTGCAGACAAACACACGCGTCACATGACTGACAGAGGCTGCAGACGTCACATGACTGACAGAGGCTGTAGACAAACACACGTCACATGACAGAGAGGCTGCAGACGTCACATGACTGACAGAGGCTGCAGACAAACACACACGTCACATGACTGACAGAGGCTGCAGACAAACACACGCGTCACATGACTGACAGAGGCTGCAGACAAACACGCACGTCACATGAGTGACAGAGGCTGCAGACAAACACACACCTCACATGACTGACAGAGGCTGCACACAAACACACACGTCACATGACTGACAGAGGCTGCAGGCAAACACGCGTCACATGACTGACAGAGGCTGCAGACAAACACACACCTCAAATGACTGACAGAGGCTGCAGACAAACACACACGTCACATGACTGACAGAGGCTGCAGACAAACACACGCGTCACATGACTGACAGAGGCTGCAGACGTCACATGACTGACAGAGGCTGCAGACAAACACACACGTCACATGACTGACAGAGGCTGCAGACGTCACATGACTGACAGAGGCTGTAGACAAACACACGCGTCACATGACTGAAAGAGGCTGCAGACAAACACACACACGCGTCACATGACTGACAGAGGCTGCAGACAAACACACACGTCACATGACTGACAGAGGCTGCAGACAAACACACACGTCACATGACTGACAGAGGCTGCAGACAAACACACACGTCACATGACTGACAGAGGCTGCAGACAAACACACGCGTCACATGACTGACAGAGGCTGCAGACAAACACACACGTCACATGACTGACAGAGGCTGCAGAAGTCACATGACTGACAGAGGCTGTAGACAAACACAAGTCACATGACTGACAGAGGCTGCAGACAAACACACGCGTCACATGACTGACAGAGGCTGCAGACAAACACACACGTCACATGACTGACAGAGGCTGCAGACAAACACACACGTCACATTACTGACAGAGGCTGCAGACAAACACACACGTCACATGACTGACAGAGGCTGCAGAAGTCACATGACTGACAGAGGCTGTAGACAAACACACGTCACATGACTGAGAGAGGCTGCAGACGTCACATGACTGACAGAGGCTGTAGACAAACACAAGTCACATGACTGACAGAGGCTGCAGACAAACACACACGTCACATGACTGACAGAGGCTGCAGACAAACACACGCGTCACATGACTGACAGAGGCTGCAGACAAACACACCCGTCACATGACTGACAGAGGCTGCAGACAAACACACGCGTCACATGACTGACAGAGGCTGCAGACGTCACATGACTGACAGAGGCTGTAGACAAACACACGTCACATGACTGAGAGAGGCTGCAGACGTCACATGACTGACAGAGGCTGCAGACAAACACACACGTCACATGACTGACAGAGGCTGCAGACAAACACACGCGTCACATGACTGACAGAGGCTGCAGACAAACACGCACGTCACATGAGTGACAGAGGCTGCAGACAAACACACACCTCACATGACTGACAGAGGCTGCAGACAAACACACGCGTCACATGACTGACAGAGGCTGCAGACAAACACACACCTCAAATGACTGACAGAGGCTGCAGACAAACACACACGTCACATGACTGACAGAGGCTGCAGACAAACACACGCGTCACATGACTGACAGAGGCTGCAGACAAACACACGCGTCACATGACTGACAGAGGCTGCAGACGTCACATGACTGACAGAGGCTGCAGACAAACACACACCTCAAATGACTGACAGAGGCTGCAGACAAACACACGCGTCACATGACTGACAGAGGCTGCAGACAAACACACACGTCACATGACTGACAGAGGCTGCAGACAAACACACACGTCACATGACTGACAGAGGCTGCAGACGTCACATGACTGACAGAGGCTGTAGACAAACACACGCGTCACATGACTGAAAGAGGCTGCAGACAAACACACACACGCGTCACATGACTGACAGAGGCTGCAGACAAACACACACGTCACATGAGTGACAGAGGCTGCAGACAAACACACACGTCACATGACTGACAGAGGCTGCAGACAAACACACACGTCACGACTGACAGAGGCTGCAGACAAACACACACGTCACATGACTGACAGAGGCTGCAGACAAACACACACGTCACATGACTGACAGAGGCTGCAGACAAACACACACGTCACATGACTGACAGAGGCTGCAGACAAACACACGCGTCACATGACTGACAGAGGCTGCAGACAAACACACGCGTCACATGACTGACAGAGGCTGCAGACAAACACACACGTCACATGACTGACAGAGGCTGCAGACAAACACACGCGTCACATGACTGACAGAGGCTGCAGACAAACACACACGTCACATGACTGACAGAGGCTGCAGAAGTCACATGACTGACAGAGGCTGTAGACAAACACGCGTCACATGACTGACAGAGGCTGCAGACAAACACACACGTCACATGACTGACAGAGGCTGCACACAAACACACACGTCACATGACTGACAGAGGCTGCAGACAAACACACACGTCACATGACTGACAGAGGCTGCAGACAAACACACACGTCACATTACTGACAGAGGCTGCAGACAAACACACACGTCACATGACTGACAGAGGCTGCACACAAACACACACGTCACATGACTGACAGAGGCTGCAGACAAACACACACGTCACATGACTGACAGAGGCTGCAGACAAACACACACGTCACATGACTGACAGAGGCTGCAGACAAACACACGTCACATGACTGACAGAGGCTGCAGACAAACACACACGTCACATGACTGACAGAGGCTGCAGACAAACACACGCGTCACATGACTGACAGAGGCTGCAGACAAACACACGCGTCACATGACTGACAGAGGCTGCAGACAAACACACGCGTCACATGACTGACAGAGGCTGCAGACAAACACACGCGTCACATGACTGACAGAGGCTGCAGACAAACACACACCTCACATATCATGAGTCGATACGCAGCACCGAAGATATAAAGACCAGCCTAATACTTTTTGATCATACTATTCAAACATTATAATCCAGTTTTGACAATTCTCCTTCCTGATCAGTAGGAGGCGCTGTCCCGAACGCTGGGATATTCCCAGATGCGTCTCCATACGGCAGGTGTTTGGCACGATCATTACAAGAACTGTTGGTCGATCAAAAAGCTTTTAATAACTTTTTACCAGCATGATGATCTAATGGTGATCTGAGCAAAGACTGGTGAAGAAGAGCTAATGAACCATCTGGCACCACTATAAAAAACATTCTGTTTATAGGCCTTTCAGGTCAAAAGATATTAGCTTAAACATAAATGTAGATTTGAGCTGTTGGTGCCGCTAGAGGTTTGGAGTCTCTGGTAAGTTAGGTCTGTCTCCATCTGTGTGCCAGATGTCATAGCTCTCCTCCACAGTCTGTGGGCAGGAGCAGAAGAAGAGACGGATGGCGATGAGAGCCACACTAATGGATGCAGCTCATGAACCTTCAGTGCTGCACATCTCATACATTCAATTAGACATAAAGCAGTTTCATCTGAACCGTTCCTTTACAGTGGCATGTGAAACGGTCTGTCGTCTTTCTGCGATTAGTTGTTTTTCTGCTGAACTGCCTTTAATAGGTCGTTCTTCAATTTAGGGTCAGTTAACGCTGTGTTTGGACTGAAGAGGAAGGTTGGATTTACAGAATGTTTTCATAGAAAATCGAATTTGATACATTTTTTACTCTTGAAAATTGACTAGTGTGTACTTTGTACTCGTTTCAATCGTATGCTCGTGCCGTGCACTCGTATTGTGTGTGATATAGTTTTTAAAGCTCAGATTAAAACGTATCAGTTTACAACAGCTTTTAGTGATTTGATTGTTTGATTAGTTGATGTGTATGTCTGTGTTTTTGCATAGCTGTGTTTTTTTATTGATTTACTTTTGTTGTAACCCTCTAACCCTGTCCTTGAGTGCCTTGAAAGGCGCCTATAAATAAAAGGTATTATTATAATAATGGTGTCATGTGTTAGCAGATCTCTCACCAGCGGCTCCAGGTGCGGCACACACGCATGCACACACACAGCTGGCGCTGGCTGAGCTGCTGGAACACGCGGAGCCAGGCGTCTCTGGTTAGCGTGTGTGTGTCTCCGCTGGCGAGCGGAAGCCGGTGTGGTTCGGGGCAGGCGGGCGGCGGGCGCACCAGGTGTCTCTCCATCTGCAGCGGTCTGGGCGAGGGCACGGGCACAGCGCTCCTCTTCAGCGGCCGGCACTGCGAGCGCTGCAGAGAGACGCCGCTAGCGTTAGTGTTAGCTGCGGCGCTGTTCCCGTTAGCCGTCGCAGAGCCGCCCGCCGCGGAGCCGCTCTTACTCTGGGCTTGTCGGCTCCCGCCGCGCAGTTTGCTCCCGCGGACAGCTTTACCGTGCCGGTGATTAGCGACGGTGCTGTTGGAGTTCTCCTTCTCCTGCGTCTCCCTGCTGACCCGCGAGCGCCCGTTACGCTCCTGCCCGTTCGAGCGCTTGGAGGACAGGCCGTCCGGTGTGTGTGTGTTCGTGTGTGTGACGGGCTGTGTGGCGGACAGCGGAGAGGGCGGAGCCACAGGTTTGTGACCGCGATCCGCTGAGCCGTCCTCGTCCTCGTCCGCTTCGGGGTCCAGAACCGGCTTGCGGGCTCTGGGATTAGCGTCTCCTCGGCGGCGCTGCGGCTCGTCGGGCTCCGGCTCCGGCTCTGGCACGCTCTCTCCCTCAGAGTCCTCACTCGCGCTGAAGCCCAGCTCCGCTAGGCGCCGGTTCCGCTCTCGCTCACGCATGCTCCCGTACGCCGGAGACGACGGTTCCGAGGCGCCGATGGGAGACGGAGAGTCCGAGTCCGACTCAGAGTCCGTCTCAGAGCTGGAGGAGGACGAGGAGCTGGAGTCCCGCACTCGCTCCAGCAGACACATGCGCTTGAAGCGCTCCAGTTTCTCCCGGTGATGGGAACGCTGGTCCTGGCTGGCCGTCAGAGACGAGGGCTGAGCTGGAGCCGAGCTGGAGCCGTGACCGACTGACACCGATGCGTTCGGCCCGTTCGCTTCAGACGAGTCCGAGGAGTTGGGTTTCGCTTTCTGCAGAAGACAGAAACTCAATGAAGAGCAGTCCTTTTAGGAGAGACACTGGCTACGTTTACATGCACAGCTTTTGTTTCAGTCAGCCTGAATTTATTACGTTTGATGAATCTGAACGTTTACATGAACGCTGAACATGTGATCGGGTTGATGTGTGTGTTTATATGTCACAAGCTTAAATTGGTATTGATTGTTTGACATGCGCTCACTGCACGAATATACAGAGTTTGCTGCTGTTTGCGCATAATAACTATTCTCATACATTGGTTCTTTATTTGTTTTAAACAGCAGACTTAATATTTATAAATTTCTGGATAAATAATGAGCATATGAGCCGTTGTGCCGCTGGTTATATTGATCACGCAGTAAAAATGCCCTAACCCAGTCGTGTGTGGATGTGAGTCTGAAGCGGCACTGGTGTTGTCCTGCTCCACTTCACACACGCAGAGACAGCAGGATTATAGGATGGCGGGAAACTCGTTTATACGACACTTTATTCAACAGGAGGAACAGCTCGTTCCGTCATTACGCTATTGCTACATCATCGCACATGCGCAGTCCTTTCTGTTCCGGTTTTCAGTCCGATCAAGTGTTCACATGTTCTCTGGATCGGATTAGAAAAGAAATAAACACTCCTTTCATTTGGATCGAAATCTCATTGGGATCGAGCTCAATCGGATCGATTAAGGCGTTTACATGAAGGCTTTTCCGTGCGATTGAGCCGTCAATCCCATCACTAACGGATTATTTGGTTGCATGTAAACGTAGCCTCTGACAACTATTATTTTCAACAATGAGACAGTCGTACCTTTTTCAGATGTTTCTCACGGGCACCTTTGATCTGTCAGGGAAAACAGAAAGACACAGTGCTCATAAAAACAGGCCATGCTACCGCTAACTCCCGTCCCGAGCGGGTCTGGTGTCAGCAGCTCGACTCTCTCGAGAGCGATACGCTCACACATCACCCCACATTTCTTTGCCCAGTTTCAAATTTTAAATAGAGCCTTTTCTAAAACACTACAGACCTTTTTGGTGACTATTTAATCTAGGGATGGACGATATATTGGCCAACATATCGGCATCGGCCGATATATGATCAATTTTAATGTTATCGTTATCGGCCTGATAAGAAAATGTGGCCGATATATTAAAGCCGATAAATAATGTATTATTTCCTTCAGCTGAGACGCTTCAGATGCGCACTGTTCAACATGATGGGTTTGAATTGCTTGAAATATGATTGGAATCTCTTCAAAAAAGGAAAATACAGTAAAGTGAAACATGCTGTCATAAAGGCTACATAAAATTATAATGAGAACATTATAATTGTGTGATTGGGACATGGCTTTTAATTGTGAGATTTTGTTTTTGTAATCAGGCTCTTAAAATTATATAAAAATTTGGATTTAGATTTATCGGCTAATTTATCGGTTATCGACTTTCAAATATAAGAATTATCGGTATCGGCCAAAATGTTCATATCGTTGCATCCCTAATTTAATCAATAGATATAAAAATTGATTCTCTCTCCATGTTTGATATTACGTCAGCTGTCGTTTCTTGCAGAATCATAAGTGAGTAAGATCTCATGAGTGAGAGTTGAATCTAAAGCTAGACTGATGTACATGTCCATGAATCTGCTGTTGCACTTGCCTTCTTCTTGGAGCCTCCCTCCTGAGGCACGTCCTTCTCTTTCTTGCGTTTCGGCCCGTCGAGTCGAGTTGAGTCTTCCAGAGATAAACTCTTCTTCTTACTGGGAGGAGGATCATCCGTGAGCTTCCAGCGACTCACTTCCCCGTTGTCCATGCGTCGCTTTCCCAAACCGTCTCCTTGATCCTGCAGACAAGACAGAAACCTTATAATATTCTGAAGTTATAACATCATTATATAAACAAGCTGAGGTTATAAATCAAATGTCATCATGTGTTTGTTGGAGGCATGAAATGTAAATACTGATTTGCAAGGTCGAGCATGATTACTGAAGTATCGTGCAAAACCGTGACTGAACACGTTAAATGTTATGTTTCCTTTTCAGTTTGCTCCCTTGAAAACTAATTTTTGTAATTTTGAACAATAAAAAACTTAATGAAATTAAAAAAAAGTTTGAATATCGAAACATTATCTTGGTGACAAAACAGCAGAATTTACAGGAGCGTAGAATACGTAGCAAGCCACATTTATTTGTATAGCGCTTTTTACAACACACATTCTTTCAAAGCAGCTTTACAGTAAATCATGTTGACGTTTATAATATTTGATTATCTTCATGCCTTATAGCTGCAGTTATCATATTAGAGCCAGAGATGTATAAAGTACTAGAGACACAGACTTGAGTAAAAGTACAAGTGCTCTATCAAAAAAGTGACTTGAGTAGAAGTTGAAGTGCTCTTTAAGCACCATACTTAAGTGGAAGTACTAAAGTATTAAAAAAAAATTGTACTTAAGTATTGCAAGTAGGTTTTTTTTTTATTTACTAAAGTACTAAAAGTAAAAGTACAAGTATTGGATTATATAGTAAAGCATCTCACCCTTCTCTTCCCTGCTTGTGCCTTTTTTCTCCACAGCTTATTGGGTATTTATCTGCAAGGTACAGCGATCTCTGAAAGCTCTGTTTATGTCAGTGAGTTCCTGGAATGTCACATTTGGCTCTTCTTCACGTGTTCCATATGGACTAAATGTGCACAGGGCGCCCTCAGGCTTCCAGTATGGATTGAAAATACAGTATATCAGATTATCCAAAGCTCATAATAATTTCATCGGCCCATTTTGGGTATAAATCCAATAAATATTATTCCTCTCTATAGGAATCTGACGTAAACCTATGAAAATCTATCAATATTTGTCAAAAACTGCACAAGCTAAAAGCCCGAGGGACATTGTTTTGTCAATCGCTTTCATGATGACTACACAGGAGTTTTTTTTTTTTTTAATGGGAGCGGCTGACACTCATAATTCATATCAAAGGTATCGACTCATTTTTTCATTACATAACTCCTGACAAAAATTAAGAAATAACTGTCACTATAAGTTTCTCAGAATAAAATATTGGTCAAATACTGAAACTTGAGTCTTCTATATTTTTAATGATGTATAGTTTGTCAAGGTACTAACATTAAATCTAATAGTAACTTTGAACTATTTAAAACAAAGAACGATTCAGTGCGCCCGCGTCCTCGCACATTCTATATGAATTGTCTTTCACTCCGACAAATGAAAACATGGACTCTAAGTAGGGCCAGGGGTCTCCTTCCTCACCGCCACGATCACTCGAAGTTGAATGGTGTTTCTGGTTCTTCCATTTAGAAACAAACTAACAAATCTCAAGTGTTCTCAATGGAGGCAGGCAGCAGAGCGAGAGGAAGAACAGGAGCACGCGCGCTCTTCTTGATCGCTTGATTCCCTCAATGATGAGCCAGCTTTATTAAACCTGGTGACAGAGCCATCTACCGCTCTGGCAGTGATTATGTGGGTTCGGAATGATTCGTAACATTTTTATAATTGTAACGAGTAACTATGCAGTAAATTAAAAATGTATCGGAGTAAAAGTATTAAACTCATCGAAAATATGTACTGAAGTAAAAGTGGAAGTAGGACAAAAAAATAATACTCTAGTAGAGTACAGATACAGCCTTTTAGTACTTAAGTACAGTTGTGAAGTAGTTCTACTTCGTTACTATACATCTCTGATTAGATCTGGGCGATAATATAGCCACATTTTAAGACAATATAAACATTCAAGCAGTTGAGATTAGCTATATTATATAATCGCTGTACGTGAATTTATTGTATGCATGAGGATAAAGTTGGATACACTGTTGAATCACTCTATTCCTCCAGGGTTTACTTACGCATGTCAGCCCCGAGTCTCGGGTCGAGGTGGTGGTTTAGCAATGTTTTATAACAAGAAATGGAAGGTCTCTACTATAGCTGTACCATCCTATGAAACGTTTGAAGCTATGGTGCTGCAAATCAATGGACCGATACCCACCATCATAACAACTGTATACCGTCCACCAAGATCTAACACTAACTTCCTAACTGAACTTTCTACTTTTTTTAACTTTACTATGCTCTGCTTCTAATGTGATTATGGTCGGTGATTTTAATATCCATGTTGATAAAGCTACTGCTACTGATACAAATCACTTTTTATCATGTTTGGACAGTTTTGGACTGAAACAGTTCATTGATTTTCCTACTCATTCAAAGGGTCACACACTTGATCTTGTCTGCTGTATTGGAATAACACCTTTTGATTGTAGATCACTTGACCCGTCTTTATCTGATCATAAACTTGTGTCCTTCAATGCCAAATTAACTGTATCAAAAATTGCCCATAACCGTACTATAACATTTCGTAATATTAAGAATATTGAACTGTCTGTGTTTTCTGATGAAGTTAATAATTTAATGAACACTTATTCACTGAATACTGATGGTCTACTTAGTCTTGATGAATTGACTTCTTATTTTTTTTTTTTTTGCCCGACCACCGTCTTCGGAGGAATTGACTTCTTATAACAACGACCAGTTACAGAATATTTTAGATAATGTTGCACCTGTTAGAACTCGAACTGTTTCATTTGCTAACACTGCTCAATGGTATACCTCAGAGTTACGTTTGTTAAAAGCTAAGAGGCGTCAACTTGAACGTTTGTATAAAAGATCTGGTTTAATTGTGCACAAGGAAATGTATGATCACCATATCAGAGATTACAAAAATGCTCTTTCTACTGCTAAAACAGATTACTATGCCAATTTGATAAACTCTGCTGGTGGGAATACGAAAATACTGTTATCTACAATGAATAGTATTTTGCGACCACCAGATGCTTTCTCATTACACTCGCAGTCTAATACCACATGTGATTTTTTTATGACTTATTTCAGTGATAAAATCAAAAGCATTCATGGGAATTTGGCTTTGAACAACAGGGCATTTGGTTCATTTTTAACTCTCTATGATGCTCCCATTGTTACTACTTTTTCTAATTTTTATTTGCCCACAGCGAATGAAATAGTTGAATTTGTTAACAGAGCAAAATCTACTACCTGCCAGTCAGATCCAATTCCCACACATCTTGTCAAGTTTTGTTTACCTTCTTTGCTACCCTTGATAACTTAAATTATACATTCTTCCCTTATTACTGGAACTGTTCCTTTACCTTTAAAAAAAGCAGCCATAACTCCCATACTTAAAAAACCTAGTGCGGATTGGAATAACCCCGAAAACTTTCGACCAATTTCTAATTTGCCTTTTCTTTCTAAATTATTAGAAAAAATTGTTGCTCAGCAGGTGCACACTCATTTAATGGAGAATAACTTGTTTGAGCAATTTCAGTCTGCTTATTGTCCATATCATAGAACGGAGACAGCGCTTATTAAAGTTACAAATGATTTGTTAATGGCTGCTGATTCGGGACTCTTATCAATACTTATTTTTCTTGATTTAACTGCAGCTTTCGACACCATTTCACATAGTATTTTATTGGAGAGGTTCATTTCTATTGGGATAACTGGTACAACCCATGATTGGTTCAAATCATATTTATCTGGTCGGACCCAGTTTGTTCAGATTAAGACTTTCAAATCGCGGATATCTCAGATAACAAGTGGTGTACCTCAAGGGTCAGTCCTAGGTCCTCTACTGTTTATTATATATGTATTACCACTAGGACAGATTTTCCGCAAATTCAATATAAATTTTCATTGTTATGCGGACGACACCCAGCTTTATATATCATCAAAGCCTAGTTCAGTATTACTACCGTCTTCTCTTGTGCTTTGTCTTTCTGAAATCAAATCATGGTTCACACAGAATTTTCTCAAGGTCAATAGTGCGAAAACTGAAATTTTATTAATAGGCACCAAATCAAAATTGCGTAACTGTGGAAGTTTTAAACTTAATTTTGATAGCTCTGTTATCTTTTCTTCTTCCCAGGTAAAGAGTCTGGGTGTCATTTTAGACAGTACTTTGTCTTTCGAGGCTCACGTAAATAATATCACACGGTCCGCATACTATTACTTGCGAAGTATTAATCGTCTTCGACCATCCTTATCTGCTAGTGGAACTGCGGTCCTCGTGCATGCATTAGTGCCTTCTAGAATTGACTATTGTAACGCTCTGCTTTGTGGCGTTTCACAGAAAATTATTCACAAACTCCAGATGGTTCAAAACTCAGCGGCTCGGATAATTACACGAACATCACTGAGCGAGCATATTATTCCTGTTTTGGGGCATCTTCATTGGCTTTCAATTAAATCTCGTATTCAATTCAAGATCCTACTTTTTACATACAAGGCCTTACATAAACTTCTTCATGTGTATGTTCCTACTCGATCCCTCAGGTCTTCTACTTCTGGCACTCTTGTCATACTAACTGTGCGTTTAACTACTATGGGGGGTAGAGCTTTTAGCTATAACGCTCCGGCAATGTGGAACACTTTACCTCACGATATACGCAACAGTCTGAGTCTTTCAATTTTTAAGTCACGTCTCAAAACTTATTTATTTAGACTAGCTTATCCTGATTGATGTTAGTTTTGAGTATTCTTCTTATGAATTATTTTATATTGTTGATCGTACTATTTATTGTATTGCTATCTCTTTTGTATAACTATGTATTTTATCCTTGTAAGGTGTCCTTGAGTGTCCTGAAAGGCGCCCATAAATAAAATTAATTATTAATTATTACTGTATAGAGCTTGGCAATAACAGTTACATCCTACGGCAAAATAATAAATCAGCTTATTGAGATTTGCTATATAGTATATATTGCTTTAGGTGAGTGTACTGTATAAGTGTACTGACTTTATAAGTCTTTATAGTCCATCTCAATCGGTTTGCAAATGACAGATTTATGGACCAAAATCTATTCAATATTTTCCATTTTAGCAGAAAACCTTCAAAGAAGGTGTGGCAAGACCAGTCCTGAAACAGAGACGCTTCATCATGTTTTACCTCAGTCTTACCTTACTGGTCTTTCCTTCCTTGTGGCACTTTGGACATTCCCAACAGTTTGGGATTTCATCGTTAATGATGCCTTCGGACTTCCCCATCTGCGGGAGAGAGTTGATCATGTTATGGTCAGCATTACGAGTGCTGGTAATGAGTGTGCTGGTAATGAGTGTGCTGGCAATGAGTGTGCTGGTAATGAGAGTGCTGGTAATGAGAGTGCTGGTAATGAGTGTGCTGGTAATGAGTGTGCTGGTAATGAGTGTGCTGGTAATGAGAGTGCTGGTAATGAGAGTGCTGGTAATGAGAGTGCTGGTAATGAGTGTGCTGGTAATGAGTGTGCTGGTAATGAAAGTGCTGGTAATGAAAGTGCTGGTAATGAAAGTGCTGGTAATGAGTGTGCTGGTAATGTGAGTGCCGGTAATGAGAGTGCCGGTAATGAGAGTGCCGGTAAAGAGTGTGCCGGTAAAGAGTGTGCTGGTAATGAGTGTGCTGGTAATGAAAGTGCTGGTAATGAAAGTGCTGGTAATGAAAGTGCTGGTAATGAGTGTGCCGGTAATGTGAGTGCCGGTAATGAGAGTGCCGGTAATGAGAGTGCCGGTAATGAGAGTGCCGGTAATGAGTGTGCTGGTAATGAGTGTGCTGGTAATGAGTGTGCTGGTAATGAAAGTGCTGGTAATGAGTGTGCTGGTAATGAGTGTGCTGGTAATGAAAGTGCTGGTAATGAGTGTGCCGGTAATGTGAGTGCCGGTAATGAGAGTGCCGGTAATGAGAGTGCCGGTAAAGAGTGTGCTGGTAATGAGAGTGCTGGTAATGTGTGCTGGTAATGAGAGCTGGTAATGAGTGTGCTGGTCATGAGTGTGCTGGTAATGAGAGTGCTGGTAATGAGAGTGCTGGTAATGAGTGTGCTGGTAATGAGTGTGCTGGTAATGAGTGTGCTGGTAATGAGTGTGCTGGTAATGAGAGTGCTGGTAATGAGTGTGCTGGTAATGAGAGCGCTGGTAATGAGTGTGCTGGTAATGAGCCGGTGTGGACCAGACCTTCAGGCAGCTGGGGTGGATGATCTCGTTGCAGATTGTGCACTCCATCAGAGACAGGGTGAACTTCTCCTCCTCCGACTCCACCGTATCTTCCTTCCCCGCTTCACCACACGCGAAACACACGGCAGTGTGCGGCAACACCGGCTACAGGAGAGACCCATGGGAAAAACACACACACACACATAAACTAACCTGGGAGAACATGTGTGAAGGTTTGCACAAGTGGTCAATGCTAAATAAAGGTAAACACAACATTATTAACTGTGTGTTTACAATCGCTCAGAAGCCCTGGAAGCTAAAGCTTTACATTTAGCCGTTATATTTACAACACACACTTAAAGGTAAAATATGTAAGAGTTTTGTAATAAAATATTGAAAAACGACTTTCAAAGTCTGATACATTTCATGCAGTTTTGTACTTACAGTATCCCAAAAGTTCCCAAGGATTTGAAAAACACAGAGAAATCCCAGTTTTTAATAACGGCTCGTCCCTGGTCATGTTCGCCTATCAATGACGTAATCTCCGCGTTATCCTCGGTTTCCGCTTGTAGAAACCATAGATACATAGATCCCTCATTAGTGGCCGGTTCAACTGTCAGCTATACATACGCCGCTAATGAGGAGTCTATGCATGCATATCTATGATACAATATCTCGCACACCGCGTTGTTCACCGTTGTGTTGTTCACCGCTGTTGTGTTGTTCAAATGTACTTTTAGTATGATTGTTTTAAACGTAAAACTGCAGCATTAACCCACCAAATCATTTGACAAATAGTCACATATTAGTAAAAGGCTAATATAGCATTACATTTCACGTTCCTGGCAGCTAATTCATTACGATGATATAACACGGCGTGATCAAACGTACAGGTAATACAAAACTAATTTATTAGCTGATATATAATTTATATGATTCGTGAATTCTATAGCCTACATCTCTGGATGGTGAACACGACATCTCCCATAGTTCCACTCTCATTTATAGCTTCGTCTTTGTTATTGTTTTGAAAATGCGAAAAAATTACATATTGTATCTTTAAGGTGTTTGGCCGGTTGGTCCCGTGAGGACACTCTCCGAGAGCAGGCGTGGACTCACCGCGGGTAGGGTTAGGGTTGGACCTGCCCGTGGGTTAGACCTGCCCGTGGGTCAGTGTTAGGGTTAGACCGGCCCGTGAGCGGGACTCACCGCGGGTAGGGATAGGGTTAGACCGACCCGTGGGTTAGACCTAGGGCTGGCCGATCAAACGATATTTATCGCGATATCATTTTTCTCGATAAAATGATATCAAGAGTTCGATAAAGTTTATGCGCCAAAAGCGGAACGAAACTCAATTGAACCGCGCGCGCCTCACGGACTGTTTATCCGCTCGGCTCAAAGTCCAAACGGCAGCGCGAGCTCACTGGAGCAGACGCGTTTACTCTGATCGGCCTCGGTCACGACATCCAGTGAGAAGCGCTTGAGTTCAGCGAAGAACACTAATGACTCGCTGATTTAAACCAGTTTAAAGGCAGATGAAACAGCGCTGACAAACAGAAGAAACACTGTGCGCAACGATACAGTCAGAATCTGAATGAATACTGAATCCATTTACCATGGATTTACTGTAACGTTAGCCTAGTAATATTAACTGCACCATGAAATGTGGGATATACATATTGAATTGTATTATATAATTAATGTAGACAATTTGATTGTAGAAGATTTGACATTTATCGTGATAATTATCGATATAGACTGATATAAAAAAAATTATCGTGATAATTTTTTTGGGCCATATCACCCAGCCCTAGTTAGACCTGCCCGTGGGTCAGTGTTAGGGTTAGACCTGCCCGTGGGTCAGTGTTAGGGTTAGACCTGCCCGTGGGTCAGTGTTAGGGACCTGCCCGTAGGGATGGGACGGTATAAAATGTTTATATCACGATTATAGTGAATAGTATAAAGTCTGATCATTTCGACGGAGGTGAATCAATCAAAGATAACTTTAGCTGGAAATAACAATATTCAAGAATCGCTATAACGCCAAAACAATCTGTTACCTTAAATTATATGTTTATCTCTGTAAAGCTGCTTTGAAACAATCCATTGTTAAAAGCGCTATATAAATGAAGATGGCTTGACTTGACTAGTGTCCAAAATTATCGTGATTATCAATATTATCACGGTTTTGTTAAAATGAGATGAAAGTGTTCAAAAAGAACTGATGCTCACACTGAAAACATTTCAACAAGTTTTATATTTGAAAATCAACAAACAAAAAAATAAATAAGCAGCTCTATGCAGTTTTTTAAGCAAGATTCTATTCTGTGGCATTTCCGTCTTTATAATTCCCGTCGTCAATAGCAACGCATTATTACACAGCACACATCCATGTATCACAACGGACGCGCGTTCTTGTTTCATTCAAATACAACTTGCCGTCTTGCGTCTCCCGTTTTTGATTGTATTAAATGAAATCAGAGTTGATTTATTGTTTACAGATTTTGATAATATTGTTGTGATTGTCTGGACGATTGTTTTGTACGCTGTACAAAATGGATTTATAAACAGGTAACGTTAAGATTTAACACATTAATCTCAATGTCACCGTAATTATGTGGAAAAAAAAAAAAATCTGTGTAATAAGTCTACAATGAATCTGTACATTACTATCCCTTAAAATGTCACTCTTAATAATAGTCTTGTTTGAAGTTCGTTCGTGTTTGGCTCAAAGCCACTTGCTGCAAACTTTTCTTTACGGAAGCTTCACGTCTATTTCAAGTGAGTGAGATCAAATATTTCAACTCAAAACAACATTTTGTGCCCAATTATTTCCCAGACGTAGTTTTGGTATTGAGGTCAAAGTTAACTTGCCTTGAGTTCGCTATACAACACTGGGTGATGGTCACACAAGACGACTCGGCAGATTTGAAGTGTTTCTATTGCAGCGACTTTCTGTTCTGCACACAGGGTGACCATCCTCGATCAAGTTTCCCTCAGGACTTTTGTAAAAGCCAAAATATGACCACCCCTCAGATTTGGTCCTCTTAAAAGGCTGAAAAATCTCCCGATCACGGTCACTGCCTTCCGCCATTCCTTATCGAATAATAAAAATAACATTGCGCGCTGCGCCTGTGTCAGACTGTTGGCTGGACAGGATTTATAGTGAGTTATTAAAATCGCGATAATCAAACACGGTTATAATGATAATTAAATTTTAAACGATAATACTAACCGTCAGTACATTTTATCGTGGATTATCGTGAAACCGGTAATCGTCCCATCCCTACCTGCCCGTGAGCGGGACTCACCGCGGTGCACTGCCGGAGCAGACACGACTGCTTCATACGACCCGGTCCACCGAACTTCTTCATGTCCTTGCAGAAGTGGCACTCGCCGCACTCGGTCCTCATACACGCCTGACAGCGCCGGCACCGTGTGCGCCGCCGCCGCGCGCCTCCCAGCGCCTTACTGCCAGACATCGCCTCGGCATTCACCTGCACACACACACACACACACACACACACACAGGTCAGGACATCACAACACACACACACACACACACAGGTCAGGACATCACAACACACACATGCGCCTCCCAGCGCCTTACTGCCAGACATCGCCTCTGCATTCACCTGCACACACACACACACACACACACACACACACAGGTCAGGACATCACAACACACACACACAGGTCTGGGCAGGACATCACATGGTGCCAATCACCCAGAATCCCAAGCGTGTCTCCACACTAACCCTTTCCGTGCTCTTGACACTCTTGATCAGGGTTAGAAATAAACACGCCAAATGCAGATATAAATCAGCTGTGGCGGGAAACGCTGTCAAATCACGAGCCAGTGTGGCGTGTTATGTTTACTCACTTTGCTGGGAAAGTTCGTAAAGACAAATCTGCACAGATTTAGCACAAACACTCATGACTCAAGATATATTAAATACAGCGTATTGCGCAGAATCTGCTCATATCTTTTACATCTATACTTGAACACACACGTCACTCCGCAACAAATAACAACGCGCGTGTTCATTTGCATTAAAGCAACAGTGGAGATTAAGGGTGTATTCACACCAGGAAAGTCCGATAGTTCACTTGCTTTGGTCCGGACCAAAACATATTTTTTTTTTTTTTGGTACGGTTCGCTTCCACACTGCTCTTTTTGCAAGTGAACCAAAATTTGTAAACAAAACCACACGTGTGCTAAGGTCGTCCATTCATTGGACAAGGACACTCAAGTAGGGAAATCAGGAAGTGCAAAAAAGGCTCAGCATGGAGATATTTCATACTGCAAAATTTGTTCTTTTACTAATTTTGTGTTATTCTGTACAAACGCAATATGAAGAAACTAATGAGTTTTCCACTCTTGTTTAGAGCATCGCGCACTTTCATATAATGTTGCCAAAGTTTTTTTACTTTAACGCGAGAGAAATCAGCCCAGAACTACACGGGAGGAGCTGGTCAATGACCTGAAAAGAGCTGGGACCACCGTTTCAAAGGTTACTGTTGGTAATACACTAAGACGTCATAGTTTGAAATCATGCATGGCACGGAAGGTTCCCCTGCTTAAACCAGCACATGTCAAGTCCCGTCTTAAGTTTGCCAATGACCATTTGGATGATCCAGAGGAGTCATGGGAGAAAGTCATGTGGTCAGATGAGACCAAAATAGAACTTTTTGCTCATAATTCCACTCGCCGTGTTTGGAGGAAGAAGAATGATGAGTACCATCCCAAGAACACCATCCCTACTGTGAAGCATGGGGCTGGTAGCATCATGCTTTAGGGGTGTTTTTCTGCACATGGGACAGGGCGACTTCACTGTATTAAGGAGAGGATGACCGGGGCCATGTATTGCGAGATTTTAAGGAACAACCTCCTTCCCTCAGTTAGAGCATTGAAGATGGGTCGAGGCTGGGTCTTCCAACATGACAATGACCCGAAGCACACAGCCAGGATAACCAAGGAGTGGCTCTGTAAGAAGCATATCAAGGTTCTAGCGTGGCCTAGCCAGTCTCCAGACCTAAACCCAATAGAGAATCTTTGGAGGGAGCTCAAACTCCGTGTTTCTCAGCGACAGCCCAGAAACCTGACTGGAGTCGGGAGGATTCGGGAGGATTCGGGAGGAGTCGGGAGGATTCGAGAGGAGTCGGGAGGGTTCGGGAGGGGTCTGGAGGAGTCGGGAGGGGTCTGGAGGAGTCGGGAGGGTTCGGGAGGGTTCGGGAGGGGTCTGGAGGAGTCGGGAGGGTTCGGGAGGGTTCGGGAGGGGCCTGGAGGGGTTGGTTGGATTCGGGAGGAGTCGGGAGGATTCGGGAGGAGTGTGAAATGAGGAGCTGAAGCAAGAGTGTGTGAGGAGCTGAAGTATGAGTGTGAGGAGCGGCACCAGCTCTGGGTTTGAGGAGAGACTCCCGACTCTTCCCGACTGAGGAGCTGATTTGGGAGGAGTCTGGAGGATGAGTCTGGAGGATGAGTCTGGAGGATGAGTCTGGAGGATGAGTCTGGAGGATGAGTCTGGAGGATGAGTCTGGAGGATGAGTCTGGAGGATGAGTCTGGAAGAGTCTGGAAGAGTCTGGAAGAGTCTGGAGGAGTCTGGAGGAGTCTGGAGGAGTCTGGAGGATTCGGGTGGATTCGGGTGGATTCGGGAGGATTCTTGAGGAGTCGTGAGGATTCGGGAGGAGTGTGAAGTGAGGGAGGATTCGGGAGGATTCTGGAGGGGTCGGGAGGATTCTGGAGGGGTCGGGAGGATTCGGGAGGAGTCAGGAGGATTCGGGAGGATTCGGGAGGATTCTTGAGGAGTCGGGAGGGGTCCGGAGGATTCGGGAGTAGTCGTGAGGTGTCGTGAGGAGTCATGAGGAGTCGGGAGGGGTCGGGAGGATTGTGAAGTGAGGAGCTGAAGCATGAGTGTGTGAGGAGCTGAAGCATGAGTGTGAGGAGCGGCACCAGCTCTGGGTTTGAGGAGAGACTCCCGACTGATTCGGGAGGAGTCGGGAGGATTCGAGAGGAGTCGGGAGAGTTCGGGAGGGGTCGGGAGGGGTCGGAAGGGTTCGGGAGGGGTCTGGAGGGGTCGGTTGGATTCGGGAGGAGTCGGGAGGGGTCGGGAGGAGTCGGGAGGGGTCGGCAGGAGTGTGAAATGAGGAGCTGAAGCAAGAGTGTGTGAGGAGCTGAAGCATGAGTGTGAGGAGCGGCACCAGCTCTTGGTTTGAGGAGAGACTCCCCACTCTTCCCAACTGAGGAGCTGATTTGGGAGGAGTCGGGAGGATTCGGGATGAGTCTGGAGGAGTCGGGAGGAGTCGGGAGGAGTCGGGAGGGGTCGGGAGGGGTCAGGAGGATTCGGGAGGAGTCGGGTGGATTCGGGTGGATTCTCGAGGAGTCGTGAGGATTCGGGAGGAGTGTGAAGTGAGGGAGGATTCGGGAGGATTCGGGAGGATTCTGGAGGGGTCGGGAGGATTCGGGACGATTCGGGAGGAGTCGGGAGGATTCGGGAGGAGTCAGGAGGATTCGGGAGGATTCTTGAGGAGTCGGGAGGGGTCCGGAGGATTCGGGAGGAGTCGGGTGGATCGGGTGGATTCTTGAGGAGTCGTGAGGATTCGGGAGGAGTGTGAAGTGAGGGAGGATTCGGGAGGATTCTGGAGGGGTCGGGAGGATTCGGGAGGATTCGGGAGGAGTCGGGAGGATTCGGGAGGAGTCGGGAGGAGTCGTGAGGAGTCATGAGGAGTCGGGAGGGGTCGGGAGGAGTGTGAAGTGAGGAGCTGAAGCATGAGTGTGTGAGGAGCTGAAGCATGAGTGTGAGGAGCGGCACCAGCTCTGGGTTTGAGGAGAGACTCCCGACTGATTCGGGAGGAGTCGGGAGTCTCTCCTCAAACCCAGAGCTGGTGCCGCTCCTCACACTCATGCTTCAGCTCCTCACACACTCATGCTTCAGCTCCTCACACACACGCACCTCAGGCGTTCCTCACACACACTCATGCTTCAGCTCCTCACACACACGCACCTCAGGCGTTCCTCACACACACTCATGCTTCAGCTCCTCACACACACGCACCTCAGGCGTTCCTCACACACACTCATGTGCGCTGAAGATTCAAGGGTACATCGTTTTAACTTCAACTCTTACGACTTTCTATTCAGTGAAACAAAATCAGATGTAACCCACATCAGCCTCAGCCGTCCTCCAGTTTCACTGCGGGACTTTCATCCGTTCAGTGGAAATGAACAGTGATTCGCAAGTGTGTGTCTAATTACTTCCTTTTTTTGGATGACGGATGGGGATATGTTGAATTGGCTCTTTGAAAATGAAATTTATAGTTTGGCTAGATATGTGGAAAAGGCGTGGAAACTTAGGCAAAGGAATTTATATCCTGACCTAAATTGACAGTGTCTTGTCTTGTTTTGTTTGTTTATATTGTGAAAATGATGGTAATGTATCTTTTATGATGGTCATCTTCCTATGTGCTTTGTATGATGGTCATCTTTTTGTATTATGTTTGTCTTATGTTATTAGTGTCTTTTAAGCCTATTTGGGCTGGGCATGTAAGTGCAAGACACTCTAATAAATAAAATAATAAAATAAAAATAATAACTACTACACTACTGTATTACAGTCAGTTTCATGAAATATCATCATATTACTCCATATAAGCATGACTTATGATTAAAATGCTAATTCAAAGTTCAAATGTAACGACAAACAAAAGTGCACTCATGAGAACCAAGCTATTATATGCATTTAAAGTTTGACACCATTTGTTTTTCTAATGCATGTTATCGGTCTCTTATTATTAATGCTTCATTCATGCATTTTTTCGGACCTTGTAATCCTTTATAAAAACATCCTAACTTGCTCTTCTGTGATGTGACGTGCTAACACACACACACACTCCTGCTTTACTCCCAGCTTGACTTCAGACGAGGACAGATGGTGGAACTCTTTCACTCAGTCCAGTTTGTACAGAAACTTTTCACAACACACACTGTTTTAAAGCAGCTTTACAGATATTCACACTGTAGATGTTTAAAGGGATAGTTCACCCAAAAATTAAAATTATCCCATGATTCACTCGCCCTCAAGCCATCCTAGGTGTAAATGACTCTCTTCTTTCAGATGAACACAATCGGAGTTATAAATAAGAAATATCCTGCTCTTCCCAGCTTTATACTGGGAGTGAATGGCTAGTGCATCATCCATCGTAACAGTGATCCATACAGGGGTTAATAAAGGCCTTCTGAAGAAGAAGATCAAGATCCATATTTATACCTATAATCACTGGCGTCCGGTAATAGCAGTACGCAAGTCTAGTTCCAGGGGAAGTGACCTCTGACCCCACGCATGACCTCTGACCCCACGCATGACGTATTGACGAACACAGAAGAGCAGAGGATCGAGCAAAACATCGGTCACGAATCAAGAATTTTTATAGAGAAATGTGTAAGGAGCTTGAGTTTGATATTTGAACGGCGAGAGGCGTGGAATCTCACTTGAGCTTACGCTACTCCTACAGAGGTCACTCTTCCCCAGGAACTAGACTCGCGTACAGTGCTTATGGTTTCTAAAGTTATAAATATGGATCTTCTTCTTCAGAAGGCCTTTATTAACCCCTGTATGGATCACTGTTATGATGGATGATCCACTAGCCATTCCCTCCCAGTATAAAGCTGGGAAGAGCGAGAGGCGGTGATGGACAGATGACTGTTGATGACACTCGCTTAACGTTTAACACACACCTAAGGTTTCCAGCCAATCACAACGCACTGGTTGAGCTGTGGCCAATCAGAGCACTGGGCTTTTCTGAAGGAGGGGCTTTGTAGAAAATAGTGTGTTTCAGTTTCAGACAGACTGGACAATAATGTACAGTATGTTTGTTTTTTTTACATTAAAGCATGTTAACCTATTACACAAAATAAAGTTTAAAATAACATCATATGAGTCCTTAATGGCTGAACCGATGTCCAGGAAGAGTCCGCTTCTCGTTCAGCGAACGTGGGTCAGTTAAACAGCGGTTTAATCTCCTGAACTCATCCCTCGTCTCCATGCGTGTCCATCCCTGTCAGACATTACATATCTATCCTGAGGATTCCTGACGAACACAGACGAGAACTATAACCATGAAGATCTAGCTCTAAACATCTAGTCCGGTGGATTGGGACAGGAACCACCGATATGTAACTCAACCAGCAGATGTACAGTGTGTGTGTTAGAGTGTTTGTTTTATTTTATTTCAGGTAGATCATCCAAACTCTTTAAGTTACGGTGCAGGAACTGTCAGACATACAGAATTACACAAACGTTCAGATGCGGTATATTTGAGTTTTGATAAATATTTAACCACTAAATGCCACGACAGACTAAAATATTGCAGAGAGATGTTTAATGATAATCGTCATTTCTATGTCCTTATTACATACAACATTTGTTCATCTTGAGTGACAGCAGGATTACTGTAGGACATTATACTCTCTGTCATTGATAAACAACATTAACTGCCACCCAAATCACACAGTCACCAGAGCAACATCAGGATCACCTCATAAGGCATTTTCCAAGCAGTGTAATATTTCACAGTATTTTGGAATTTAGTTCATTTTTTATGACACAACCAGTAACTATAGGTGGAAAGTCCAAGGTATATCATGGCATTTCTTCAGCTAAACTATTCTCCATTCTGTCAGGTGAAATATGGGCCTAAAATCAGACAGAAGACACACAGAAGCTCCAGACATTTACCATGATTTACCGTGGTGAATGACAGTGTCATCATCAGTCAGTGAATGAGCTGTGCCACTGCGGACACACGACAGCTAACATGAGCGGCTAACCAGCTGGTTAGTTAGTTAGTTAGTTATTTGTCCTCAGCTACACATATACTCACAGAACCCAGCCCAGCAGCTGAGAAGCGCTTTCACTGATCCACAGAACCAGAAACACACCAGACGAACGAGCAGAAACACTCCAGACTGGCTATAACGAGCCGCTAGCATGGGTTAGTTAGCAGGTCCATTCAGTGCATTCACACACAGTTCAGCAGTACCGAGATGGGCTTTACGAACCATTGTGATCTGGGAGGAATTTCGCCCACGACGATCTTCTTTTAATGGCACACACTCTCACAGACACACGCACTCTCACAGACACAGACACACAACAATACACGACTAGCCAGCGAGCACGAGCTCGTCCCAGCAGAACTCACTCACCTGCTCGTGTGGACGCGCATTCTCCCAGATCGAGCATTAGAGAGATGTTTTCTGAGATGTTTTCTGGCGATAGATGGACAGACACAATGAAAGAGAGAGAGAGAGAGATCGCTTCCTTGTTCTCAGTCTCTCTCTCAGCTTTACATGAGTGACTGCTTTAAACACCAATCACATCCATTACCAGCTATTATCAACGACAGCGATGATTTCTGCTCTCTCAATGTGCTCCTCAAATATTAAAATCATACGAGCACTTCAGATCATTGATATAATCCATGAATATCATCCTCTGTGATTCCGATGGCCGATATTCCAGGCGATTATTATTCCCGAACGATCTGCGGAACTGAAAGAGAAAACAGCATAAACGGATAAACGTGCCTTTTGTTCGCTCTTTCCTATTGTGTTCCTCTGCTGCATTTATCTATGAATATATGTATGTATATTTATGTTGTAACGCATCAAATGCGCCAGTACAGTCCAGATCAGCTCTTACATGATCCTGACGCCATTCCTGCTCCCGAAAATCAAATAAATAAATAAATATGGTAAATAAAAAATATGGAGAGTAAAAAAAAAATGCAAAAACTCCTCCCAGGTTAATTCGTCACAACCTGCGGCATCATGGGAAATGTGGTCCATGAGCCCTACCCAAAAACACCCGTGTTATTATTTACTGCGGCAGGTTTATATCGCGACACAGTATCTGTGAGGAAATAATAAACACTAATAATATGAAGTGAACAACATCTTAAGCCAGACTAAGATGGTTCAGGCTGCCCATCAACCCTGACCCTAACTTAATTATAATCTGATCCCTTAAAGGGTTAGTTCACCCAAAAATGAAAATTAAGTCATTAATTACTCACCCCCATGCTGAACCAACCACGTAAGACCTTCGTTCGTCTTCGGAACACAAATGACGATATTTTTGATTAAATGTGACAGCTGGATCACTCCTCCATAGGCTCCCTAAGGGAATGAATCCTGACGGCCCAGAAAGTCAATGAAGAAAATGTTTAAATATTCCATGTCACAACAGTGGCTCAACTATAAGTTTATCAAGCGACGAGAATACTTTTGTGCGGAAATAAAACAAAAATAACGACTTTATTCGACTATTCCTTTTCTTCCTTGTAGGCCTGAAACGAGACTTCAAGAGATTTCCACGACGCGCACGCGCGAGAACTGAACTGAAGTAGTTGAAGGAGATCGCAATTCTCGCGCATGCGTCGTGGAAATCTCTTGAAGTCTCGTTTCAGGCCTACAAGGAAGAAAAGGAATAGTCGAATAAAGTCGTTATTTTTGTTTTATTTCCGCACAAAAAGTATTCTCGTCGCTTGATAAACTTATAGTTGAGCCACTGTTGTGACATGGATTATTTAAACATTTTCTTTATTGACTTTCTGGGCCGTCAGGATTCATTCCCTTAGGGAGCCTATGGAGGAGTGATCCAGCTGTCACATTTAATCAAAAATATCTTCATTTGTGTTCCGAAGACGAACGAAGGTCTTACGGGGTTGGTACAGCATGGGGGTGAGTAAATAATGACTTAATTTTCATTTTTGGGTGAACTAACCCTTTAATTTTTATTTTTGGGTGAACTAACCCTTTAAACCAGGGCTGAATCCGAAATCACCACCTATACCCTCATTAAGGGCACTATTAAGGGAACAGCTTTTTGTAGTGTACCACTGTAATGAGTGTACAGACGATGCTCAACAGCTGTCTGAATTCCATCACTCGTTTTCATTCACTCCTTCAAGTGAACAGTATTAGTGGACGATTTAGGGGGCGATAGTGAACTACCGTAGGGAGTAGGGAACAGTGGCTGAGGGTTTAGGGGGGATAGTGGACTACCGTAGGGAGTAGGCAACAGTGGCTGAGGGTTTAGGGGGGATTGTGGACTACCGTAGGGTAGGGAGTAGGCAACAGTGGCTGAGGGTTTAGGGGGGATAGTGGACTACCGTAGGGTAGGGAGTAGGCAACAGTGGCTGAGGGTTTAGGGGGGATAGTGGACTACCGTAGGGAGTAGGGAACAGTGGCTGAGGGTTTAGGGGGGATTGTGGACTACCGTAGGGTAGGGAGTAGGCAACAGTGGCTGAGGGTTTAGGGGGGATAGTGGAGTACCGTAGGGAGTAGGGAACAGTGGCTGAGGGTTTAGGGGGGATTGTGGACTACCGTAGGGTAGGGAGTAGGCAACAGTGGCTGAGGGTTTAGGGGGGATAGTGGACTACCGTAGGGAGTAGGGAACAGTGGCTGAGGGTTTAGGGGGGATTGTGGACTACCGTAGGGAGTAGGGAACAGTGGCTGAGGGTTTAGGGGGGATTGTGGACTACCGTAGGGTAGGGAGTAGGCAACAGTGGCTGAGGGTTTAGGGGGGATAGTGGACTACCGTAGGGAGTAGGGAACAGTGGCTGAGGGTTTAGGGGGGATTGTGGACTACCGTAGGGTAGGGAGTAGGCAACAGTGGCTGAGGGTTTAGGGGGGATAGTGGAGTACCGTAGGGAGTAGGGAACAGTGGCTGAGGGTTTAGGCCCTATATAGTGGATATAGTGGATAGGGAACAGTGATCTGGGATTCAGCCGCTCTCAGACACTGAGGACCAGCAACATGTCCTCACTTTACTCTCTTTATCCTCAATCCAGTGGCCTAAAACTCAAACCGGGTTTGTACACACACACACACTCTCTCTCTCACACACACACTCTCTCACTCTCTCTCTCTCTCTCTCTCTCTCTCTCTCTCTCTCTCTCTCAAACACACACACACACACACACACACTCTCTCTCAGTCACTCTCTCTTTCTCTCTCACACACACACCGGCTCCCTCTACAGCTGCTGTGGAACGCGTCGCACCACTATCTGTCCCCGTCACACACAAGCACGGCAGCGTCGCGATATCGGTGTGTTTTATCGCAGAACTGAAGATGATCAAGCTTTTCTCGCTGAAGCAGCAGAAGAAGGACGAGGAGTCCGCGGGGGGACCGCGAGCCGGGGCCGGCGGGAAGAAGGCGAGCGCGGCCCAGCTCAGGATACAGAAGGGTACGGTCCACAACACCAGAACCAGGGCTAACCTGGACCCATCACACACACAAACACACACACTGCAGCTCAGTCGATGTTTGAAGCCTGTGTTTTCACACACTTGTTCTGGTAACGATGTCAAGTCGAGAGGAGAGCGAAGCTAGCATTAGCCATCGCGCTAACATGTAGCGCACTGTTTACTCAGTTTTATTACAACAGACTCGATGTTTTAAAACTTCTGACTGGCCGCAGTAATGAAGCTCGTGTCTAAAGTTATGTTTCCCGAGAGAAATTCTCGTTTTCTGCGAGAGGAAACTAATAAGTTTCCATCTCAGTCATAATATTGAGGCCTACAAACAGAGTTCTCGTCTGTCTCGTATTATCACCCTTTGCTTGAAAGCTGACAATGACACCGAGTGCTGTGTTTTCCGTCAGAGAGAGGTTAGAAGCGACTTCTGAAGATCAGTGCTCTTACACTCGTTCATTGTGATGCTGCTGGACATTCAGGTTTGGCCCAGAAACAGAAGAAAGAGATGCTCTCTAGGCTCAGAAACTACTCAAACTACCAAACATTTAAGTTGCCTTCATTCACTCACCATGTCACTCATCTTCAAAACACAAATGAAGATATTTTTTAATGAATCCATAAGAGATTTTATTGCTCCTCCATTGAAAGTTAATGCCACCAAAACTTCAAAAAGTTCATAAAGACATTGTGAAAGTAACCCATACTATTGTAGCGGTTTAATCCAAGTTTTCTGAAGAGACACAATCGCTTTATATGATGGAACAGAATAATTCTCATATAAACATTGATGAATGCACATACATAGAGAGCTCATGAAATATGGTGAACGAAAGCTGGAAACCAAACCTCATTGGTTTAAGTGTGTTTGAGCTCCTGTTTACCATTTTGATCTGCTCCAAGTGTGTGTGTGTACTAAAGAGGATCCAGTAAACTGACACGCGTCCACTAACCTGTTCTGCACTATAGAGTTAAGTTGTTAAGTTGTTTTGATTGATACTGTGAAGCTGCTTTGATACAATCTGTATTGTGAAAAGCGCTATATAAATATATTTGACTTGACTTGACTATAGAGGATCCAGTATACTGACATGCGTCAACACTAACCCGTTCTGCTCTATAGAGGATCCAGTATACTGACACGCGTCCACTAACCCGATCTGCACTATAGAGGAGGCATGAGTTAGAGCTGCTCTCGCTAGTGTTGAGCTGAGGACACGCACATCTCGAGCCTGAAGCTCCGGCTCCATGATCACGTTTAAAGAAGAAAAAACACTTCATGCTCGAACCTCTCATTAACTATGTGATGTTATGTGTTTGTGATGTTATTTGTGTGTGTGTGTGAGAGAGAAAGTAAAGCTCATCTGTTCTCCCTCTGTCAGACATCAACGAGCTGAACCTGCCGAAGACGTGCGAGATCGTTTTCCCCGACCAGGACGATCTGCTCAACTTCAAGCTCATCATCTCGCCAGACGAGGTTTGCCTTCGTTAGGCCTCTGTGGGGGAAAGCACGGTTTATGCTTGTTATATATTTCAGAGATTCAAATGATGAAGCGTAAAGTTTGTCAGCTTGTGAAGTTCGTTAGCGGCACACATGATGACCTGTGATTTAATTAGCGGAGCATGAAACCTGCGTTAGTAATGCTCTCCAGCAGGGAAACATTCATTCATTATGACAGACTTTTGCACATGACTTTGTTCTTGTGACTGTCCTGATTTAATAAACATTTATCGTTTTCTCTGTTTTTTTTATAGGGTTTCTATAAAGGTGGGAAATTTGTCTTCAGTTTTAAGGTAAACAGCAGCTTGAGTAAATCCGTGATCACTTCACTAAATAAAGCCTCTACGAGTCAGACGGTGGCGCTAGGCAGTGTTAGCTCTGCTAGATTATATAGATGAAAACCTTATACTAGCTTTACATAAGGGTTAGCAGATCAGTAGTTCTACAATGTAACATAATTCTTGAGAACTGGAATGTTAATTTTCAGTTCTTAAAATGCAAAAACTATTTCATTAAAGATCTTTAAAGCCAGGATCCACAGAGCGCAGATGCTAGTTGGACTCTGGGCAATAGAGGAGGATAAACGTCTCCGTAATGAAAGTTCCTGTGGTGTTAGAATATGGTAAATCTGAGCTGAGTGTATGTCAGTGAGGGCGAGGAGATGATGAAGATGAGGCTCTAGAACCGCAGACCCTTCTGGAACACACAGTACAACATGAGCAAAGTTTGGAACAAACCCTTCCTGCAGCCGAGTTTCAATAAGTGCAGTTTTTGCAACTTTTCTGATCGTTACAGTGAAACTCTTTCAGAAGATCAAGGACAGTTAGATTCCTTGTGAATAAACACATCTGTAACACACACGAGCACATCTGTAACACACACACGAGCACACCTGTAACACACACACGAGCACATCTGTAACACATGAGTACATCTGTAACACACAAGCACATCTGTAACACACACGAGCACATCTGTAACACACACACAAGCACATCTGTAACACACACACGAGCACATCTGTAACACACACACGAGCACATCTGTAACACACACACGAGCACACCTGTAACACACACACAAGCACATCTGTAACACACACACGAGCACACCTGTAACACACACACGAGCACATCTGTAACACATGAGTACATCTGTAACACACAAGCACATCTGTAACACACACACGAGCACATCTGTAACACACACACGAGCACATCTGTAACACACACGAGCACATCTGTAACACACACACGAGCACACCTGTAACACACACACGAGCACATCTGTAACACATGAGTACATCTGTAACACACAAGCACATCTGTAACACACACACGAGCACATCTGTAACACACACACACACGAGCACATCTGTAACACACACACGAGCACATCTGTAACACACACGAGCACATCTGTAACACACACACGAGCACATCTGTAACACACACACGAGCACACCTGTAACACACACACGAGCACATCTGTAACACATGAGCACATCTGTAACACACACACGAGCACATCTGTAACACACACACGAGCACATCTGTAACACACACACGAGCACATCTGTAACACACACGAGCACATCGGTAACACACACACAAGCACATCTGTAACACACACGAGCACATCTGTAACACACACGAGCACATCTGTAACACACACGAGCACATCTGTAACACACACGAGCACATCTGTAACACACACAATCACATCTGTAACACACACGAGCACATCTGTAACACACACAAGCACATCTGTGCACATCTGTAACACACACACGAGCACATCTGTAACACACAAGCACATCTGTAACACACACGAGCACATCTGTAACACACACGAGCACATTTGTAACACACACGAGCACATCTGTAACACACACGAGTACATCTGTGCACATCTGTAACACACACGAGCACATCTGTAACACACACGAGCACATTTGTAACACACACGAGCACATCTGTAACACACACGAGCACATCTGTAACACACACGAGCACATCTGTAACACACACGAGTACATCTGTGCACATCTGTAACTCACACAAGCACATCTGTAACACACACAAGCACATCTGTAACACACACGAGTACATCTGTGCACATCTGTAACACACACACGTGCACATCTGTAACTCACACGAGCACATCTGTAACACACACGAGCACATCTGTAACACACACACGAGCACATCTGTAACACACACGAGCACATCTGTAACACACACACACGAGCACATCTGTAACACACACGAGAAGATAAACACATCTGTAATTGCTGAAATGATCTGTCATCAATGTAACATTTTTCACCCATTATCCAAATGGTGTAAACTTTATTTTGCTGTATTTTCTTTAACTAGCTTTTTTATCTTCTAAATCCTTTACAGTTTGTTTTGTACCTTTCTTTATTTCTTAATTTGCCATTTACAAATGTATTTACGATGAGTTGACATGTTTAGTCACTTCCATGTTTTTACTGCTTTATTTTTGCTTGAAAGGAAGATACTCGTACCGGAAACTAACTGGTACTAGTCCTTGCAAATTACCTTCTAACAGCAATTCTAAAAGCTTGTTAAATGATGATCAAAGCGTGTGTGAAGTTCAGATGCTCTTCTCTTGCAGGTCGGACAGGGTTACCCTCACGACCCTCCAAAAGTCAAATGTGAAACGATGGTTTATCACCCCAACATCGACCTCGAAGGAAACGTCTGTCTAAATATTTTGAGGTATTGTGTTTATCATCATATACCAGCTGACCAGAACTGTACATGAGCACAAACACTGTTAGATCTTTAGCGTTGGTTGTTAAAATATAAGAAATGTTTATTAAATACTGTAAAATCTTACTTGATTCTGCATGACACAAACAGAGAGATGTTGATGCATGTTCCTGTTGCTTGATCTAGAACGCTTTTATTTCTAATGTCCGCTTTTGTGAAGTACATTTTTACGGGTTTGGAATGACATGAGATTGAGAAAATAATGGCGGTTTTGTGAATTTTGAAGTGATTCCGTTTAATAATTTGTCTCAAACATGTCTTTTTTTAATACATTTTCTTTTATATTTCCAAAATACTTTCTAACATTCAGTTGTGTGTGTGTTTAACTTGTCCTGGGATTGAGCAGTGCTGTTTGCTGCCGATCCCGTACAGACTGAGTGTTTAACGGGTGGAAATGTTCATGATGAATTATGAGAGTGTAATTGAGAAGGCACTTTGACTCTTTATGTTTCAGAGAAGACTGGAAGCCGGTCTTGACGATTAACTCCATCATATACGGACTACAGTATCTGTTCCTCGTAAGTTGTCGAATCACTGTTTGGTGACACGAACCTCGAAACCAAACATCATGACGTGTGAGGTTCATGTCGATTTGTTTAATTATTCTTTAACCTCTAATCATTGTGTTTTTTTACTGTTATGATATCTTTTGCTTGCCCTAGTTTACATGCAGTCCATTCACCGTAGATAAAATCTTTTTTTCTTATGGTTTCTTAGTTTAAAGGAGTAGTTCACAGAATAAAAATTTGCTGATAGTTTACTCTCCCGCACGTCATCCAAGATGTTCATGTCCGTCTTTCATCAGTGGGAAAGAAATGAAGGTTTTTGAGGAAAACACTCCAGGATTTCTCCATATAGTGACTTCAATGGGGTCCAACGGGTCGAAGGTCCAGATGTGAGTTTCAGTGCAGCTTCAAAGTCTCGACACGATCCAGCCGAGGAATAAGAGTCTGATCTAGATAAACCAGCGGACATTTATAACAAAATACACATTTATATACTTTTAACCACTAATGCTGGTCTTGCACGTCGTAATCTTACGCATGACGTAATCAGGTTGGAAAGGATCGGGGGGGCACCTGACGTAAGTGTAGGGTAGGGCCAAAAACCAATTTTCTCCTCCAACTTCAAAATCGCCTGACATCGTTGTTTTACCGTTTATTTATTTTTTTGTAAATGGCGTTTGACTCAGTCTTTGCACGTTGGCTTTGTAAACACTGGGTCTGTACTTCCGCCTACGTCACGCTTGACCTTTCAACCTGATTGTGTAATGTGTGGCGCATCACAGCTCGTGCAAGACCAGCATTAGTGGATAAAAGTATATAAATGTTTATTTTGTTATAAATGTCCGCTGGTTTGTCTAGATCAGACTCTTATTCCTCGGCTGGGTCGTGTCGAGACTTTGAAGCTGCACTGAAACTAATATCTGGACCTTCGACCCGTTGGACCCCATTGAAGTCACTATATCCACTATAAGTAAATTTTAATTCTGAAGTGAACTAATCCTTTAATTAAAATCCAACTTGCATGCAGTTCATTTGTGGCGTTTGTGAGCAAGTGCCCTGTGCTAATCGTTCCCGTGTGTTTCCGCTTCCAGGAGCCGAATCCCGAAGACCCGCTGAATAAAGAAGCGGCCGAAGTCCTTCAGACGAACCGGCGGCTCTTCGAGCAGAACGTCCAGCGCTCGCTGCGCGGCGGATACGTGGGCGCTACGTACTTCGAGCGCTGTCTGAAATAGTCCCGCGCGCTGGCCCTCACGTCCGAGAATGCATTTATCGTTTACATGCGCTGAGATGCACTGACCGACACACTGACCGGAGCGCGGGGGGGTTATTAAGGAATAGGCTGGGAAAGGCTGGTCAGTGATTGTTGCTCAGAGAATTCAGTCGTATTTTGCCACTATGCTGGTACCCACTGTTTATTTTTGCTGAGATTCACATGCTAACTTATCCTCCCACTCACAGACATGAACCGAGAGCGAGACGTCATTTCACTTCTCTTGTATTCCATTATGAAGGCTTGAGGACTGATTTCCTCTGGGCTTCAGCGACGGGGATCCTGCCTCGCGTCGCACATATTCAACTGTGTTTAGTAGTCACTAATTTTTATGTTTGCAAAAAAAAAAGACGTGTATAGCATCGCATCTGACCAATTCTGATAGTATTGACAAATTGATAACCTGTTGAGCCTGGAGACTGGTTAACACGAGATCCACAGGATCCGTCTGCATTTGGGCTGTTGTGAGCTTGGGAGACCTTAAGATGTTTCGCTATAGTTTTCCTGGTTGGGAATGGGTGGGATTGGATTTTCTTGAGGAGGGAAGGGTATGACGTAGGGTTAGGAATGGTTACGTTAAATGTTACAATTCTGTTGTGTATATTGAAATCCCAGTTGTTCATGATGACTGCAATATGAATTATGTTAAATAAAATATTGATTTGAATGCCTACATTTTAAGATTAGTGTAAACTACAACAGCAGATTGTCTTTAAAAAACAACGACGACAATAAAATGTTTCTGACCTGGACCAAAGTGCCTCTGCATCAGGACAGACCGTTGCATCATCAGAACATGGATTATCATGTTGATTATTAACTTTAACATTGGAGAAAATCATACAAATGTTCATGTGATGATAATCCAAACGCTCTGTTTTGCTGTGTCATCATTAATTAAAAGCTGTAAAAATCACATTTTTTTCTAACAGTTTTACACATTACTTCGGTATCCAGTGTGAATGTGCAAGCGAAAGCCACTGCAGTCCTCACCGGAGAAGCCGGGCCACTGTTAGCTGCCATTAAATATATCAGATTGAAGAAAAGCCGTATTTCCTCTGCACTGTGAACTGTGAAGTCGTCAATATCTGGGTCTTTTACTGGAAACTTCCATTTGTCCTCGAAGAGTTCTGATTGTCTTCTGTCATTGTTTTTTATAAATCTGTCAGAGAAACTCGGGATGACATGTTTCGGTGATATTAGAAGGTTGAAGCGTTTGAGAAACAGGAGAGAGGAAGAGCTGGAGAACACTGATGATGGAGGACCGGTTACAGTAACGACCCGCTGAAGAACACTGATGAGGGAGGACCGGTTACAGTAACGACCCGCTGGAGAACACTGATGATGGAGGACCGGTTACAGTAACGACCCGCTGGAGAACACTGATGAGGGAGGACCGGTTACAGTAACGACCCGCTGGAGAACACTGATGATGGAGGACCGGTTACAGTAACGACCCGCTGGAGAACACTGATGATGGAGGACCGGTTACAGTAACGACCCGCTGGAGAACACTGATGAGGGAGGACCGGTTACAGTAACGACCCGCTGGAGAACACTGATGATGGAGGACCGGTTACAGTAACGACCCGCTGGAGAACACTGATGATGGAGGACCGGTTACAGTAACGACCCGCTGGAGAACACTGATGATGAAGGACCGGTTACAGTAACGACCCGCTGGAGAACACTGATGATGGAGGACCGGTTACAGTAACGACCCGCTGGAGAACACTGATGAGGGAGGACCGGTTACAGTAACGACCCGCTGGAGAACACTGATGATGAAGGACCGGTTACAGTAACGACCCACTGGAGAACACTGATGATGAAGGACCGGTTACAGTAACGACCCGCTGGAGAACACTGATGATGGAGGACCGGTTACAGTAACGACCCGCTGGAGAACACTGATGATGGAGGACCGGTTACAGTAACGACCCGCTGGAGAACACTGATGAGGGAGGACCGGTTACAGTAACGACCCGCTGGAGAACACTGATGATGGAGGACCGGTTACAGTAACGACCCGCTGGAGAACACTGATGATGGAGGACCGGTTACAGTAACGACCCGCTGGAGAACACTGATGATGGAGGACCGGTTACAGTAACGACCCGCTGGAGAACACTGATGATGGAGGACCGGTTACAGTAACGACTCGCTGGAGAACACTGATGATGGAGGACCGGTAACAGTAACGACCCGCTGGAGAACACTGATGATGGAGGACCGGTTACAGTAACGACTCGCTGGAGAACACTGATGATGGAGGACCGGTTACAGTAACGACTCGCTGGAGAACACTGATGATGGAGGACCGGTTACAGTAACGGCCCAATGGAGAACACTGATGATGAAGGACCGGTTACAGTAACGACTCGCTGGAGAACACTGATGATGAAGGACCGGTTACAGTAACGACTCGCTGGAGAACACTGATGATGAAGGACCGGTTACAGTAACGACTCGCTGGAGAACACTGATGATGAAGGACCGGTTACAGTAACGGCCCAATGGAGAACACTGATGATGGAGGACCGGTTACAGTAACGACCCGCTGGAGAACACTGATGATGGAGGACCGGTTACAGTAACGACCCGATGGAGAACACTGATGATGAAGGACCGGTTACAGTAACGACCCGATGGAGAACACTGATGAGGGAGGACCGGTTACAGTAACGACCCAATGGAGAACACTGATGATGGACGACCGGTTACAGTAACGACCCGATGGAGAACACTGATGATGGAGGACCGGTTACAGTAACGACCCGCTGGAGAACACTGATGATGAAGGACCGGTTACAGTAACGACCCGATGGAGAGAACTGATGATGAAGGACCGGTTACAGTAACGACCCGCTGCAGAACACTGATGATGGAGGACCGGTTACAGTAACGACCCGCTGGAGAACACTGATGATGAAGGACCGGTTACAGTTACGACCCGATGGAGAACACTGATGATGAAGGACCGGTTACAGTAACGACTCGCTGGAGAACACTGATGATGAAGGACCGGTTACAGTAACGACCCGCTGCAGAACACTGATGATGGAGGACCGGTTACAGTAACGACCCGCTGGAGAACACTGATGATGAAGGACCGGTTACAGTAACGACCCGCTGGAGAACACTGATGATGAAGGACCGGTTACAGTAACGACCCACTGGAGAACACTGATGATGAAGGACCGGTTACAGTAACGACCCGCTGGAGAACACTGATGATGGAGGACCGGTTACAGTAACGACCCGATGGAGAACACTGATGATGGAGGACCGGTTACAGTAACGACCCGATGGAGAACACTGATGATGGAGGACCGGTTACAGTAACTCTAGAGAACCGTCACGGTTGCTTCTGCGCTCTGATCAACAGATCAATCATCATATCTGTGTAGGCCAATGTATAAACAGCCTAACATTGAAAAATTGTTGATGCATTGGTTTTTAATTAAATGATTAATGAAGTTTATTCCTTATTATCACCATATATTAAAAGGTGCCAGTGTTGTTTAATAGAAACAACATGGAAAATCACACTTTATTGGGTTCCAGTAAGAACTAAATGAGGATACATTAATGTGTCTTGCCCTGTAGTTGTTTATGAGAAACAATTACTTTTCTTCATAATATCTAACCTTTTACTGTTCATACACACATCAGCACAAATCAAGACCAGACAGATGTCGATTCATGAAGAATTATTCTTTTATGCTCATTCTTATAAATAAACCGGTTCACAGATCGTATTGAATGATTCATTTGTAATTTTGACTAATCTGATTCCAGACGGAGTCAAAGCGCTGAATTAGTTCATGCCCGAGTCAGAAACTAGGAAAACATGATCCCGGGAGCTCGAGTGTGTGTCCTGAATCACACACGTTCTCCTGAAGTATTGAGAACGTGGAGGCTTCACACAGATTATGGTTTTGCATTTCACTGTTGCATTGATAGACGTCTTTGACGCTTGTATATTCTGCACTGCCTCACACATGAGCGCTCAAGTTAGAATAAGTTAAAACCTTACATTTAGCAGATGCTTTTATCCAAAGCGATTTACATGCATTTCAAGGTACACATTTACATTCATATCAGTTCTTGCTTTCCCTGGGAATCGAACCCATGACCATAGTGCCAACGCTCTACTGTTTGAGCTACAGGAAAGCTCTGTTAAAGTAGTGTGTGTTAGAGGAGTGTGTTAGAGTACAGTAGTGTGTTACAGTGGTGTTAGAGTACAGTAGTGTGTTGGAGTACAGTAGTGTGTTACAGTGGTGTTAGAGTACAGTAGTGTGTTGGAGTACAGTAGTGTTACAGTGGTGTTAGAGTACAGTAGTGTGTTACAGTTGTGTTAGAGTACAGTAGTGTGTTAGAGTACAGTAGTCTGTTAGAGTACAGTAGTGTGTTAGAGTACAGTAGTCTGTTAGAGTATAGTAGTCTGTTAGAGTACAGTAGTGTGTTAGAGTACAGTAGTGTGTTAGAGTACAGTAGTCTGTTAGAGTACAGTAATGTGTTAGAGTACAGTAGTCTGTTAGAGTACAGTAGTGTGTTACAGTAGTGTGTTAGAGTACAGTAGTGTGTTACAGTAGTCTGTTAGAGTACAGTAGTGTGTTACAGTAGTGTGTTAGAGTACAGTAGTGTGTTACAGTAGTGTGTTAGAGTACAGTAGTGTGTTAGAGTACAGTAGTGTGTTACAGTAGTGTGTTAGAGTACAGTAGTGTGTTACAGTAGTGTGTTAGAGTACAGTAGTGTGTTAGAGTACAGTAGTCTGTTAGAGTACAGTAGTGTGTTAGAGTACAGTAGTCTGTTAGAGTACAGTAGTGTGTTAGAGTACAGTAGTGTGTTAGAGTACAGTAGTCTGTTAGAGTACAGTAATGTGTTAGAGTACAGTAGTCTGTTAGAGTACAGTAGTGTGTTACAGTAGTGTGTTAGAGTACAGTAGTGTGTTAGAGTACAGTAGTCTGTTAGAGTATAGTAGTCTGTTAGAGTACAGTAGTGTGTTAGAGTATAGTAGTCTGTTAGAGTACAGTAGTGTGTTAGAGTACAGTAGTGTGTTAGAGTACAGTAGTCTGTTAGAGTACAGTAATGTGTTAGAGTACAGTAGTCTGTTAGAGTACAGTAGTGTGTTACAGTAGTGTGTTAGAGTACAGTAGTGTGTTAGAGTACAGTAGTCTGTTAGAGTATAGTAGTCTGTTAGAGTACAGTAGTGTGTTAGAGTACAGTAGTGTGTTAGAGTACAGTAGTCTGTTAGAGTACAGTAATGTGTTAGAGTACAGTAGTCTGTTAGAGTACAGTAGTGTGTTACAGTAGTCTGTTAGAGTACAGTAGTGTGTTACAGTAGTCTGTTAGAGTACAGTAGTGTGTTACAGTAGTGTGTTAGAGTACAGTAGTGTGTTACAGTAGTGTGTTAGAGTACAGTAGTGTGTTACAGTAGTGTGTTAGAGTACAGTAGTGTGTTACAGTAGTGTGTTAGAGTACAGTAGTGTGTTAGAGTACAGTAGTCTGTTAGAGTACAGTAGTGTGTTAGAGTACAGTAGTCTGTTAGAGTACAGTAGTGTGTTAGAGTACAGTAGTGTGTTAGAGTACAGTAGTCTGTTAGAGTACAGTAATGTGTTAGAGTACAGTAGTCTGTTAGAGTACAGTAGTGTGTTAGAGTACAGTAGTCTGTTAGAGTATAGTAGTCTGTTAGAGTACAGTAGTGTGTTAGAGTATAGTAGTCTGTTAGAGTACAGTAGTGTGTTAGAGTACAGTAGTGTGTTAGAGTACAGTAGTCTGTTAGAGTACAGTAATGTGTTAGAGTACAGTAGTCTGTTAGAGTACAGTAGTGTGTTACAGTAGTGTGTTAGAGTACAGTAGTGTGTTAGAGTACAGTAGTCTGTTAGAGTATAGTAGTCTGTTAGAGTACAGTAGTGTGTTAGAGTACAGTAGTGTGTTAGAGTACAGTAGTCTGTTAGAGTACAGTAATGTGTTAGAGTACAGTAGTCTGTTAGAGTACAGTAGTGTGTTACAGTAGTCTGTTAGAGTACAGTAGTGTGTTACAGTAGTCTGTTAGAGTACAGTAGTGTGTTAGAGTACAGTAGTCTGTTAGAGTACAGTAGTGTGTTAGAGTACAGTAGTCTGTTAGAGTACAGTAGTGTGTTAGAGTACAGTAGTGTGTTAGAGTACAGTAGTCTGTTAGAGTACAGTAATGTGTTAGAGTACAGTAGTCTGTTAGAGTACAGTAGTGTGTTACAGTAGTGTGTTAGAGTACAGTAGTGTGTTAGAGTACAGTAGTCTGTTAGAGTATAGTAGTCTGTTAGAGTACAGTAGTGTGTTAGAGTATAGTAGTCTGTTAGAGTACAGTAGTGTGTTAGAGTACAGTAGTGTGTTAGAGTACAGTAGTCTGTTAGAGTACAGTAATGTGTTAGAGTACAGTAGTCTGTTAGAGTACAGTAGTGTGTTACAGTAGTGTGTTAGAGTACAGTAGTGTGTTAGAGTACAGTAGCCTGTTAGAGTATAGTAGTCTGTTAGAGTACAGTAGTGTGTTAGAGTACAGTAGTGTGTTAGAGTACAGTAGTCTGTTAGAGTACAGTAATGTGTTAGAGTACAGTAGTCTGTTAGAGTACAGTAGTGTGTTACAGTAGTGTGTTAGAGTACAGTAGTGTGTTACAGTAGTCTGTTAGAGTACAGTAGTGTGTTACAGTAGTCTGTTAGAGTACAGTAGTGTGTTACAGTAGTGTTAGAGTACAGTAGTGTGTTACAGTAGTGTGTTAGAGTACAGTAGTGTGTTAGAGTACAGTAGTCTGTTAGAGTACAGTAGTGTGTTAGAGTACAGTAGTCTGTTAGAGTACAGTAGTGTGTTACAGTAGTGTGTTAGAGGAGTGTGTTAGAGGACAGTAGTGTGTTACAGTAGTGTGTTAGAGGAGTGTTACAGTAGTGTGTTACAGTAGTGTTAGAGTACAGTAGTGTGTTACAGTAGTGTTAGAGTACAGTAGTCTGTTAGAGTACAGTAGTGTGTTAGAGTACAGTAGTGTGTTACAGTAGTGTGTTAGAGGAGTGTTACAGTAGTGTGTTAGAGTACAGTAGTCTGTTAGAGTACAGTAGTGTGTTACAGTAGTGTGTTAGAGTACAGTAGTGTGTTAGAGTACAGTAGTCTGTTAGAGTACAGTAGTGTGTTAGAGTACAGCAGTATGTTAGAGTACAGTAGTCTATTACAGTAGTGTGTTAGAGTACAGTAGTGTGTTACAGTAGTGTGTTAGAGGAGTGTTACAGTAGTGTGTTAGAGTACAGTAGTCTGTTAGAGTACAGTAGTGTGTTAGAGTACAGTAGTCTGTTAGAGTACAGTAGTCTGTTACAGTAGTGTGTTAGAGGAGTGTGTTAGAGTAGTGTTTTAGAGTAGTGTGTTAGAGGACAGTAGTGTGTTAAGAGTACAGTAGTATGTTACAGTAGTGTTAGAGTACAGTAGTGTGATAGAGGAGTGTGTTAGAGTAGTGTGTTACAGTAGTCAAGTCAAGTCAAGTCAAATATATTTATATAGCGCTTTTCACAATACAGATTGTATCAAAGCTGCTTCACAGTATCAATCAAAACAACTTAACAATGTTTGTTTATTACTGGAAAAAAAAGACATCCAAGTTTGGTAGGGCTGATCAATGGTAGTGTTAGAGTACAGTAGTGTGTTAGAGCATAGTAGTGTGTGTTACTGAATGTTCCAAAAAGAAAACGTGCACTTAAAATATCTGAATCAAAATATTTAAGTGTGGAATGTTTCTATGCCATTTAGGCAAGAGCGTTTTACAGTTTTTACACCGTTGCTCAGACACATTACTTGAAACCTTCACCCATTTTCTCACAACATTAAACACAAAACCAAATCATCAAACTACATTCACAAAACCACTGACTCTTCTGGCAAAATCCATTTCATTTGTTCTCAAAATTAAACAATGCTTTCAGATCATACACACATATAAACACTACTGATGATCATTCATTAGACACTAAAGAGGAGAACGGAGAACAGCATCCAGATCATGAGGTTACAGGAGAAAAGTGTATTGTATACAGTAAGCAAATTTTGCAATTACATACAAAGTATCGTATTCACAATGTAGTGAGGTGAATATATTGTACACTGTCTGTACTGCAGATCTGTATTGAATATTGTATAGTATTGAATGCCTGTATATTCAGCACTTGCACACTGTAAGATTACAGCAGCCCAACTGCAAAAGGTCAAATAAACCTCTGATGAAGAGCATGTTACTCTCAGAAGAGTCAGTGCCTGAACACTCTTCATCATCCTCTTCCTCAGCTGCACGTGTTCATGTTGAGTCCAGTGAGTCCCTGCCTTAACAACACTACACACTACTCTTCCTCATCCTCTTCCTCAGCTGCACGTGTTCATGTTGTCCAGTGAGTCCGGGGGTGCTTCTCAATATCCCTCCTCGTCTCCTCAATCCTCCGTCCTCCATCCTATGACCCGGAAACCGATGGAGCTCAGCCATCACACAGGAGTGAGGAGTCGAGGAGTGAGGAATCGAGGAATGAGGAGTTGAGTTGAGTAGTGAGGAGTCGAGGAGTGAGGAATCGAGGAGTGGGGAGTTGAGTTGAGTAGTCAAGTCAAGTCAAGTCATCTTCATTTATATAGCGCTTTTAACAATGGATTGTTTCAAAGCAGCTTTACAGAGATAAACATATAATTTAAGGTAACAGATTGTTTTGGCTTTATAGCGGTTCTTGAATAATGTTATTTCCAGCTAAAGTTAACTTTGATTGATTCACCTCCATTGAAATGATCAGACTTCAAACGCGAACCTGTGATTAACGCTGACGGCGTTCACATGCTCATTCAGAATAGGAGGAGTAGTGAGGAGTCGAGTAGTGAGGAGGCGAGGATCGAGGAGTGAGGAGGCAAGGAGTGAAGAGTCGAGGAGTCGAGGAGTGAGGAATCGAGGAGTGAGGAGTCGAGAATCGAGGAGTGAGGATCGAGGAGTGAGGAAGCGAGGATCGAGGAGTGAGGAGGCGAGGAGGCGAGGAGTGAGGAGGCGAGGATCGAGGAGTGAGGAGTCGAGGAGTGAGGAATCGAGGATCGAGGAGTGAGGAGTCGAGGAGTCGAGGAGTGAGGAGTCGAGGAGTGAGGAGTGAGGAGGCGAGGATCGAGGAGTGAGGAGGCGATGAGTGAGGAGGCGAGGATCGAGGAGTGAGGAGTCGAGGAGTGAGAAGTCGAGGAGTGAGGAGGCGAGGAGTGAGGAGGCGAGGATCGAGGAGTGAGGAGTCGAGGAGTCGAGGATCGAGGAGTGAGGAGTCGAGGAGTGAGGAGGCGAGGAGTGAGGAGTCGAGGATCGAGGAGTGAGGAGTCGAGGATCGAGGAGTGAGGAGTCGAGGAGTGAGGAAGCGAGGATCGAGGAGTGAGGAGGCGAGGAGTGAGGAGGCGAGGAGTGAGGAGTCGAGGATCGAGGAGTGAGAAGTCGAGGAGTGAGGAGGCGAGGAGTGAGGAGTCGAGGATCGAGGAGTGAGGAGTCGAGGATCGAGGAGTGAGGAGTCGAGGAGTGAGGAAGCGAGGATCGAGGAGTGAGGAGGCGAGGAGTGAGGAGGCGAGGATCGAGGGGTGAGGAGTCGAGGAGTGAGGAATCGAGGATCGAGGAGTGAGGAGTCGAGGAGTGAGGAGTCGAGGATCGAGGAGTGAGGAGTGAGGAGGCGAGGATCGAGGATCGAGGAGTGAGGAGGCGATGAGTGAGGAGGCGAGGATCGAGGAGTGAGGAGTCGAGGAGTGAGGAGTCGAGGAGTGAGGAGGCGAGGAGTGAGGAGGCGAGGATCGAGGAGTGAGGAGTCGAGGAGTGAGGAGTCGAGGAGTGAGGAGTCGAGGAGTGAGGAGTCGAGGATCGAGGAGTGAGGATCGAGGAGTGAGGAGGCGAGGAGTCGAGGAGTGAGGAGGCGAGGATCGAGGAGTGAGGAGTCGAGGATCGAGGAGTCGAGGAGTGAGGAGGCGAGGATCGAGGAGTGGAGGAGTGGAGGAGTGGAGGAGTGGAGGAGTGAGGATTTGAGGATCAAGGAGTGAGGAGTCGAGGATCGAGGAGTGAGGAGTCGAGGAGTGAGGAGGCGAGGATCGAGGAGTGGAGGAGTGGAGGAGTGAGGAGTCGAGGATCGAGGAGTGAGGAGGCGAGGAGTGAGGAGTCGAGGATCGAGGAGTCGGGGAGTGAGGAGGCGAGGATCGAGGAATGGAGGAGTGGAGGAGTGAGGAGTCGAGGATCGAGGAGTGAGGAGTCGAGGAGTGAGGAGGCAAGGATCGAGGATCGAAGAATGGAGGAGTGGAGGAGTGAGGAGTCGAGGATCGAGGAGTGAGGAGTGGAGGAGTGAGGAGGCGAGGATCGAGGAGTGGAGGAGTGGAGGAGTGAGGAGTCGAGGAGTGGAGGAGTGAGGAGTCGAGGATCGAGGAGTGAGGATTTGAGGATCGAGGAGTGAGGAGTCGAGGATCGAGGAGTGAGGATTTGAGGATCGAGGAGTGAGGAGTCGAGGATCGAGGAGTGAGGAGTCGAGGATCGAGGAGTGAGGAGTCGAGGAGTGAGGAGGCGAGGATCGAGGAGTGGAGGAGTGAGGAGTCGAGGATCGAGGAGTGAGGAGGCGAGGAGTGAGGAGTCGAGGATCGAGGAGTGAGGAGTCGAGGAGTGAGGAGGCGAGGATCGAGGAATGGAGGAGTGGAGGAGTGAGGAGTCGAGGATCGAGGAGTGAGGAGTCGAGGAGTGAGGAGGCGAGGATCGAGGAATGGAGGAGTGAGGAGTCGAGGATCGAGGAGTGAAGAGCTTCCAGAGGAGTCATGAGCGAGGATACACAGTTGTATGCTTTGCGGAAGTGTTTTATCGACTAAACGTGACGCACGTATAAGTTCTCCTCCCAATAATTTAAATTTCTTTTACTTTACCTTTGCAGTTTATATAAACCACACATCTCACATATTTCAACAGGGTATCTTTCTTTATTATTATTTATTACAAATTTCTTAAAAAACGAAACTTCAATAACATAAGGGCAGATCCTTTGAGCCCAGCTGATGACGCAGTGAAGTGACGCTCGAGTAATCAAGTATTCCAAAGTATAAAAGCTTTCATTCGATTCCTCCGTCCTCATTTTCTTTCCTTGCAGCCTTCCCTCGCATCCTACAGGGGTGGAGCTGAGACGCGAGGGAAGGAAACGAGGATGCACAAATAAGAATTGAGAAGCACGCCCTGCCTTAACAACACTGCACACTACTCTTCATCATTTATACATTTACATTTACATTTATTCATTTAGCAGACGCTTTTATCCAAAGCGACTTACAAATGAGAACAATAGAAGCAGTTAAACTAACAGTAGGACAACAATACGTAAGTGCTATAACCCCTCTCAGTTTAATTTTAGTGCAGTTTTTTTTTTTTTTTTTTTTTTTTTTTTATAGAATTCTACTGAATCAAGTGCTGCCGAAAAAGATATGTCTTCAGCAGTTTCTTGAAAGTGGCTACTGACTCAGAAGCTCTGGTTGAGTTAGGCAGATCATTCCACCAACAGGGAACAGCCATTGTAAAGGTCCGAGAAAGAGATTTTGTGCCTCTTTGAGATGGTACCACAAGACGACATTCGCTAGCAGAGCGCAGGTTTCTGGATGGCACATAAGTCTGAAGTAATGAGTTTAGGTAAGAGGGAGCAGTGCCAGTGGTTGTTCTGTAGGCAAACGTCAGTGCCTTGAATTTAATGCGAGCGGCAACTGGCAACCAGTGCAATTGTGTGAGGAGAGGAGTGACGTGTGCTCTCTTCGGCTCATTGAAGACTACTCTGGCTGCAGCATTCCTCATGCTGCGTCCCAATTCATCATCCTCTTCCTCATCTTCCTCAGCTGCACGTGTTCATGTTTAGTCCAGCCTGATGCTGCGTCCCAATTCGCATACTATCCGTCCTAAATAGTATTCGAAAATAGAATTAGTACGTCCCAAATCGTAGTATGTTGAAATGAGTGTTCCAAAGATACCCGGATGGTCTACTATATCCGGTCAGAATCCGAAGTGCAGATCGTTGCACACTCTAACGGCTGATATTGGCCACAACCCATCGCGTGTTGGACGAGGATTCGGTTAGAACTACAAACACAAGTGAAAAGTGTTCAAAAACTACAGACATGGAGGAGTCCGACGGTTATGTAGAGAGGTTTAGATAAAGGGGTTAGAGTGATTAATTATCAGTATCTAACCTGACGAAAATGTATTTATTCAATTTTGTCCACAATATATTTCATCTGCAGCAGCATTGTGATCTTTTGCAAAGATACCTTTAGCCATTAACTTTTAAATGCATTAATATATTCAAATATACTCTTGCCTACTCTTTTGCTACATACTCAAAAGTATGTCCTTTTTTTTCACAAAAAGAGTACATACTTTTAGGGCGTAGTATAAGTAGGCGAATTGGGACGCAGCATGAGTAATGATGGGAAAAACCCTCTAGTGTCCCGATACTGCCTTAACAACACTGCACACTACTCTTCATCATCCTCGTCCTCATCTTCCTTATACTCTTCCTCATCCTCTTCCTCCTCTTCCTCATACCCTTCCTTATCCTCCTCTTACTCGTACTCTTCCTCCTCTTCCTCTTCCTCCTCTTACTCGTACTCTTCCTCCTCTTCCTCATTCTCTTCCTCCTCTTCCTCATCCTCTTCCTCATACCCTTCCTTATCCTCCACTTACTCGTACTCTTCCTCCTCTTCCTCTTCCTCCTCTTCCTCATTCTCTTCCTCCTCTTACTCGTACTCTTCCTCCTCTTACTCTTCCTCGTACTCTTCCTCCTCTTACTCATCCTCTTCCTCCTTACTCGTACTCTTCCTCATCTTCCTCATCATCTTCCTCCTCTTACTCGTACTCTTCCTCCTCATCCTCTTCCTCCTTACTCGTATTCTTCCTCATCTTCCTCATCCTCTTCCTCCTCTTACTCGTACTTTTCCTCCTCATCCTCTTCCTTCTTACTCGTACTCTTCCTCCTCTGCCTCTCAGATTGTTTCCATCTATTGTTTATATCATCAGTCAGTGCACTTGTACACTTTTCATATTTCTTCATACTCAACATATTTCATACAGTTGGTTTGATCACATCATTAGAAATAAGTGTAAACAATTTTGGCCTGTTGTGTGTAAACGCTATGTGTTTAGTAAGTGAGAAATGTATTCGATTTTTTTAATAGAGTGCATGGGATTTGAAAAAGGCGAATAACTGCCTGAACTTGTTTAAGGTTTTAAAGAAAGAATGATTTATTCAACAAATGGGTTTCGGCTGTTGGGAATTTGGTTCAGAGAATGAGGTTTAGCAATTGTGAAAAACTGTAAGACTGATGATGCTGTTTGTGACACGGACCGCGCGAGCGTCGTGATGCTGTGGATGGGCGGAGACTGTGACGTCAGCGCGTCATATCGTTCGCAGGCGGGAGTTCCGCGCGGCCTTTTCCTCGCGACAGCGGCTGATGAAGAAGCGGATACCCGCGAGAACTGCTCGTCCTCGTTATTAGGCGTGGACGCGATTCTGACTTTACACGACCGATTCCTCGTTCCCGTCAGTGCAGATCTCGTCGCGTTTGCGCGCGTCAGGATGGAGCTCATCACAATACTCGAGAAAACCGTGTCTCCAGGTAACTTACATGAACCTCGCCCGCACGCGTCGGATCCACACATGTGTGTGTTTCTCACGCGTGCGATCCTAGATTGAAGGGTTTGTGTGTGTGTGTGTGTGTGTGTGTTAGCGGGCGGCTAATATAGCGAAGGCCTCTCGACGCTTGTCCTGATGTGTGAACAGCTGCTGAAACGCTTAAAGCTGGACTTTATTTCTAAAGACTGTCGACGAGAACAGCTAACGCGGGCGTCAGCCGTCAAAGCCTGCGCGCGTCGCGTTTGAAAACGTCGTTTGCCGGCCTGTGGCGACCCGAGTCTCTCACGGGCGGAGAATGCGATTATCTGAGTAAATATAATAACTCGAAGCTCTTCCCCATATTCCCGCACATGTGCTCATGTTGAGAGGTTTGTCCCGTGCGCAGGTTAGTCTTGATAAAGTTATTAGCCGGTTAGCATGCTAACGTTACTCAGGAAGTGGCTAGGTGCTAGCATGGCTAGTTCTCAGTCATTGCTATCTGCTTTAGAAAGTTTCTAAGTTCAAGCTCGGTTTTGGTGTCCGCCATTTCTCTCGCTCTTTAATACATGTAAATTGTAGGCATGTGAGCGAGTGGGTTTTTCGTTGCCGATCACAGCGTGTGTGCAGTTTTGCTACAGCGATTGAGACGCGTGAGTTTGCGGGCGTTTGGCGGGAGAGGAGAGCTGTGATGCTTCATGCGTGCTATTCGAGATTGATCATGAGTTTCTTCTTGATTGTGGTTGATTTTCAGATCGGAATGAGCTGGAAGCGGCGCAGAAGTTTCTGGAGCAGGCGGCCATCGAGAACCTGGTGATGAAGCACTACACACACTCTCTCACACACACACACACAGCTCTGATGTCTGTCACACTGACCTCTCACTCTTCACTGAGTTCCTGGATGTGTCTGAAACTGAAGACTGGACTCTCTAAATACAGGTTCTGGCAGTGATGCCACAGAAAAGCCATCTTTGGTTCCTGAAAGAGCCTTTATTTTCAGAGTGATGTCAGTGTGTGTGTAGACGTGCCTCTTTAGGAACAGCTGTAACTCCAGCTGGATCAGGGTATGTTTGTAGAGACATTCACTAACCTCACAGTCCTTCACAGTGACCGTCATGAGCCTGACACGGAGACTCTGGCAGGGTTATGATTGATCAGCGTATGTGTCTAGCTGAAGGAGAGATCGCCTCACGTCTCTCTTCACTGATCCAGGATGAGGGCTGGTCTAAACCCTCGTCTCTGTGTTTCAGCCGACGTTCCTGGTGGAGCTGTCGAAGGTGCTAGCGAACCCCGGGAACACACAGGTGGCCCGAGTGGCAGCGGGTCTGCAGGTGAAGAACTCCCTGACCTCCAAGGACCCGGATGTGAAGACCCAGAACCAGCAGAGATGGCTGGCCATCGACTCCAGCGCACGCAGGGAGATCAAGAACTATGTAAGCCCACATCCCTTGTGCGAGAGACAGGCAACGGGACACACATTAGCCCACACACACACAAGCCCACATCCCTCGTGCGAGACCCCGACACACACACACAAGCCCACATCCCTTGTGCGGGACACGCGCACACACACACACACACACACACACTAGCCCACGTCCCTCGTGCGGGATGCGCGCGCACACACACACACACACACACTAGCCCACGTCCCTCGTGCGAGACACACACACACACACACACAAGCCCACATCCCTCGTGCGGGGCACGCACACCCGCACACACACACACACACACACACATATTAGCCCTCGTGCGAGACACACACACACACACAAGCCCACATCCCTCGTGCGGGACGCACACACACACACACACACACACTAGCCCACGTCCCTCGTGCGAGACACGGACACCGAGACACACACACTAGCCCACATCACCCGTGCGAGACACGGACACACACACACACACACACACACACACACATTAGCCCACGTCCCTCGTGCGAGACACGGACACGGACACCGAGACCAGGACACGCACACACTAGCCCACATCACCCGTGCGAGACACACACACACACACACACACACAGACGGCGTCACTGAACGCGGATCCACAACAGAACCGGAAGACAATACAATGCTGAATAAAGGCCTAGTTTTTGTTATTTTTGGACCAAAATGTATTTTTGATGCTTGAAAACACTCTAACTAACCCACTGATGTCACATGGACTACTTTGATGATGTCTTTATTTCCTTTCTGGACAAGGACAGTATACCGTACGCACATTTACAATGGAGGGACAGAAAGCTCTCGGACTAAATCTAAAATATCTTAAACTGTGTCCCGAAGATGAACGGAGGTCTTACGGGCTTGGGACGACATGAGGGAGAGTCATTAATGACAATTTTAATTTTTGGGTGAACTAACCCTTTAATGGTTATGTAATGTCCAATTTTAATATAATTCATTCAATCCATGATCATAAATGTCACTATGCAGCTTTATTTAGTGTGAAACTCTTCTCTCTCTGTGTTTCAAACTTATTTTACACCTTAACTCTTTCCCTACCAGCGTTTTTGAAAAGTTGCCAGCCACCTCCAGCATTTGATAATTTTCACGAAAGTTTCATGTCCCCATTTCAGAAGATGTCTAATAGCGCCCCCTACCGCATAATCATGGGCGGGGAAAGAGTTAATCGTCACGCTAAATATGTAGCAGAATTAGTTATCAGTATTTGAGGCTTGTGCCTCTCGATACAACATCAGTATCACAAGCGGCTCTAATTTTATGTGTTAACCCTTCACGCTTAGAGTCCGCAGCACTCGCATGAGTCTCTGAGACGGGCTGTAGAAGACCTCTGAATGTTCTTTGTCTGGTTTGGTTTCCAGTAGGGCTGTCCATTGTCAACCGGCCATCGTCACTCAGCGCTTTGATGTCTGTGTGTTGTGGAGTGCTCAGTGTGTTGTCTCGTGTGCTGTAGGTGCTGCAGACTCTGGGAACGGAGACCTATCGGCCCAGCTCCGCGTCCCAGTGTGTGGCGGGCATCGCGTGCGCAGAGATCCCAGTGAACCAGTGGCCCGAGCTCATCCCTCAGCTGGTGGCCAACGTGACGGACCCCAGCAGCACTGAGCACATGAAGGAGTCCACGCTCGAGGCCATCGGATACATCTGCCAGGACATCGTGAGTCCTCAGCCATGACCATAACCCTAACCCTGTTACTGCGCTATCTCATGATGCCCGTTTAACCTGACCTGGCCAACCCTTTCAGGACCCAGAACACCTTCAGGACAACGCCAACCAGATCCTGACTGCCATCATCCAGGGCATGAGGAAGGAGGAGCCCAGCAACAACGTCAAGCTGGCCGCCACTAATGCGCTGCTCAACTCACTGGAGTTCACAAAAGCCAACTTCGATAAGGAGGTACTGCCAGTGCGGGTGCTTTTAGACTAGTGCTCATGCAGTGGAGGGGCATCACATCTCTTTCTCTTTCTCTAGACGGAGAGACACTTCATCATGCAGGTCGTTTGTGAAGCCACACAGTGTCCGGACACCAGGGTGCGTTCCTCTCGTTTAACATGCAGAACATGGCCATCAAACTTTATCTCCTCTACAGACACTGAGATTGACAATTAAGTGTCCATGAGTATGTTTAATGATTCTGTTTCTGTAGGTGAGAGTGGCTGCGCTACAGAACCTGGTGAAGATCATGTCCCTGTATTATCAGTACATGGAGACGTACATGGGCCCTGCATTGTTTGCTGTAAGTTTGCAGATGAGGATGTTGAACAATACTTATATTCGTGCCCTGAGACCTTGTAGAGTGACAAACAAGGTTCATAATGAGGACACGTACAAACTTCAAAGTTTCACTTGTGACTGACAGCCTGTGTGAGAATGAAAGATGAATCGGTCCCAAAATAGTGATTCATTGACATGGAATACTAATGTTTGGGCAGTTAATTATTAGGCCAGCTATTTTAACGAAACCACAGTTGACAGTGGCCTGTGTCTGCAAATTAGAGATGCACCAATTTTAATTTTTTGGCCGATTCTTTCTTTTCTTTTTGTGTGTATAAGTGCCTGCCATTACAGATTATGATTTTCTTTCTAGGAACTATAATTGACACTATATTCAAACAAAAATCAACTTTTCTTCAGTGCAAAATTTTATTTAAAAAGGTAAATAAAATGAGAAAAAATTGCAAACAGCACAAATAAATGCGATAGAATAAAGAGATGAAATAAACACTGCTTCGGTGGATGTGCTTTTGGAGTGAGCCTCCCAGAATGCTTTAGATGTCTCGCTAATTAAAACACCTGGTTCAACTCATCAGCTTTAGGAGGCATCTAAAGCGCTGCGATTGAGACAGATCTGTGTGTGTGTGCACATTACTTTTTCTTGCTCCACACGTGGAAAAGAGGCACATCTATGAACAAATCAGACAGCACAAAAACATGTAACCTTTGTAGGGAATGTTGTATTTTAAAAACATGCCGACATGAATTTAATGTAGATTTAAGATATTCCGAAACAGTGCTGAAATCATTAAACTAAAAATTACAGCAGAACTCTTGACAGCATGTGGCGCAGAGAAGCGTTGCGTGCCAGTGGTGTTGTCAGTGTCTCACCAGCTTCTCTGCGTTCAGATCACAATAGAGGCCATGAAGAGCGACATCGATGAAGTGGCCTTACAGGGGATCGAGTTTTGGTCCAACGTCTGCGACGAGGAAATGGATCTGGCCATTGAAGCCACTGAGGTGATGCTGGCGTTACATCTGCAATCTGCTAGTCAAACAAATGCTTTACAGTTTTTGATGTGTTTGTTAACGTTTGTCCTCAGGCGTCTGAACAGGGTCGTCCCCCAGAGCACACGAGCAAGTTTTATGCTAAAGGAGCTCTGCAGTACCTGGTGCCCATCCTCACGCAGACGCTCACCAAACAGGTAACGCTGGTGTCGGGGCGGGGCGGGTGTGAGGTGTGTTAGCAGTAACTTCCTTATCACTGGCAGACAGTAGCACACACACTCAGAGCAATGCGCTTAGTCTCATACACTTAAGTCATAACTTAAATAACTAGTTTGCATTTAGTTTTTCCATTGAAGAGTATGACCATGACTAGAATAGTAGCCTATCAGTTATTTCAGTTACAAATCACATCAAAATGCAGTAAATGCATATGCACAGCCAGCGGATGGAGTAGAAATGGGCCTTTTCTCCAAGTATCATGAACTGGAGTGCTTTTTTGCATTTTTTTCATGAACCGACTTTTTGTAACTTGCATATACAGTCCCTGTTTAGTAGTTTGGCCTTTCTGTATGCTGCACAATAAACAAAAGTAGAACTACTACATGAAACATCAGTTGAGCTCGCTTCTATGTTCATGTAGGTGAGCATGTAGTCCTGGGTATACTTCATTTCCCGCGTTTCCCTTCCGCCTTTACTAGTATACGCATTTGGCCGTGGGTGCGGACAGGCTCGTTTGGCGCTAGGCCTGTCACGATAACAAATTTTGCTGGACGATAAATTGTCCATTATTGCGATAAACGATAATATTGTCGTTCTGAGACCAATTACATCTAAAATAATGATAATGGCATCATAATGCAGGTACACCTCAGGGCTCTAGAGTGCGACCAATTTGGTCGCACATGCGACCAAAATTTGTAAGGGTGCGACAAGAATTTTTCGTAGGTCGCACCAGTGCACCTAACGTTCTCGCATGATCGCATCCGCTGCCTCTCCACAAATGAGTCTTTTGTTCTCCTTGCACGCATGGTTGGATCATATCGTGGTCTAAACCAATCAGAGATAGAGATTGGGCGGGTCTTTGCCTCTGATTGGCTGTGGTTCAGATATTCCTGTAGGACTAAAATGCTCCGTGCTGACTGTGTGATTGAAATAAATTGCGTTCTGTCACCTGAGCACCAGAGAATCAGTTACGGCAATCAGCAGCATCAGCTAAATAAACGCAGGAAAACAGACGACGAAGAAACTTTTAAAAATGTAAGCTACTTGAACTAGGTAAAAAATATTGATTTCTCGATTTTAATCGATTCTCATTGATTTTTACGAACCGTTGGGCTATGCTGTTTTCAGTTGATGAATGAATGGAACATTGTAGCGAGCATCCCATCCCATAAATCGCAATAATCTTTGTGCTTTGTTTGAAATTCAAAAACATAAATAGTGTATTGACGCTGTGGCGTGAGATCGCTGTGGCTCAGCTCAGCTCAAGAGAAGCAGCAGCGCGGAGCGCACTTGATCTCCTCTTCCTATTAATAATACCAGTTACAGCGCGAAATAAACATGAACAAGCATCTGAAAGTGTGTTAAAAGAGAGTACAACTTATCGAAATCCGTATCTTTCACATGGAATCGCTCAATCAGTGTTTCAACCGTGGAAAGACGTCAGTAAAACGCTTGTAAACAATGTAATGTAACGTCACATTTACCTCAGAAAAAACATATCCAGTGCCCATAAACTCGTTAGCTAGCTAGAAAAATTAACTCTAGAGGAGCATTGTGCCTAATATATGCACCATATTACATATTCATTATAATTTTGAATGTTTTTCAATATTTAATGCAGGTTGTTTGAAAAAAATCTGGTAAGTTTTTATGCAGCCACCATTTAAATGTTTATATTTCACATAACTTTATTATTATTAAAAAAAATAAAAGTGTAATTTAAGTGTTTGTGTACAAATCAGGTAATTTTTACCTTCAATATTATAGTAGGCTAATGAAGCAGTGGGCTACAACTGACTCCCAGTTTACAGCATTAGTTGAGATTTGTTTTTCTTGAGAAAATTTGCCATGTATTGTACCTGATATCCAAAATAATCAATATTGAATCGAATTGTGAAATTTGTGTCAATACCCTGCCCTAACTTGAACAATGTAAAAACAGAACTTTAATTTTTTTTTTAAGATTTATTTTTTTATATACAGTATAATTATGCTTCAAATAAATAAATAAAACTACACCTTATTCTTGTTTAAAAGCATTTACATAATATATATGAATATATGTAGCGTGATAAAAAGGTGACCTTGAAATTGTGGCGTTAAAGGCGACGCGAGACGAGAAAAAATTTGAGTGCACCTAAATTTTGTGCTGGTGCACCTAAATAAAAAAGTTAGGCGCACCAGTGCAACCAAGGCAAAAAGTTAGTCTGGAGCCCTGCACCTTTTCAAAGATCAATAAACTTTTATTTCTAAAGACTATTTAACACTGAAAATGGAAAACATTTTAAATATCCACAATAAATGAACAAAACAACCAAAAACAATAAAAGCGATGGACTCTCAGTCTCTGTTAACAAAAAATGCACTTGAGTAAATACCAAAAACAATAAATAAAATGGATGTAAACAAAACCCGACTCTACCTTATGATAATTTATTTGTTATTAAAGCATGAACACAAACCACTGTTAATTTAACATATAAGCAGGCTGCTACTGCGTGCATGGTCTGGCATGACTGAATGCGGTTTTTGAAATTGGTTTTCTGCAACAGATGAATAAAATTCTATTAGTTTTTGTTTTATTCATAGATATTTCTAGTTTGCGGGAGTCCCGCGTTTTATTCTCCCGCAACCCGCACACACATAAGTGAGTGCATTACCGCCTGCGCTCGGCCTTCAAATCTGGTGCCGCGCCGCACTCTATTGCGTTGGGAGTGCACGTCTCTAGATCTTTTTTTACAGTCTATGCTCTAGAATCTAGATCAAGGGACCGGCCCGGCCACAGGATAGTGTCGGGAAATATCGGTCGGGTCAAGCTCGGGCTCGGGCAGAGAATCTAAGCTCTAGTTCACTCCTCCTACGCTAAGGAACCGTTGTCATCCAGTCTCTTTGGTAGAGGGAGAGAGACACGAGGAAAACAAACAAGCATGCAAATGGAAATTATCGCAGCCGGAAAAATTAAATTATCGAACTCATTTTTTTTATCGTGCGATTAATTGATTGATTATCGCGACAGGCCTAGCGTGCGCACTATCTAGTGGACTTTGTTTCCAGAAAATTTGGTTGCACACGTATGCTTACGACCGAAGTATACTTAAAGGGATAGTTCACTTTGAAATAAATTTTTGATATGTTTTAGCTTACCTCCAGTGCATCCAAGATGTAGGTGTCTTTGTTTCCACAGTATCTTCAATTTTGATAATTTTAGGTAAAACCGTTGTTGTCTGTCAGTCATACAATGGAGGTGAAGGGGGTCCAACTCAAAGAGCAGTCAAAATTAAACATTATTTAATGACTCGTAAATGTAAGTACACATTGATGCCCTAAGACACGAAACGAGTGGTTTTTGTGAGAAAACGAACAGTATTTATATCTTTTTTAGCTCGTGTAAGCATATCCATGTCCAACTGATCTGAGAGCAGGGCGCTTCGGTCTGCGCATGCGTACAGCGTTCGCCGGAATGCCCCGGAAGGGCTCCCTCGCGCGTGTTTACGTCACTCATTGTTTATGCAGAGATTTCGGAAGTTTTACCTTACACTGTGAAGATCTAAACATATTTAGATATACAGGATCGCAATGGAAGACGATTTCTATATACCAACAGACAACGTGGATTTTTTTTCACAACCTTATTTATTTGAACACAACCGGGGCATTCCGGCGAACGCTGTACGCATGCGCAGACCGAAGCGCCCTGCTCTCAGATCAGTTGGACATGGATATGCTTACACGAGCTAAAAAAGATATAAATACTGTTCGTTTTCTCACAAAAACCACTCGTTTCGTGTCTTAGGGCATCAATGTGTACTTACATTTACGAGTCATTAAATAATGTTTAATTTTGACTGCTCTTTGAGTTGGACCCCCTTCACCTCCATTGTATGACTGACAGACAACAACGGTTTTACCTAAAATTATCAAAATTGAAGATACTGTGGAAACAAAGACACCTACATCTTGGATGCACTAGAGGTAAGCTAAAACATATCAAAAATTAATTTCAAAGTGAACTATCCCTTTAAGGCTTTAAGCAGTGTCATGTACTGTATTTTTACATTGTTCACGTCTGTAAGGCCTGGGACACACTGGCTGCGTGGCGTGTCCGTTTTTATTTCGGCTCCCATGTTAACAGGTTAGAGCTTGCAGACTGCCTGAGTGACGCGCGTGCATGCTAGAAATAGATCCGACACCTATTTTTCATGCGACACGCAAGCGTGTTGGAAGCGTTTCCAGGCAAAATAGAATAGAAAAAGATGTTTGTTTTGTACACGAATACGTATTAATAAATTATATTTTGATGGTTGAAAGTTAGGTTTTGACATAAATTCAGATATACATATAATTTAAAAATAATGATCAATTTTCAAATATTGCAACTGTCAACAGAACGAAATATTATGTAGGCCTAGTCTATTTTGCTGTCAATACTGCTGACAGTGTCTTTATCAGTAGGTTTTATATTTATGCTTAACATGAAGTAGCCTATAGGGCTTCCACAATACGTCCTCCCTGTACGTCACCTAGCAGCAGCGCCGCGTCAGACACGTTTCTGGTGTGCAAAGACACAGAAAACGCGACGCAGCCGACACGCAACAGAAACACCACGCTCACGCCACGCAGCCAGTGTGTGTTCCGGCCTAAAGCTGATCTGTCTTCAGCCTCCAGGACCAGAGCTATCAGCTTTATAAAATGGGTTGTGCTGTATTTTCACTTGTATTACTCGTATATCATGTAATGGAGCAGCTCATATACAGAAGACCAGCTCTGTGCTCGTATGTCTAATGGGGAGCTTCCAGTCGTATGAATTGAAAAACTGCTTTGAAATAAATATGAAAGTGTTTGTTTCTATATAGTGTTTTAGTTAATTCTATGAGTTCTATGGGAATGTTACTGAGGAGTCTGTGCTGTTTGAAGGATGAGAATGATGACGACGACGACTGGAACCCGTGTAAGGCCGCTGGCGTGTGTCTGATGCTTTTAGCCACGTGTTGTGAGGACGATGTGGTGCCACACGTGTTGCCCTTCATCAAAGAGCACATCAAACACCCCGACTGGCGCTACCGGGACGCCTCGGTCATGGCCTTCGGGTCCATTCTGGAGGGTCCCGAACTCAACCAGCTCAAACCACTCGTCATCCAGGTAAGGGTTTACACTCAGGCTAATCGGCTGTCGACCTGTGACTGCAGGTGTGTGTGACGCTCTCGTGTGTTAGGCCATGCCCACGCTCATCGAGCTGATGAAGGACCCCAGTGTGGTGGTGCGGGACACGACGGCCTGGACGCTGGGACGCATCTGTGACCTGCTCCCCGAGGCTGCGATCAATGAGGTGTATCTGGCCCCGCTCCTGCAGTGCCTGATCGAGGGCCTCGGGGCCGAACCACGCGTGGCCTCCAACGTCTGCTGGGTAACAACACCTTCATGTCCTGTCACATGACTGCTTTCATGATGACCACTGATCAGTGAGCGCATTTACATGCACAGTCCTGACCACATACACCGTCATCTTCTGCATAATCTGGTTATGTAAACGTGTTAATATCCGTTTTCCTTTATGCTTAACCTATTTCAATTAACCAATCAACACCGCTAGATTTTTCTGGCATGGAAAAAATCATTAACCAGCGTTCTGTGGCTTATTGAAGTGCGCATGTGATGCAGTAGGAAATGTATATATCGGAAACTGACTAATTCTTTACCCAAGAAATGATCAAATGTCTTCTGATCTCATGCAGCCGAAATAGTAGCAGTTCAGTCAAAATACTGCGTATTTATTAAACGTCACATCTTGCATAACAAATGAAATGTTTGCAGTAGATACACCAATGATTGGGCTTTGACGTCACACCTGGAAATAACCGTATTTATTAATGGTTTGTAAGTGTGGTTTATTTGCTTTCCTGGTCTATTGGTTGGCATGGAAACCGGAACATGTTAAATCAATAAGCTGGTTTTCGTGAGCTTTCAGTGTGCATGTAAATGTGCTCATTGTATTGGGGTGTTGGAATAACTGAAACAACTTTGCACTAGGGTGAAGGAAATTCCCATTGAGTGTCTCAATATCGCTTATCACAATATCATCGCCATTTATGTATGTATTGCTATATAAATAAGTATTACTATGTGGTCAGCAGGGGCGAAAACGAGGACATAAGGAACCAATGGAACTAAACATGTTGAAACGGGAACTAAATTGAGCAAAAAAAGGGTCCACGTTACAGATTATAACAGGTCCGATCCTTAAATCTACTTTCTGCTGATATTTCCCCAGCATCAGGACTGCTGGTTTCTGCGTGTCCAGCCAGTCAGTGCAGTTAGTGTTTCGCCACTAGGCAGCAAGTGATTTAAGTGAGTCATTAAACTATTCATTCAACTAACACATTCAAAAACGCTGATTCATTCAAAGATGGATGTAATGAAACAAGTTGTTGAAATTACTGTAACTTTGAGCGCAACTTTACAAGGCTCCGCTGACCAGCAATATGTCTCATGAGCAACGCTGAAGCTAATGCTTTATTTCATAGAGATCAGTAGGGGCTTTCGCACCGGATAGTTGAAGGAACGGGCCACCCGGGTGGGCCAATTTATATTGCACCTGTTATAATCTGTAACTAATGGTTCCCATAGGAACGTTTTCCTGGCTGCATTCGCACCGCCAGTAGGAACTCTGGAGAGACGTGAGCTGCGCTTGTTGTGACCTTTATGTTGATGGCGCTGAGAACGCCTGAGCCTGAGTAAACGGCGCTCGCATTCTCCGTGTTCATTAGTTTACGATCAAACAGCGCTGTCTGTTAATTACAGACGGTAATGAAAGTTATTAGCGTATGCCGTGCAGTTGGTGTCCAGTGTCGCTGAGCAGAAATACATAATCCTGTTTCTCTCGGTCTCAAAGTTGCGTTGGATTTTCTCCTCAGCGTAAAGGTTTAGATGCTCAGCTATCACTGTTTTACATGTTCGTAGAGTTAGTTTGAGGAGTAAATATATAGGCTATAATCTGTATGTTTACAGTCTTTTTTAATAATGGCGTGTGCTGGTGTTTCGCGTGCGTTCGGCCACTCAGCGAACACTAACGTCCCGGATAGTTCCTATAGCGCTGGTTTTGACCGACTCTGAAGTAGGAGTAAATTAGTTCCTCCAAAAGAGTTCCTAGAACTAATAGTTCCTGCGGTGCGAACGCGCCAAACTCCGGGAACTCCCGCCAATAGTTGTAGGAACGATGAAGAGGTTCCTGCGGTGCGGAAGCCCCTAATGGCATTGATTCTCTCTCTCAACCTCTCGCTCGCATTCACTCTGTTCAGGCTTGTTGATAAGTGCAAATCCACGGAGCCTCTGTACAAATCACCATAAACTTGAGTCTTAACTTATTCAACGTTTAATACTCATGCACAATTGTGTACAACAGATTGAAGTTAATTGTGTGCAACAGATTGCTTGCGTTCCTCTGCGGTGGGATTGTCAGTATCGCGGTATTGCAGTATTGTGGTGATCGCCACTGCCCAACTTGGCACTGAATCTAACGCAACAATTGTTTAGACAAAACTATGTAATTTGCATAAATATTGGTGCAATATAAATGTTGCATTGTAAAGTGTGTGCATGTAGTTGCATATGTAATTACGCTGTTGACCGTGACTCAGTGCTAGTCCTAACTTAACCCTGAGCCCTAACCCTGTCTGTGTATCGCCTCAATAGCAGCTAAAGTCCGTCTGGTGAGAAACTTGCTAAATTTGTTCAGTCTACCTTTGAATCAAAAGCTGTATTTTCTAAAGCACGTGTGTAGTTGAAGACACCAGTATAGAGCGTGATCAGTGTGTTCGACGCCTCTGACCCGTTGCACGCACTCATGGGAGTGAGCATGTGGTGGTGCTGTAAGATGAGGCTCACAGATGCTGTTTTCAGGCCTTCTCTAGTTTGGCTGAGGCGGCGTATGAAGCGACCGACGCTGCGGAGGATCAGGAGGAGCCCAGCACGTACTGCCTGTCCTCGTCCTTCGAGCTCATCGTGCAGAAGCTGCTGGAGACCACAGACAGGTAAACACCACACCTGACACTCCTTGCAGTAACTTATGCAAAATAAACTCGGATAAACTTCTAATTAACTCTTAGGGTCGCTGCCGTCCAGAACGGGTCAGGTTAGGGTCGCTGCCGTCCAGAACGGGTCAGGGTTGGGGCGCTGCCGTCCAGAACGGGTCAGGTTAGGGTCACTGCTGTAGTGTTAGGGTCAGGTTAGGGTCATTGCTGTCCAGAACGGGTCAGGTTAGGGTCGCTGCCGTTCAGAACAGGTTAGGGTAGCTGCTGTTCAGAACGGGTCAGGGTTGGGTCGCTGCTATCCAGAACGGGTCAGGGTTGGGGCGCTGCCGTCCAGAACGGGTCAGGTTAGGGTCACTGCTGTAGTGTTAGGGTCAGGTTAGGGTCATTGCTGTCCAGAACGGGTCAGGTTAGGGTCGCTGCCGTTCAGAACAGGTTAGGGTAGCTGCTGTTCAGAACGGGTCAGGGTTGGGTCGCTGCTATCCAGAACGGGTCAGGTTAGGGTCGCTGCCGTCCTGAACGGGTCAGGTTAGGGTCGCTGCCGTCCAGAACGGGTCAGGGTTGGGGCGCTGCTGTCCAGAACGGGTCAGGTTAGGGTCACTGCTGTCCAGAACGGGTCAGGTTAGGGTCGCTGCTGTCCAGAACGGGTCAGGTTAGGGTCACTGCTGTCCAGAACGGGTCAGGTTAGGGTCGATGCTGTCCAGAATGGGTCAGGTTAGGGTCGCTGCTGTAGGGTTAGGGTCAGGTTAGTGTCACTGCTGTCCAGAACGGGTCAGGTTAGGGTCGCTGCTGTCCAGAACGGGTCAGGTTAGGGTCGCTGCTGTAGGGTTAGGGTCACTGCTGTCCAGAACGGGTCAGGTTAGGGTCACTGCTGTCCAGAAGGGGTGAGGTTAGGGTCGCTGCTGTCCAGAACGGGTCAGGTTAGGGTCACTGCTGTCCAGAACGGGTCAGGTTAGGGTCGCTGCCGTCCAGAACGGGTCAGGTTAGGGTCGCTGCCGTCCAGAATGGGTCAGGTTAGGGTCGCTGCCGTCCAGAATGGGTCCGGTTAGGGTCACTGCTGTCCAGAATGGGTCAGGTTAGGGTCGCTGCTGTCCAGAACGGGTCAGGTTAGGGTCGCTGCTGTCCAGAACGGGTCAGGTTAAGGTCGCTGCTGTCCAGAATGGGTCAGGTTAGGGTCGCTGCCGTCCAGAATGGGTCAGGTTAGGGTCACTGCCGTCCAGAATGGGTCAGGTTAGGGTCACTGCTGTCCAGAATGGGTCAGGTTAGGGTCGCTGCCGTCCAGAATGGGTCAGGTTAGGGTCGCTGCCGTCCAGAATGGGTCAGGTTAGGGTCGCTGCCGTCCAGAATGGGTCAGGTTAGGGTTGCTGCCGTCCAGAAGGGGTCAGGTTAGGGTCGCTGCCGTCCAGAATGGGTCAGGTTAGGGTCACTGCCGTCCAGAATGGGTCAGGTTAGGGTCACTGCCGTCCAGAATGGGTCAGGTTAGGGTCACTGCTGTCCAGAAGGGGTCCGGTTAGGGTCACTGCTGTCCAGAATGGGTCAGGTTAGGGTCGCTGCCGTCCAGAACGGGTCAGGTTAGGGTCGCTACCGTCCAGAACGGGTTTAAATACCTCCATTTGTGGTTTGAGAGATCTGATCTGATCTGTTTTAGACCCCATTTCCAGCTGCATCTAGTGATTCGATCACCAAAACGCTTCGCAATTCCTGGTGTAAAAAGGGGCAGTAATGTTATTACTTGGTGTCATAATTAAGATTTTAGATAATATCATCTCTACATAAGGAATTGTCCCCCAACGTGTTCCCTATTTTTGGCCGAAATGTTTTGAGTTTTAGTCCCAGATAACCCGCAGTCATAATCCCAGGGCAGGTGAATATGATTGAGCTGCTCTTCTCTGGTTATCCTCCTCTTCTCTGGTTATCATCCTCATCTTCGCTGGTTATCATCCTCTTCTTCTCTGGTTATCATCCTCTTCTTCTCTGGTTATCGGTTCTGAGGCTCAGCGTGTTCTCTGTTGGCAGGCCCGATGGGCATCAGAATAACCTGCGCAGTGCGGCGTACGAGGCCCTGATGGAGATCGTGAAAAACAGTGCGAAGGATTGTTACCCAGCGGTGCAGAAGACCACACTGGTCATCATGGAGCGACTGCAGCAGGTCCTGCAAATGGAGGTGAAGAACCTCCCTCGCTGCTGGCCTAGAGCAGGGCAAGCACAAACATTACATGATTCAGTGCCGATTCTCCTGAACCCTGTCAATGGCTACATTAATGTTAAAGCTAACTGATTTGTATACAAACATTCAAATTACACATAAGATATAAAACAAATGTATTTAATAAATATAATATTTTATATTAACTTTGAGACCATTGTTTCTACCCAAAGTTCGTTATTTTTTATAAATATGAACAAAATGGTGACTAATTTATTCAAACATACATTAAATAATGACGACGAGGTTAAGTAAAGAATTATGTAATATGATGCATTTACCTTTTCTGAGGTAACAGCACAGACTAAAAGGTTGATTTATTGAGATTTAAGAATCCATATTGGTGCATCAAAATGAGAATAGATGCAAATTTTGTTTAGCGTGTGTGAGATGTTTAGACACAGCTTGACTTGTTCTGTAAATATAGCAGCAGTGTATGCGGATGATGCTGGTGTTGGCTTGATGTAATTGAATGCTTGTGTGTTTTGTCCAGTCTCACATCCAGAGCACGTCAGACAGGATCCAGTTCAATGATCTACAGTCTCTCCTGTGCGCCACCCTGCAGGTCAGCCCTCAGAACGTGTGTGTGTGTGTGTGGGTGTGCGTGTGTGTGTGCTCAGCTCTCTTGTCCTCCAACAGAACGTGTTGCGTAAGGTTCAGCACCAGGACGCGCTGCAGATCTCAGATGTGGTGATGGCGTCTCTGCTGCGCATGTTCCAGAGCACCGCTGGTTCTGGAGGCGTTCAGGAGGACGCGCTCATGGCCGTCAGCACACTAGTGGAAGGTGAGGCCTGCATATCCCGATGCTAACATATGAGCTATACGTGCTTTTCACGCTAGTGGAAGGTGAGGCCTGCATATCCCGATGCTAGCATATGAGCTATACGTGCTTTTCACGCTAGTGGAAGGTGAGGCCTGCATATCCCGGTGCTAGCATATGAGCTATACGTGCTGTTCACGCTAGTGGAAGGTGAGGCCTGCATATCCCGGTGCTAGCATATGAGCTATACGTGCTGTTCACGCTAGTGGAAGGTGAGGCCTGCATATCTAGGTGCTAGCATATGAGCTATACGTGCTTTTCACGCTAGTGGAAGGTGAGGCCTGCATATCCCGGTGCTAGCATATGAGCTATACGTGCTGTTCACGCTAGTGGAAGGTGAGGCCTGCATATCTAGGTGCTAGCATATGAGCTATACGCGCTGTTCACGCTAGTGGAAGGTGAGGCCTGCATATCTAGGTGCTAGCATATGAGCTATACGTGCTGTTCACACTAGTGGAAGGTGAGGCCTGCATATCCCGGTGCTAGCATATGAGCTATACGTGCTGTTCACGCTAGTGGAAGGTGAGGCCTGCATATCTAGGTGCTAGCATATGAGCTATACGTGCTTTTCACGCTAGTGGAAGGTGAGGCCTGCATATCCGGGTGCTAGCATATGAGCTATACGCGCTGTTCACGCTAGTGGAAGCTGAGGCCTGCTTATCCCGGTGCTAGCATATGAGCTATATGCGCTGTTCGCGCTAGTGGAAGCTGAGGCCTGCATATCCGGGTGCTAGCATATGAGCTATATGCGCTGTTCGCGCTAGTGGAAGCTGAGGCCTGCTTATCCCGGTTGCTAGCATTTGAGCTATACGCGTTGTAAATAAGGTGCATTGTTGGAAACCATCACAGGTGGCCACATAGTAAATACAGGCACACGTTCTCTGGCGTTGTTTCCCGCTGGTGGTGTTGATCTGGTCTCCTGTGTCAGTGCTGAAGCCAGCTAGAAACATTGATCAAATCACCTCCTGTAATCCACTGTTCGGATGCTCTTCCTCATAACAGCCGTAAGGATTAAACATCTCCGTAATTACAGCTGACAATCTTATCCTTTTCCTTTGGCTCTTTCTGTTTGAGCTACAAAACATTGCTTCTTATTTTGATCATATTTGTGTGACTTATCACATCCTACACCACCTTCTCGCATGTTTCAAGTCAAAATCTGATAAAATAAGTCAAAATTTGGCACTAACTGGTTATTGTAACCTTATTTGAGAAGCCTTCAGGACTAAAACAAGCTTCACATGAAGTTCACAAGCTTTATTCAGTGTCTCGTTACAGCTGTGAATGAACTAACTTCCCCCTTTCCTTCCAATCCAGTTTTGGGCAGTGATTTCTTGAAATACATGGAAGCCTTCAAGCCGTTCCTGGTCATCGGGCTGAAGAACTACGCAGAATATCAGGTAAAGCTTGTGCCGAGGCAGTGTTGATGATTGTTCCTCCTGCTGCTTTGAGGATTTGCAGCTCAGGATTTTGAATCATCACAGAGAAAGCGAGTCTGTTTCACCCAGCGTGTGCCGACCCTGCGGTCTCGTGGCCACGCTGGATATTGCGGGACTCTACATGTGCAGGAGCTTCCACTGAGAGGCTCTTCTGTGGACCATCCACAACACAAACAACCTCGATTTTAAAATATAACCTTGAGCTTCATATTTAAAATGGAGTTGTTTACACTGATTTATGGTATGGTAGTGTTAAAATCGCATGGCCAATGTAAAGTTCTTTGAAAGGAGTCCCACAGATGCGATGCATTGCTTGTCGTGTGTGCAGGTGTGTCTGGCTGCGGTGGGGCTGGTGTGTGATCTGTGTCGAGCGCTGATGGCCAATATTCTGCCTCACTGTGATGAAATGATGCAGCTACTGCTGGAAAACCTGGGTGTAAGTAATGGCCATTAAGACACCTTTATATATGTGTGTGCGCATGTGCAACAGAACACCCCTGAAACATCTGACATCTGTACAATGGGAGTGGTATTGCGTTACTACTATAATACTGTGACATACCAAATTTTCTGGAAAAGATGCACCTGGTCAAATGCATTGAGGGAAAAAAGATTGTCACTCATTTCAGCTGCCCTCACAAATATCCTTTAAATGGAATTCAGAACTAAAATGAAAAATATCAGTATAAAACAAATAATAGCAGCATTCATTATAAACAACACCAGTTTCGTTTTAATGTATTTGAGCTTGAACTACCTGCATGTGAGAAAATATAGAAATGAACTTGAGCTTGCAAACATTTGTACTGGTTCCGAATGACTGTTTGCATGCTTGGTGTTAATCGCAGTTTATAAATGCAACGTTTCAGATAAAAATGTATATTCCAGAAAACACGGTAATTAAGAAGCTCTCCAAATCACTTTAGTATTCAGGTTGTCTGGGTTTTAGGAAACATCAGTTTAAATATTGAACAATCAATGTTGAATTTTGATTTTGAAGCTTTTGTTTGATTAGGCTCTCTCTCCCTCTATAGAGCAGAGTATGGTATCCGCTCCTGCGTTTACAGTAGAGTAATGCTGTGACGTGTGTTTGCAGAACGAGAATGTGCACAGGTCTGTGAAACCCCAGATCCTGTCCGTCTTTGGTGATATTGCTCTTGCCATTGGAGGGGAATTTAAGAAGTACCTGGACATTGTGCTGGACACACTGCAGCAGGCCTCGCAGGCACAGGTGGACAAGGTAACCCCACACACACACCAGCACACCTGCGCACTGCCCAAAACACTCAGGGTTTCCGCGGGGCATTGAAAAGCATTAAAGGGATTTTGTGAAAATTAAGGCCTTAAATAGCATTAAAAAGCATTACATTTTAATCCTACAGGCATTCAAAATTTAGATGGTTTTGAAGAGTTTTATATGATCAATTTATTTCAAGATAGCCTTCATAATTAATCATTTTAATTTGCTGTCACAAAATATGTACGTAAATGTGATAAACGCGTGGAACCAGTTTGGTAATTGCAACTTTGGAATAGTTTCATCATTGCCTCATCGTCCAAATGTTCCTCAGTGTTTCTGTGTAACTGCAGTCACTCAGGTCGATGGTGACGTCATGCGCGTTCACTTAGTGTTCAAGACCCACAGTAAGAGATTCATTGCACAGCGTAGAGTAGGAAACTTCACTGATTAAAACTCGCATTCTCCGTGTTCATTAGTTTACGATCAAACAGCGCTGTCTAATACGTTATTAGATAGAACTGCCATACATCGCAATTTAGACGGTAATGAAAGTTATTAGCGTATGCCGTGCAGTTGGTGTCCAGTGTCGCTGAGCAGAAATACATAATCCTGTTTCTCTCGGTCTCAAAGTTGCGTTGGATTTTCTCCTCAGCGTAAAGGTTTAGATGCTCAGCTATCACTGTTTTACATGTTCGTAGAGTTAGTTTGAGGAGTAATCTGTATGTTTACAGTCTTTTTTAATAATGGCGGGTGCTGGTGTTTCGCGTGCGTTCGGCCACTCAGCGAACACTAACGTCGAACACGCCAAACTTCGGGAACTTCCGCCAATAGTTGCAGGAACGATGAAGAGGTTCCTGCGGTGCGAAAACCCCTAATCTTTATTTGTGCATTTTCTGAGTACTTTTCCTTTGTCCATGAAAGTGCTGTTATTCTCGGCTCTTCTCAACGCCTGGTGCTTCCCCTCAGCACAAGTTTGCTTTCGTTTTAAAGCGCAGTATTCAAACTTTATGAATATTCATAGCGAATTCTCTAGCCCTAACCTGACATGAGTCTGAACCAATGAAATGTGCTTTTGAAACTCATGCTGATGTAAAGAAAACGATGTTATTCGCACTGACTGACAGAGTCAAGTCAAATATATTTATATAGAGCTTTTTACAATACAGATTGTATCAAAGCTGCTTCACAGTATCAATCAAAACAACTTAACAATGTTTGTTTATTACTGGAAAAAAGACATCCAAGTTTGGTAAAGCTGATCAATGGTATGATTGGTTAATTAATTTGAATATCCCCAACTGAGCAAGCCAAAGGCAACAGTGGCAAGGAACCGAAAAACTCCATCCAGTGACCTAAAGGTGTCCTAGCACACCATCAGATGACCCAATGGAGAAAAAAAAACCTTGGGAGAACCCAGGCTCAGTCGGGGGCCAGTTCTCCTCTGGCGTTTATGAACTAGAGGCCGAATTTACAGTAACTGTAAGATAAATGTATATGAATGCCTGGCTAAATAGATGCGTCTTCTGTCTAGTTTTAAACTGTGAGAGCGAGTCTGAGCAACGAACAATATCAGGAAGGCTATTCCAGAGCTTCGGAGCTAAATGTGAAAATGCTCTGCCTCCTTTGGTGGATCTGGATATCCTAGGAATGACCAGAAGCCTCGAATTTAGTGATCTTAAAGAGCGCGATGGATTGTAGGGCGATAGAAGATCCGTTAAATAGACTGGAGCTAAACCATTTAGAGCTTTATAAGTCAAAAGCAATACCTTGTAATTAATACGGAACTTTATAGGTAACCAATGAAGTGATGATAAAATCGGTGTTATATGATCATATTTTCTTGATCTAGTAAGAACTCTAGCGGCTGCATTTTGGACTAACTGTAGCTTGTTTATTGAAGATGCAGGACAACCAGCTAATAAAGCATTACAGTAATCTAGTCTCGAGGTCATGAATGCATGAACTAACTTTTCTGCATCAGAGACTGATAGCATATTACGTAGCTTAGCAATGTTTCTAAGGTGGAAAAAGGCTGTTTTTGTAACATATGAAATATGCTTTTCAAAAGACAGGTTGCAGTCTAATGTAACACCCAGGTCTTTTACTGTAGCGGATAAAGTAACAGGGCATCCTACTATGTTAAAGTCGTGCTGTGAAAGGTTTTGTGGACGGTTTTTACAACCGATAAGTATTACCTCTGTCTTGTCTGGGTTTAATAAAAGAAAATTACATTTAATTACATTATTAAATCTTTTATATCTTTAACACAATCTGTCAATGTGGATAATTTAGCGTATTCATCTGGCCGTGATGAAATATATATTTGAGTGTCATCAGCATAACAATGGAAACTAATTCCATGTTTCCTTAGAATATTACCAAGTGGCAGCATATATATTGAGAATAATAAAGGGCCTAACACAGATCCCTGCGGCACTCCGTAGTTTACAGAAGTCAGTGTTTCCGCTACATTCATTCAGCCGTGGCGGGCCGCCACACCTAAAATCATCCCGCCACGGCTGCAGCTTCTCCGTGAGGTCCGATTTTGTGCATTCTATTATGTTATTGTTAAGCTAAAGGCATAAAAACATTGTAAAGCACAATCAAGTTTATTCCAAGACTTCTAAAGTCATTCAATATCATAATGTGAGGTAAAATTAATATTTAAGTCATTAAGTTAAAGTTAATGGAAACTCATCTCTCCTCAGTCAGCATTCAAACAGCGCGTCGCGTCCGGTTGACAGTAACACGAGTCGACGACACACAGTTCAAGATCAATGTTCCCATTATTATACTTTATTTGTAGATAAAGGTCTATGGTTTGTATAAAATGCCTTTATCTTGCTGTTCTGGAGTTTATTGCCCTTTCTAAATCATATTCCTTTCTCCCGGGTGTCTTAGATTACAGCACTGGAGTAGAGAGCGCTATGAATTGTTCTTCATACGCACTGCAACTGACATTTAAAACTCTTAAAAGAAAAGGCTCAATAAACTGTTGGATAGATAGAATACACTAAGCATAGATATATAGATATAATATTCTCTTCGCTTTGTGCTTTGAACTTTTCAATGCGAAGCGCTGCGCGCTGTGACTTCGCGTTGCTTCAAGTGCATCATTCTGGACACAACTTTTTCTAATATTTTTGACATAAATGGAAGATTCGAAATGGGTCTGTAATTTGCTAGGAAATTTGGATCTAAATGTGGTTTCTTAATAAGAGGTTTTATAACAGCCAGCTTGAACGTACTTGGAACATGACCTAAAGATAAAGATGAGTTAATAATATTGAGAAGAGGCTCTTCCACTATAGGGAACACTTCTTTCAGTAGTTCAGTTGGTATAGGATCTAATAAACACGTTGTTGTTTTAGATGAAGTGATAAGTTTATTTAACCTGTTAAGCTTCAAGCCCATTTTTGAAAAATCCCCAGAAATGGCATACCCAAACTGAAACAGATACAGTTCATGAACCCTTTGTACTAAAAGCACAAGTAAGATCTCATTTGAAAGCTGACACCTGGAAGTTTATTGTAAATGTAGAATCAATTATTGTCATAATGAAAAAAAAGTTATAAATAGCTTCAAAGTTTTGTAAAGTTATTATACATTTATTTTTATGAAACATCTTCATGAAAATAAAATTGAAGTTGGCCCTGGAGCAATCTAGAAATGCACTGCAGCTAAAGCCACATGTCTGGCCATGTTATATTTAAAATCTGAAGATAAGTCTAAAACTCTGTATTTAGTTCAATGTTTTTCAAGATCATGTCATATGACTTTATTTTGATTAGACTGGTGTTTATTGTCATCTTATAAGCATCTATTCAGTCTATTGCCTCTATTGTTTTGTGATGCAAAAACGAGCCCCATTCAGTCTCAGTCTCCCCTGCACATATTCACACCTCTCCAGCCTGTTTATTGCTCTAAATATGCTTTTCTTTTGTCTGCATTATAATCGCTAACGACTAGCAATTCACACTGTTTCAATCCCTCATTTATTTTATAAAAGTTCTCACTTCACAGTGAAACTGTATCACATTTACATTTTTACATTTACATTTACATTTAGTCATTTAGCAGACGCTTTTATCCAAAGCGACTTACAATTGAGGACTAAACCAAGCGAGTCATCGTGAAGAGGCAAAAACAACGCAAGAAGTGTTCAAAATACAAAGTTCAGGCATTGCTTGGAGTAGCATAAGCCAGGCAAGCGAGGATTTAAAGGAAAGTTTTTTTTTTTTTTTTGTATCAAATGCCCTTTTTGAAAAACGAAACAGTTCAGTAAGCATTCTTATTTAGAAAAAAATCATAAAAATTACACCGAAGTTAGGTAGCAGGTGCTCAGTACTAGCTAGCATGTTAGCTTAGCACACCATCAATACACGACAATTTATGAGAATAAAACTATGTTTGTGCTCAACTTACTTTATAGCGCAAGTCGAGTGTTTTAAATAACTTTCTGTAATCTGATTTGGCTTCAGATAAAAAAATCAGATAGAAAATATATTATTTTATTGTATTCTGCACAATTTGAAAGTCTATCTCGATTAGCATTACATTATACATATAATCTATTATTATGAAAATACCTGACATGACTCGAAGAACACAGGTAAATCAAATATCATTGCAATCATGTTTATTGTCTTCAAAACATCTTTATCTGCACTTTACAGCGATCTCGGATAGCTTTGTTGTGCCAGGACTTCCTGAATGTCACATGATTATAGTTCTTCTTCATGTGATCCATATATGGACTTTACTGTTCAAACAGCGCCCCAGACCGTTAGTATGAATTGATAACACAGTACATCAGAGTATACAGCGCTCAAAATGATTACATCGACGCATTTGGGTATAAATTCAATAAATATTATTCCTGTCTATAGAAGTCTGATGTAAACCTATGAGAATCTATCAATATTTCTCCAAATCTGCACATGTTTGAGCTAAAAGCTCTGAGGGACGTTGTTTTGTCAAGAGCTGTCATGACGATCGCACGGGAGTTTTTTTCTGAATGAGACCGGCTGACGCTCATAATTCATATTAAAGGTAACGACTCATTTTTTAATTTCATAACTCCTGACACAAATTAAGACATAACTGTCACTATAAGTTTCACTGAATACAATAGTGGTCAAATACTGAAACTTGAGTCTTATATCTTTTTAATGATGTATAGTTTGTCAAGGTAATAACATTAAATCTGATAGTAACTTTGAACTATTTTAAAAAAAAAACGCTTCAGTGCGCCCGCGCTCTGGTGAAGCTTAACAGGTTAACTCTTTTTGTTCTTTGGTTGTAAAGCATTGTAATTGTTCTTGCGGGCTGATAATTGCGGCTGAATTATAAGGTGCGAGCAAAGATTGAACTTTTACGATTTTGATTCTGATGCTTTCAATTTTCTCGGTGAAGAAGTTCATGAAATCATTACTACTAAACTGTAACGAGGTATTTTGTTCAGACGACGTCTGTTTATTTGTTAGTCTAGCCACGGTATTAAATAAAAACCTTGGTTTATTTAGGTTGTTTTCTATTAATTTGCTGAGGTGCTCAGCCCTGGCTGTTTTAAGGGCCTTTTTATAACGTGACACACTGTCTTTCCACGCGATTCTAAAGACCTCTACATTAGTTTTTTTTCCATTTACGCTCTAAATTACGGGTTTCTCTTTTAAAACATACGTAGTATTATTGTACCATGGTGCTATACTTTTTTCTCTGAACTTTTTTTATCTAATGGGTGCAACAATATCCAATGTTCTAGAGAGAATGGTGCTCATAGTGCTAGTTAGTTCATCTAGTTCATCTGTTTGTTTGGGTTCAGGCAGCAGCTGAGACAGATCAGATAAGCTATTTGAGAAATGATCTATGGTGGATGGAAGAATTGTTCTACCTGGTCGATAACGTGGCGCAGCATGACATATTACAGCAGTACTTAATATGCAAGTTACCATGTAATGGTCAGTGACATCACTTTGTGGAATGATATCTATATCGGTGTGCACAGAGCCGAAGTGTGTGCACAGACGCCTCAGACGTCAATCGGTGTGTGTGGGAATGGATGCGTCCAGGTAACTGTTGTGAAGCTCATTCTAGAAGTGGTGGGAGTCTGGGCTTCCACATCACTTCAGATTCAACGTGTTCACTGTCCTCATGCACACGTGAAACCGCTGGCCACACGTGGTTTATCGTTGCATTTAATCTTCATCTGGGGTCGTTATCAATGCCTGAAATGCTGAAATGATGGTGGCCTTTTCCTGAACTTCTGCTTTTCTTCTTTCAAACTGGAAGCTAAACCAGGCTAACTGGGAGATTAACCAGTGGCTGCTTCTGTTGTTTCAGACAGACTATGATATGGTGGACTATTTGAATGAGCTGAGAGAAGGCTGTCTGGAAGCTTACACTGGGATCATCCAGGGCTTGAAAGGAGACCAGGAGAATGTACACCGTAAGTTTACTTTGATATCCATCTCGTAACTGTGTGAAGAGGATAAAGATTCCTGTATAAGCCATGTTTCCCTCCATCTGTGCAGCCGATGTAATGCTGGTACAGCCTCGTGTCGAGTTTATCTTGTCTTTCATCCAACACATTGCTGAGGACGAAGACCGCTCTGACGGGGTTGTTGCCAACGCCGTCGGCCTCATAGGGTAAGGACTGATGAGCAGGGTTAGTGCTGAGGGTTCCTCCACTCGCTCAGACCGGCCAGTGCTAAGGGTTTTCACTGAATGTTGTTACGGACCAATATAACCTTGTATTCTCACGAAGTGCAGTTTCACAGTTCTCAATTCCAGAGAATAAAAAGTAATAAAATAAGAATAGATAAACGCATGACAAGCCAGTGTTTTCCCATTCATCAACTAGACGCTGTGTTTAGGTTGTTCTGGTAGGTCTAACAGTGGCATTGAGGTAAGAGATTGAAAGTCACATCAGCGGTCCTGAGTGTCTTTCACACTGGCCATGTTGTCGAGTCCTGGACCGTTTACTTAAACAATACTAGGTTTAGTCTGTAATAATGAAGAAAAGACTTGCCAATTTACAGTCTTCAACCTTTTGGGCTCATTGTGGTTCAGAGCAACAGCACGAGGATCTTAATTCACCTGGAAAACTGGTGTCAGTGGCTGTGCTCTGCGTTTACGCAGGGGTTATAGTGCAGATTAGACACTGACTTCAGCCTTTTCTGCTCTCGCGATCACTGGGTTTAGAAGGACACTGCCGATTTCCCTTTTTGGGTTATTCCAATTAATCCTGTTTATTGGTCTAGCATGTTTCTTCTGTTGCTCTAGTATGCAAGTTGACATTTCTTCCCCCCTCCTAAAGTGACCTGTGTACAACTTTTGGGAAAGACGTGATGAAGCTGGTAGAGGTTCGACCTCAGATCAACGATCTGCTGACTGAAGGCCGGAGGTCCAAGATCACGAAGACCAAGACTTTAGCCACATGGGCCACGAAGGAGCTGCGCAAGCTGAAGAGCCAAGCTTGGTATGTGTCTGCACCTTCCTCATCAGACCCGTCTCGGCAGGGCTCTATTCGCACACACACACACAAGGCGTCAGCTTTTCTGACTGCCGAGAATGTCACAGTGCAAGTCTTCAGGCCTGTTCACTCCAACATGAATGTTTGTCCAACATGAATGTTTCTTACATTTTTTTTTACTATAGTTTAAAGGGTTCGTTCACACAAAAATGAAGATTCTGTCAGTAATGACTCTCCCTCATGTTGTTCCAACCCCGTAAGACTTTCGTTCATCTTCAGAACACAAATTAAGATATTTTTGGTTAAATCTGAGAGCTGTCTCACTCCTCCATAGGCTTCTATTGTAATTGAAACTTACCGGCCCAGAACGTTAGTAAAAACATCGTTAAAATAGTGCAAATGACTACAGTGGCTCAAACTTAAGTTTATCAAGCGACGAGAATACTTTTTGTGTGCCCAAAAAAAGACTTTATTCAACTATTCATCATCTTCTGAATGAGTTCATGTAGTGTAACAGCGCAGCGCTTCGTCAGAACACCGGCTCACTGTTGGCCAGCATCACACTCTTGACCAATAGTGAGCCGGCCAACAGTGAGCCGGTGTTCTGACGAAGCGCTGCGCTGTTACACTACATGAACTCATTCAGAAGAAGATGAATAGTTGAATAAAGTCTTTTTTTGGGCACACAAAAAGTATTCTCGTCGCTTGATAAACTTAACCCCTTAATGCCCAGTGTCTCAAATATGCGACAAACCGTTTGACTCAATCAACCAGCGGAGATAACGTCTGCATTCCCCCAATGCCGGTTTGTGCATATTTTCGCTACGGACCTAGGAACCTTCGACAAGCACTTGTTTCTAGTGGGACCGCAAAGTGACTGACTTATTTCCTGTTTACGCACGAGGATTACTCCGGGCGCGAAGTTATGGATATGAGTCGGGAAAGTTTGATCCTGAGGTGTATATAAGGTAAGTTGTGCTAAGATAAAAATACTCACCTGCTTATTGTGTGCTTATACACTCGACGTAATGAGGTGAAATATGTGTGACAAGTATTTTTGAAGTTATTGTAATATTTAGCTTTGTAGCATATTTGCGACAGTGGACCATAAGCCTAATGCTGACCGCTAACCAGCGCTATATAGAAAAACTCTTTTCGTGACAGCTTATCTAGGTAATCCTTTGTATTTTGCTTAGTTATTTTCAATAGTCTGTATACAGACACCATGCTGGGATATGAATACAAAAGCTATTTATTTTTATGCAGATCCATAAGCACACAATAAGCAGGTGAGTATTTTTATCTTAGCACAACTTACCTTATATACACCTCAGGATCAAACTTTCCCGACTCATATCCATAACTTCGCGACCGGAGTAATCCTCGTGCGTAAACAGGAAATAAGTCTGTCACTTTGCGGTCCCACTAGAAACAAGTGCTTGTCGAAGGTTCCTAGGTCCGTAGCGAATATGCACTAACCGGCATTGGGGGAATGCAGACGTTATCTCCGCTGGTTGATTGAGTCAAACGGTTTGATGCATATTTATGACACTGGGCATTAAGGGGTAAGACTGCCATCCCTACCCCCAAACCAGCTGGAATTGTGATCAACTGAATACCACGCAGAAAAATATATTTGTGTATATTGTGTTGGTGACATGAAAGTGGTCATAATTCTTATTAAATACCTGCTGTTGCAGATTTATATAAATAAGTTTTTTTTTTAAAAGGGTGAATAAATAAAATATTGTTTTTTCACTGTTATTTTACTGTGTTTTTTGTTCTCTTATTGTTGACCATTATGCCCGCTGTTGCAAATTTGCAACATACCAAAATTTCGATTTATTTGTTGTGCAAAAGTGAAATTGATAATCTCAACATTATTTACCATCTACTTAAAGGCAAAAACACACAAAACATTTTTTTTATATATATACACCTATATAAATTCAGGCGTTAAGGGGTTAAGTTTGAGCCACTGTAGTCATTTGCACTATTTTAACGATGTTTTTACTAACTTTCTGGGCCGGCAAGTTTCAATTACAATAGAAGCCTATGGAGGAGTGAGACAGCTCTCAGATTTAACCAAAAATATCTTAATTTGTGTTCTGAAGATGAACGAAAGTCTTACGGGGTTGAACAACATGAGGGAGAGTTATTACTGACAGAATCTTCATTTTTGTGTGAACGAACCCTTTAAGGCCCTCAAAGTCCCTATTCTGCCACAATGGTCAGTTTTCCTCCATTATTGTAGATTTCTTCTCAGCCATTGTTTTCTTGTTGTTTTCAGATTACTGGCTGTGGAAATTCTACCAAGAATAATGGAAATCAAACCCACTGAGGTTTCTTCTGTCTTTTACACATAGAAGTCGAAGCAGAAGTGACGTGTGCGCTGAGATGAGTGTCTGAGAATGTGAGCGAGTGAGAACGAGTGCGAGAGACATCACACCACCTTCAGAGAGCAACTCCAGCAGTTGCCAGCAGAAACTCAGCGGCCCGCGACCTTCACCTCTTCATGTGCAGAACTGTCTGACCCCACAAAAATTATTAAAAATGATCTACATTCTGTACACACTTACTTGTGTTTGAAAAGCTAGTGCATCATATTAGTACAGACTTGCCAGCTAAAGAAAGGACAGTTGTTCATGTGCGTCTGCAGAACACATCTCTGAGGTGTTGCGACTGCAGAGGGTTCCCTATTACACAATTCATTTGTCAGAAGATACGACCAAGAAGGAGATGCTGCTGGAGTTTATAATGGCGTGACTGGAGTGTGAGTGTGTGAATGAACGGAGGGGAAGCTGTTTCCACATCCCCTCTTACTATTTCAACCAATAATAAATAAACATGATAAATATCTTGTTTGCAAATTCCGTGAGATGCACTTATGTAAACCTAGGAGAGCGGCAGGCGGGACGGGCAGCGCTCGGGTGAACTGGCGCTGAGCTCCGTCATGCTTTCTGAAAGTCAATTGCTGCAGTATATATTTCCCCCCCTTTTTTTTTTTTTTTTTTTTTTTTACTAAATAAAAATAAATGGTTCTCTTATTAGTATGGATATGCAGAGCTTTCCTCTGTCCTAGGAAGGGAGACTTTGGTCACTCGAGGGGAAGTTCTAGCCGAGCGCTCCGGGTTCGAAGGCTTCAGGAATTACACTTCCACATCCTACTTTATTCTCCATTTGTTTTGCAGGAAAATGAGTGCCAAATCCTTGCGGATACCAATGGACTTGAGCTTAATGTTAACATGTAGAAGATGCAAAATAAACATGTCAACGATGTCACAAATTTATTTGCATTGATATGCTTTGGTTGTAATTTTTTTTTATTTGTTTCTTGCGGCACTTAATTGGAGTCATTCACCGAGCTTTTAAAAAGAGACAATGGACAGAATCAGACATTTGTATGAGGTTATATTTTTCCATTGATATGAAAATAAAGTTAAATTAAACCTTTCTGTTTGTACTTGATACATTTCCTTGTAATGCAAAGATTCCGTTTCCATCAAGGCAGCCAGTTTACAGAATGCCTTGATTTCCAATCTTCACTGGATCCTATGGCACCTAACCCTTTAATGTGTTGAAGTGGCCCTGGACATGACTGTGGGTCACCCTTCTGGTGTGTGTGGGTCACCCTGCTGGTGTGTGTGGGTCATATTGATGTTCAACATTGTTCTGAAATGTGCTTCATTAAGTTTAACAGACTTAATTAATGAGGGTGTAATGGGAAGCTTTCCAGAAACTAGTAGATGCTGCAAGAGCTGTTGGCAAACTCAACTCTGTCTTTACTGGAAACATGCTCATGAAGTCCGTGTGATTCTGAGGTGTTCTATCAAGTTAGAGTAAAGGTGAGCAGATTTAGCTTTACTGGTGTTAAATAAAAGCCTGTTTTGAAACATTGGTGCAGTTTACTTGTTGATGGATGTCACATAATACACCCAAACTCTCAAGCCACCATGTGCATTTATCAGTTGTTTTAAACCGAATAAATGAGCCACTTAAAAGTTTGGTGTTTCATGCTGATGCTTTCCTGCATGGTTTTCTTTTTAATTTATTGCCTGCTAGATGTGTCTATATGACATAAGGAACCATGGTCTTGGTGTGCACCATTATTACCTTAAAAGTGGAACTGTCATGCACCTTTTTACGAAATGTAATACTCAAATGTGAGTAAAAAATGTAAGTCTCAGGTGTCCCCAGAATGTGTCTGTGAAGTTTCAGCTCAAAATACCCCACAGATAATTATATTATTCCATGTTGTAAATGCCCATTTTACAAGAAAGCATGCTGTTTTTGTGCGTGTATCTTTAAATGCAAATGAGCTGAAGAAGGCGGAGCTTGCACAGATCACGCCTCCTCTGATACTCATCTGTTTGGTTTTGATTATCATCTCTATCGAGGACATTGCAGTTCTTCATCATCATGACAGTTTATGATCTGCATGATCTATGGTTTTCTGAGCGCACTGCACAGCTGTGAGTATTAAACTGTTCTCTTTCACGTCTTATTGCGCTTAAACTGTCAAATACACACAAAGTTCACATTAACACCGTAGGCCATGGCTATGAATGTAAACAACAAGTATAGAAATATTAGATCTGTTTATTAAAGTGAAAACTGTGAATATACAGACTGCTAAATATGCTAATATGGATCAAACAACAAAAGAAAAACTGAAAGTCACTCACTGCTCTTGATTGAATAACTTGGATGTTTTAATAAGAATAAATTTCTTACTTGAATGCTGTTGTTAAATGCTCTGGCGTTAAAAACGGCTCTGAGACACTGCTTATGATTTGAGGATTAAAAAGGAGTGTGTGGGTTTTTACCATTATAGGGTGGTTGTTTACACACACTGCCGACACATTTATGTTCAAACACCGTGTAAAAGTGAATTTTGCATAATAGGTTCCCTCTAACACGGTCAGGGTATATTCTTGCAAACCGTTTGCCAATCACGTCTAGCAATCGGCAAAGCAAGCTGTGGTACACGCCAATGATCAACAAGCGATGGGTAATTCGCAAAGCACAATGCTATTTTCTGTTTTCCCAGCACGATACCATAGAACGGCATAAAGTAATAGGTTTGAGAAGTAAGAGGCGGGGAATCAGTTAAAACATTTCAAAGTTAAAGTTCAGGCAAACAGGTATTAATAATATAATAAAATAAATAAAATACCCAGTAAGAAGTGATATGAACATGTAGGCCTATTGCTTAAATATGCTATTGAACAACATAATATTTGCTATAGATCGACATAATAACACCTGTTTAAGTAAAAAAAAAAAAAAAAAAAAAAAAAAAAAAAAAAAAAAAATATATATATATATATATATATATATATATATATATATATATATATATATATATATATATATATATATATATATATATATATATATATGTATATATATATATATATATATATATATATATATATATATATATGAGAGCCATTCCACCGAATGGGTGACATTTGCTTGTTGTAACTCTTCAAAATTAAACTTTAATTAAATTTTTTTTCAACATTGAATCTATTACTACACATATTTAACTATTCAAAATGTGCATTGGTCAATCTCAGGCAACTTTATTTATTTTTTACAAGGTTTCTAAGCAGAATATGGACGCATGTTTTCTCAGTCCTGTTACCGAAACTCATGTGCCATTTAAAAAGCATGTTTAAAAGCATGTCTATTAATTCCTTTGTTTTCCCCACAAGAAAGTGTTTATTTTAAAGAAATTGTTGGTTATAATGTTCAAATAATTGATATTTGTGACAAAAAAATCACTATATATTATGGCAAGGTGTATTTTAATACAAAACACAAACCCTTTTTTTTTTACTTTAAAGAAAACCGAAGCCTCAAGTTTGTAATTTTTTAAAATAATTTAATTGATTAAGTAAATGTATAAATTATGAACCAAACAAAACTGATAAAAACAGTGGTTTAACATTATTTTTTTTAGAAAAAAAATTAGTAACAGGAATGAACATTGGCTAACAGGAATGAGTGTCTGAATGAGTGTGTATGAGAGAGACTTTACATGACTGTGTGTGTATGAGAGAAAGTGTACATGACTATGTGTGCATAAGATTTCTGTGTTGAAGTGATTTACTATGTGCTAGTAGTACTTCACAGCGAAGGAGGTGGAAAGAGAAAAAAGGAGAGAGAGAAGAAGAGAGGGAGGGAGAAAGAGGGAAGTTAAGACAAAAAATGGAGAAAAGAGAGGGTTGCGGGTGTGTCTTGCTTCTTCCCAGTGCAGCATGCCATAGCTGGGTGTTTCTGGCACCTACATAGTATGGGGTTTATCCATCTTCAACAAAATATAAGAAAGACAAAGACAAAACGTTGAAGTCACTTTGTGGTGGACTGGCTTCCTGGAAGTATGGTGTTCACATTGTAAAACTAATGCTAATGTCTACAATTTAAGTAAATGCAACCTTAAACCTCATGATTCAGGTGAATAGTATAATATCAACTAATATTTACAGTATTAAATCAACAAAACAGAGAACTCTACTCCCTCCTGTTACTTTAACTCACTCCTGTTATTTTTCATACAAGTAACAGGACTGAAAGTAACAGGATTGAGTTTTTAAGTAAAAAGTTATCAAATACATGACATATGGCCACATAGCATAGGCCTACATGCTAATAGCATAAGGACACGTAACAAATTCTAGTGATTTACCAAAAGTTTACATTTTTAAAATAAATGGATAAAATCTAAGAAATAATTTAGGTAACAGTACAGCATGTTGAGATTGACCTTCTCAGTCATAGTTACAATTTCATCAAATATACAGAAATTAAATTGTGAGGACTTACTTATGGTCTTCCCATTGCCTTCAGAAGATCCAGATGATGCAACTTCCTGTTGAAAATGTGTCTTGTGGAATATTCCAAGGTTTTCAGAGGGGGGATGTGTTAGGGTAACCGAACTGAGTGAAAACCCGGGGACTAAAATTTGGATTTTATCTAAAATATTAGATAAAATATTTTTTTCTCATGAAAAAAAAAAAAAACATTTTAAAGCATAGATTGGATATAAAGTCACACAACAATGCAAAAAAATTCAGATTTCTGAAAGATTTTAATCATTATATTTCATAGTAAAGTTTAGAGATGGAGATGCAGAAAATGCTTTTTTTGTGTTCTATGTAGTTTTTATTAATGTTTTTAATTAAACATTTTAAATTTGTAGTTGTAGTAATTAGTAGTGATTTCATGATCAATATACCTCCCTACAACTGCTGCTGTGTCTGCCACCGTTTAAGTCATGCGCATAATCTAGACACCTCGCGCGTGCATAGACAATTCGTGCGCAACTGCGCATAGTCGCGGTCTCGCGGTAATGTTATAAGCAATGTCACAAAAAAGGACGTGTCCCTCTGGTGCCGAAAATAGAACGAAGAAAATGACAGAGGAGGAGAAAAAAAGAGCAAGATAAAAGTATGTTTGCATGATTACTTACGGTATGTTTTGTGCAGCAATTGAACCATTCCTATCTACGGCAAGCCCAGAGGGGAAAAATACATTGCATACACACATATACAACAAGCGCCAGTACATCATTACCGGTATTATAGTAACAGACTTTGTTGGATTCTGTCATGTACAATCTAACAAAGTCTGTTACAATAATACTAATAAAAAAGACTTTGTGGACAGTTACACTGTATTGAGACAGTTGAGAAATAATAATATTTTTACAGTTTTCAACAATAATTGTCATTGTTGAACCCTTGCTCTTATTATGTTTTTGATTTCTCAGTTGTCATTATTTTAGCAAATAATTTATTTTGATATGTTTTGAGACAGTTTGTTTTAAGAAGTTTCAAAGAGTTAGTAAAAGAGTAAAGTAAAAGTTAAAAAAAAAATTTAAGTAGGCTATCTATTTTTTATTAAGTATTTATTTTGTATTTATACATAACCTCACTGTATTAATTTATAATGTATCATTGTTGCGTGATATTTGTGTCAATAATCGTCAAGCACAGGTGACTCCGCGTAGTGGGAGGGGCCCCCAAATCAAATTCTGCTTAGGGCTCCCAAAAGGCTCGGGCCGGCTCTGTCCTGGGGACAGAAATGTCACCCTTTCGGTGGAATGGCTCATATATATATATATATATATTCACATTTTAGCACTGCACGGTTTTTATTCCCATTGTACGCACAAAACCCAGTGGCCAGGGCGTGTATTCTATTTGTTAGCCTATTGTCTTATTTGTCACCGTGGTTTTGCTTTAAAATAAATCACACTTTCAGATTTATCCGATGTTTTACTGAAATACAGTGAATTATTACATCATTTATGTAAAATAAGTTGTTTATTCACAGATCCTAATGGAAAAAAGTAGAAGCATAAATTATATAAAATTACGGAGCCCTGCATGGCATGCGGAAAAATATTGTCTCAGCCTATAAAATATCTCTCCTTATGCCATTTCATGCAGTCATGCTCATTGCCCACTAAAAGCGGCACTGATTTATCGGGTAAATTAATCTAATATTATAGCTAGGCTGCCTAACTCTCAATCAGTGTATCATTTATCAGCAATATATTTTGTGATATCGTCGTCTAGCTATAATAAAACTGCTCAATATTAAAGCTTACAAAATTACTCATTGTAAAGCTCCTTTGAAACTATGTGAATATAATTTTGACAGCAACTTCATCTAAGTTGATTCGTAAGTTCATCAAAACATTATCCAATTGATCGTTACTGAAACATGGTTGTCACTTAATATTTTTGTTGTAGTCTAAGCTACGGTCAAACAGCGTCGTTGACAGTAGATCATTCATAAACCCGTACCAGACTTACACATAAAGGAATGCACATGCTCAAACGTCTACCCCAATAAGATTGCTGTATTATAAACCATAAAATCGGTTGTGTATTTTGCATTCTACTAATTCAGCTATAAACAATCAATATTTGACTAAAACTTGTCTATTAATACCTGTTTGCCTGAACTTTAACTTTGAAATGTTTTAACTGATGCCCCGCCTCTTACTTCTCAAACCTATTACTTTATGCCGTTCTATGGTATCGTGCTGGGAAAACAGAAAATAGCATTGTGCTTTGCGAATTACCCATCGCTTGTTGATCATTGGCGTGTACCACAGCTTGCTTTGCTGATTACTAGATGTGATTGGCATACGGTTTGCCAGAATATACCCTGACCTAACACGAGGGAAAAGCTTTGTAAAACCTAAAGCCCGTTGATGGGTTATAAACATGAACTTTAGAACAGCTTTAAATGTGAGGCAATTTTGTATCTCCGATTTCATTTCTGTCTGCAATTTTACCACAAAGCGATTTTCTCAAGCATAGTTTCTCTGGTCACCCATAGGCTGTTGGTCAGGAATGAAATCTGCACGCTTCAACGCGACCCTCGTGACAACATTATCAGATGAATTTACAGGCGTATTTACATTTTTGCTGATAATTCGGGAACTGTGATGCTAGACGAAGTGTCAAGTTAATTCTCAACTACATGAAGTTCTACCTCACGGGTCAGCTCTGCAGCTGGGGGGTCAAGGGTCATCAGTTAGAGAAGGGTCAAGAACAACAGCAGAAATGTACAGAGTCCAGAGTCACATGATGGCTTTCATAAAAATGTAAATGCTGATCCAACATACTTCAAACATTCAAATTTCTATAAGTGGTCAGTCTCTGAGAAAATAACTTTACACCCATGACAGGGAAAGAACTGTTAAAATGAGGGAACAGTTTACTGTAATGTTATTTACCGTGAGATGAGCTTCTGAAGTATGGTATTCACATAAAGACGGCTTTTTTATAAAGATATTAAAGAATCTTTCAGGCATTTATTAAATTATGACCATTAAATATTTTTGATTCATAAATGTCAACATTTTGATATTTTACAGAGACGAAATGAAAAAAAAATGCTATTTTTTTCCTGAAATATTTTAATAGTTAATACAATAGTACAAACAAGATGGTGAAACATTATATAATCAGTAATAAATACAAATCTGGTTAAATATAAATCTACTCCGCACCCATAGGGTACAACTTCTGTAGATATAAATAACATCATAATAATAATACTAACTACAATAAATAAATATATCAAAGTCATATAAAAATATATCCAGTCAAAACAATAGGGTTATTCCAAAGTTGAATTTAACTTTGGCAAGAAAACCCATTATAACTTTTGTATTACAAAAATACAGTTGCAGAAAATACCAAGTTTATCCAGTTGGACATTGAGTTGTTGGCCTGGTTCGGTCACTGCGGGTCAGCCATAGACACAGAGATGTGGCGAAGAGTCCGAAACACGTCCTGGGTGAAGCTGCGCAGCTGCTGGAGGGTAAGATGAGCCGCCACTTGGACCTGGTAATCACTATGGAGCTGCAGGGAAAGCCCTGGAAACCCGTCCTGGGATTCTGGACTGGGAATCTGGGCCAACCGTTGCACCTGAGCCAGAAGAGAGAGCATTAATCATCGAAGATCAGCTCGTTTTAGAAAGAAAGGCGGAGTGTTGCTCAGTGAAATGTAACGTGTGCAATACTGTAGGGTTTCCAAGGAAATGGGAAAGACCGGTGAATTTTTAGTTCATGAAATTTTCTTCATGTCACTTTAGGCTCTAAGTTTTGTACTTTTTTTTTTTCATTCAAACATACACTGAACAAAATGATAAATGCAACACTTTTGTTTTTGCCCCATTTTTCATGAGCTCAAAGACCTAAGACCTTTTCTATGTACACAAAAGGCCTATTTCTCTCAAATATTGTTCACAAATCTGTCTAAATCTGTGTTAGTGAGCACTTCTCCTTTGCCGAGATCATCCGCCCCCCTCACAGGTGTGGCATATCAAGATGCTGATTACACAGCAGGATTACTGCACAGGTGTGCCTTAGGCTGTCCACAATAAAAGGCCACTCTAAAATGTCTCACATAGAAAAAGTCTTAGATCTTTGAACAAAATTATAAACGCAACACTTTTGTTTTTGCCCCCATCTTTCATGTGCTGAACTCAGTGTAATACGATAGGCAGCATTATTTAACTTTGTAATCATTTTAATTACTCTAAAATGGTATGTATTCAGCCATATATAATAATAATTTTATCTTATTTATATATCTTAAAACATATTTTTAAAAAGTCGGCATGAAACAGAAGTCGCGCCAGTAAACGTCTTCAGAGAAGAGAAGAGATGTTGGGAATATATTTTGATTCAAGATTACGAAGCATGTGAATTTAAACGATGATACATCCTTTAGAATAAACAGCAATATTCCATTAAAACCAGAACTGATGTGATGGCGTTGGAGAGGCAGAAGCGTGAGGATTACCTCTTCCACCTGATCACGCAGATCTCTGACGACCGCGAGCAAAGGCTTCAGCTCTTCTGAGGAACTCAACGCCACTCCCACCTCCTCCAGAAGTCTGCGGTGAAGCTCCAGGCCGTTTACAATACGCTTTAAACTCGTTTCCTGGTCAGAACAAACAGTGAAGAACTGTTAAACACCTCTTTGAAAATGTTTAACATGCAAGTTTCATTCATTTAAAACATCTAAATAGGAGTGAGTAGGGGTGATGCCAGTGTTTAAACTCCACTACTATCAACATTTGCAGGTTTGGTTCAGAATTAGATCCATAAATTAGAAGAGCTGCTGTCCTGCTTCAACACAGTTATGCTTCATCTATATCAAATATCAAAATGCTCTACTGGCTCCAAAATCATCAATAGCAACATGCATCTCAATAGAATTCCTAAACACTATTGTATGCTTCTTCCAGTTCTATATTTAACATGCTTACACACACTTTACCATGCTGGAGAGTATTTACCATGGTGAGCTCCTCTGACTTGAGCACTGGCGGCGCAGGAATGCCAATGTCACTTAATAAATACTCCAAGCTTTTTGCTTCACTGGAAAGAGTCAAACCCTGCAAACAAACAAATACAATTTCCATTATTATATAGAATATAACGCCAATAATTAACTCTGTATTCTGTATCACTGTTGTCAACTAAAATGCATTAAAATATGATACATTTGACAAGAATGTATTATTAACTTGTGCTGATCTAAAGTTTGTCCATGAAATGTAACATCTGACCTAATTTGATAGTGCATTAATGTGTCCAGTAAAGCTACGCCTGCTCACCGCTGATGTGACGCACGCGTCGTGCGCTCCGCGAATGTCGTTCAAGATCTTCTTCGCTAAACTCATGGCGTTCTCCACCGCGCGCGTCAGCTCGTGCTCGCGGAGCGGCGCGTTATAGACCAGCGTCAAACAGCAGTGCGCGACGAGAACTGCGGAAAACAGTGTTAAATACATCAGAACATCAGAAATCTACACCACAAACACTGACGGACGACGCACACACACACGAGCAGTGAGTGCACAGCGAACACAGCTGACAAAGTTGTAATGTATATATTTTTTATCTTTATTCGAAATGTGTTAAAGTATATTTTCTAAAAATGGTTAAGATCTACTTACTGAGGTAGAACTTCATTGTGGTTCGAAGTGTATCTAATATGTTGCAGTGATTCTAGTCTATTTAAACCCATTGGGATTGTTCAACCAGGGAAACTTCCATGAGTTTTACGTGTATTGCGTGTGCACTGCCGTGTGAGATGCGTTGCGAAAAAACATAAAAGAAAAGGCATTTCTAATGTTTCCGGATGTTGGGATAGGGGGATATGACACTCATTTATGACACTCATTACACTCATTTAACATGACACAAATGCACTGAATATCAGTCAAACGCTCAGCTCTCGGGAATTCTGCAGTTTCGTCACTGCAGGAAGAACAACACAAAAAACTAAACCACTCCTTTATCAGCGTCACTGACTGTTTAATAGTTGCTCAATGCGTTATTTCCCATTCGGTGTTTCCTGCACACTTTAACAATATATACATCCTTCGTGGGAATAGAATAGAATAGATCAGAAATATAATGTCTTCAACATTGCGGTGAAAAAAGACTCGCTTCTTTGATTTCTAATCATGCTTTTCCCTTCGTCTCTGATAATTTCTGATCATCTTTTTTCTCAGCCAGTTCAGCAAGAAGTCTCATAGGACCTTAAGAATAACCGCTCAGGAACTAAATGAATAAATTACAAAACAAATTAATTATATTAGTCAACACACTTTTAATTATAAAACACAATTGCATTATTAATTATGATTAGGCTAATTGTGCCTGTTTATTCATAGTAGAATACATTTTCCTCGAACGATCAGCTATATTTCTCCTAAAAGCGTCAAAACAATAAAAAAAAACACAAACCTTTGATAACATCATAATGAATATAAAGCCTATGTTCTCCATTCTCCCGTTCTACTCTAAATAATGGAGAAATCTGCGGTTCTGATTCAGCTGCAAATGGCCTATTCTTGTATAATATGAACCGAATAAATAATAGTTAATAAGAACCGAGCTGTCAGATGAGATCAGGTTTTACTAGCAGTTCAAAGCACCTTTAGTTCTTATTTTCTGTCTAATACAGAACTTCACTGTAAAGGTTTGTTTGTTTTTACTTGTGGAGGCGATGGAGGAGTTTACTTGTGGAGGTGATGTTTACTTGCGGAGGCGATGGAGGAGTTTACTGTGGAGGCGATGGAGGAGTTTACTTGTGGAGGTGATGGAGGAGTTTACTTGTGGAGGTGATGTTTACTTGCGGAGGCGATGGAGGAGTTTACTGTGGAGGCGATGGAGGAGTTTACTTGTGGAGGTGATGTTTACTTGTGGAGGTGATGGAGGAGTTTACTTGTGGAGGTGATGGAGGAGTTTACTTGTGGAGGCGATGGAGGAGTTTACTTGTGGAGGCGATGGAGGAGTTTACTTGTGGAGGTGATGTTTACTTGTGGAGGTGATGGAGGAGTTTACTTGTGGAGGCGATGGAGGAGTTTACTTGTGGAGGCGATGGAGGAGTTTACTTGTGGAGGCGATGGAGGAGTTTACTTGTGGAGTTGAAGTTTACATGCGGAGGCGATGGAGGAGTTTACTTGCGGAGGCGATGGAGGAGTTTACTTCTGGAGGCGATGGAGGAGTTTACTTGCCGAGGTGATGGAGGAGTTTACTTGTGGAGGCGATGGAGGAGTTTACTTGTGGAGGCGATGGAGGAGTTTACTTGTGGAGGCGATGGAGGAGTTTACTTGCAGAGGCGATGGAGGAGTTTACTTGCGGAGGCGATGGAGGAGTTTACTTGCGGAGGCGATGGAAGAGTTTACTTGCGGAGGCGATGGAGGAGTTTACTTCTGGAGGCGATGGAGTAGTTTACTTGCGGAGGCGATGGAGGAGTTCACTTGCGGAGGCGATGGAGGAGTTCACTTGCGGAGGCGATGGAGGAGTTTACTTGTGGAGGCGATGGAGGAGTTTACTTGTGGAGGCGATGGAGGAGTTTACTTGTGGAGGCGATGGAGGAGTTTACTTGTGGAGGCGATGGAGGAGTTTACTTGTGGAGGCGATGGAGGAGTTTACTTGTGGAGGCGATGGAGGAGTTTACTTGTGGAGGCGATGGAGGAGTTTACTTGTGGAGGCGATGGAGGAGTTTACTTGTGGAGGCGATGGAGGAGTTTACTTCTGGAGGCGATGGAGGAGTTTACTTGCGGAGGCGATGGAGGAGTGTACTTCTGGAGGCGATGGAGGAGTTTACTTGTGGAGGCGATGGAGGAGTTTACTTGTGGAGGCGATGGAGGAGTTTACTTGTGGAGGCGATGGAGGAGTTTACTTGTGGAGGCGATGGAGGAGTTTACTTGTGGAGGCGATGGAGGAGTTTACTTCTGGAGGCGATGAGGCGATGGAGGAGTTTACTTGCGGAGGCGATGGAGGAGTTTACTTGCGGAGGCGATGGAGGAGTTTACTTGCGGAGGCGATGGAGGAGTTTACTTGTGGAGGCGATGAGGCGATGGAGGAGTTTACTTGCAGAGGCGATGGAGGAGTTTACTTGCGGAGGCGATGGAGGAGTTTACTTGCGGAGGCGATGGAGGAGTTTACTTGCGGAGGCGATGGAAGAGTTTACTTGCGGAGGCGATGGAGGAGTTTACTTCTGGAGGCGATGGAGTAGTTTACTTGCGGAGGCGATGGAGGAGTTCACTTGCGGAGGCGATGGAGGAGTTCACTTGCGGAGGCGATGGAGGAGTTTACTTGTGGAGGCGATGGAGGAGTTTACTTGTGGAGGCGATGGAGGAGTTTACTTGTGGAGGCGATGGAGGAGTTTACTTGTGGAGGCGATGGAGGAGTTTACTTGTGGAGGCGATGGAGGAGTTTACTTGTGGAGGCGATGGAGGAGTTTACTTGTGGAGGCGATGGAGGAGTTTACTTGTGGAGGCGATGGAGGAGTTTACTTGTGGAGGCGATGGAGGAGTTTACTTCTGGAGGCGATGGAGGAGTTTACTTGCGGAGGCGATGGAGGAGTGTACTTCTGGAGGCGATGGAGGAGTTTACTTGTGGAGGCGATGGAGGAGTTTACTTGTGGAGGCGATGGAGGAGTTTACTTGTGGAGGCGATGGAGGAGTTTACTTGTGGAGGCGATGGAGGAGTTTACTTGTGGAGGCGATGGAGGAGTTTACTTCTGGAGGCGATGAGGCGATGGAGGAGTTTACTTGCGGAGGCGATGGAGGAGTTTACTTGTGGAGGCGATGGAGGAGTTTACTTGCGGAGGCGATGGAGGAGTTTACTTGTGGAGGCGATGAGGCGATGGAGGAGTTTACTTGCAGAGGCGATGGAGGAGTTTACTTGCGGAGGCGATGGAGGAGTTTACTTGCGGAGGCGATGGAGGAGTTTACTTGCGGAGGCGATGGAGGAGTTTACTTGCGGAGGCGATGGAGGAGTTTACTTGTGGAGGCGATGGAGGAGTTTACTTGTGGAGGCGATGGAGGAGTTTACTTGCGGAGGCGATGGAGGAGTTTATTGCGGAGGCGATGGAGGAGTTTACTTGTGGAGGTGATGTTTACTTGTGAACTGGACGGTCTGAACATTACTTATTATAATCATAACCGATCTCGCTTTATGCCATAACAACACTAGCCTCATTGATCAGTGATGCCATGAGAAAACATGACGAGCTGTCAAAACAGCACCGGCTTCTTCTGTAATCTGTCGCTATTGCACTGGTTATTATGACTAAAGCGTGTTTTAAATCTGATCACTAGTTTGGTACCAGTAATATAGCAAAGCTGTATGTGGACGAGAGCATAAAAGCTAAGCTTTCGAGACACGCCATTAAAACAATGTTCATTCACATTAAAATAAAATGCTAGGCTAGGTTAGTCTCAGTCAGTGAAGTCATCTTTGTTTCTATCGGCTGTACAGCAGATCCAGAAGGAAATAGCGTCAAAGTCCAGCTTAAGTGAGTTCAGTGATGGTTAATTTTTGTTGTAATAAAGTTATTAATTTAGTTAATTTATATATATAGCCTATTATATCCTCTCTTGAGAAAACCGTGATGTCATCGCCCAGCTCAGTTCTCATATAATGCTGTCGATGCAGGAGATCAATAATATTGATAAATATTAAGTATGCAGTGGATGTCTTGGTCATTAATATGCGTTGCCAGGTCAGTCTCTGTCATCATGTGTTCATGACCAGCTGACCGAGTCACTGAAGCAGAGAATTAGTGCTGAACTTTATTACACAATAAACAATCATTTCAACAAATACAGCAAAAATAATTGTAAATTGTAATTGTAGCTATGGTTTAACACTTTTTTACACTTATTTTTCTAATGGCATTGAATATTGCATTATACACTCACCTAAAGGATTATTAGGAACACCTGTTCAATTTCTCAATAATGCAATTATCTAATCAACCAATCACATGGCAGTTCCTTCAATGCTTTAGGAGTGTGGTCCTGGTCAAGACAATCTCCTGAACTCCAAACTGAATGTCAGAATGGGAAAGAAAGGTGATTTAAGCAATTTTGAGCGTGGCATGGTTGTTGGTGCCAGACGGGCCGGTCTGAGTATTTCACAATCTGCTCAGTTACTGGGATTTTCACGCACAACCATTTCTAGGGTTTACAAAGAATGGTGTGAAAAGGGAAAAACATCCAGTATGCAGCAGTCCTGTGGGCGAAAATGCCTTGTTGATGCTAGAGGTCAGAGGAGAATGGGCCGACTGATTCAAGCTGATAGAAGAGCAACTTTGACTGAAATAACCACTCGTTACAACCGAGGTATGCAGCAAAGCATTTGTAAAGCTACAACACACACAACCTTGAGGCGGATGGGCTACAACAGCAGAAGACCCCACCGGGTACCACTCATCTCCACTACAAATAGGAAAAAGAGTAACCCTAACCTCCGGAGACTCAGGTGATGCTAAATAAGTTATAGTATAATCATACTATATGATATTATGATTCTATCATACTATTCTGACAGAAGAATAATAGTGTAAGAGAATAATAAGTTCAGTTAATACTGGGGAGCAAGTTTATGAAACATTTAAAAGTTAACAAGATAATTTTATACTGAATGTGGAGAGGAACAGGAAACCAATGTAGATGTAGAACAGAGTGAACATGTGATCAGATTTTGAGACTTGATTTATGAATTCTGAACATACTGTAGTCTAGTGATAGTTTCAGGAGGCATGCCAATAAGAGCGAGTGACAGTAATCGAGACGAGAGGTTATTAAAGCATGGTCGCAGTCGTTGGTAATAGAACTTATATGAGATTGAAATGTAAGCGAACAATTAAATGTTACACCCAGATTTATAACAATATGAGAGGGAATTAATGTGGGCCCATCAATAGATAAACTCAGTTCAGACTTTTTATTAAAAGGGATGGTGGACCGAAAACAATAACCTCAGTTTTGTCATTGAACTTTAGGTTGCTATGTGACCAGAATATAATGTCCATTGTCCACAATACAGGTATTTAATAAATCCCGAGGAAGAGCAGACACGGAGCGAGCTGATATGTAGGGTTAGTGACCCTAACCCTTTAATGACAAGATGGCGCCAGCATGTTGCACGGCAAACCGTCGCGTTCACCGTACTCTCGAAATTATTTGTGCCGTCATGTTAATAATGTCCATGTTCTCATGCATAACCTCAGCTGTGCTGATGTATGATCGCTCAACACTCTTAGACATTCAATCCTCAATTAACTATATGGATCATCATTATATTGACAGTGGACATAATTCTTATTTTTTCGAACATCGGATGTCCATACCAATGGAGCTATCTCGCTTGCACTGTGGATCGCATTCTAGAAAGAAGCGCCACAAAAGACGAGGAAAGTGCAGTGGACGCTTAGCAAAGAACGCAAGGGTCACCCGGGCAGCCCATGGAAACTACACGCTTCTACGGACCTGGATCGTGCCGCTGTATCCGGAACAGCATGCGCCAGGATTTCGCCCTCTGTTGTTGAAAACGTTTAAACGGAGTCGACGAACGGATTATCGTCATCTAAAGGAACTAAAGTACTTACCATCATCACAAGTACAACCTCTGGATCATGTCACGGTCAAAGCTGCACTGCTGAACGTGAGGTCAGTGGGGAATAAAACATATATACTTCAAGATTTTACGACATCACAAAATTTGGACTTTTTGTTTTTAACTGAGACTTGGCTCGACCCGGGGGATACTTATTCTCTGTCCGAGTTGCTGCCTCCGAAGTACAATATTTTAAATGCGCCAAGATCCACCGGTCGTGGAGGGGCGTGGCCACACTCCTCAAAGACAGTTTTAAATGCACCTTACTACAAGGAGAGAAATATCCAAGCTTTGAACTGCAAACAATTAAGCTGGAACTGACTTGTCCTATGTATTGTGCACTTATTTACCATCCTCCTAAATATAATAAGGATTTTATTGCGGACTTCGCAGACTTTGTTTCTCGTATTGTTCCAACCACTGACAATCTTCTAATTATTGGGGACTTTAATATTCATGTATGTTGCCCGTCTAACTAACTTGCAAAGCAGTTCTCTGAACTTGTTGACTCTTTTAATTTAAAACAGTCTGTTTGTGATGCCACACACAGGCATGGTCACACTCTTGATTTAATTTTATCGCTAGGTGTGTCTCTTAGTGGTGTGACTATAGAAGACAATTGTATATCTGACCATAGATCTGTTTTTTTTACGTTTGATCTGCCTGTTGCCACACCAAAAGACCAATGTCCTGACTATTATTTTAGATCTGTAAATGAGGTGACATCAAATCTTTTTGCTGAAGCTTATGTGTCTAGCCCTATCTCTTCTATCATTGAGGCTTCAGAATCCTGTTTAGATATGGAAGAATTAACAATTAATATTTTTAACTCTCTATGCTCGAATATCATAAATGAAGTTGCTCCGCTCAGGCTTAAAAGACCAAAACTTAGATCTCAGCCTGGGCTTAATAATGAAACGCGTACCCTTAGAAAGGCTTGGAGGAAAGCTGAACGCAGGTGGGAGAGAGAAAAACTGCAGGTTTCCTATGAAATGCTAAAAGACACGCTTAGCAGTTACCAGCATGCAGCTAAAGCAGCTAGAACTAAATATTTTTCTGTCCTAATAAGCAGAACAGGGCATTGCCCAAGAGTTCTGTTTGGCACAATAAACACTGTGCTAAACCCGACCACACCGTCTTTAACTGAATCTACACTTTATACCTGTGAGGATTTCCTGAACTTCTTCGTTCGAAAGATTGAACTAATTAAAGAAAGAATTGTACCCTCTAATATTGTTCTAGAAACCCCCATGCCATGTTCTTCTTTATTGGATCACTTTGATGCTGTCTCACTTCCAGCACTAGCAGATATAGTCAAGCATTTGAAACTGTCATCTACTCCTCTGGATCCTATTCCATCTCGGCTTTTTAAAGATGTGTTTGCAACCATAGGCCCTGGTATACTATCTATTGTGAATAGCTCATTATCAAATGGTGTTGTTCCACCCTGTCTCAAACAAGCAGTGGTTACTCCCCAAATCAAAAAGCCTGGCCTTGATTTCACTGATCTGAATAATTTTCGCCCAATTTCAAAACTACCATTTATATCCAAAATATTAGAGAAGGTCGTGTTACTTCAAATTACAACAATTTTAAGTGAGAATGATATCTTGGATAATTTCCAATCTGGATTTAGAGCTAGGCACAGTACAGAGACTGCTCTGGTAAAAGTGCTAAATGACCTCTTAATAGCAACTGATTCTGGCCTGGCAGCTGTTTTAATTACACTGGATCTCAGTGCCGCATTTGACACTGTTGATCATTCGATTCTTTTAGACCGGTTGGAGTGTGAGTTTGGCATTCGTGGAAGAGCTTTAACATGGTTCCACTCATATTTACAGGACAGAACATTCTCTGTTAATTTTGCAAATGCTTCATCCTCTGCAGTCTCCTTAAAATATGGCCTCCCTCAAGGCTCTATTTTGAGCCCTACACTGTTTGCTCTGTACATGTGTCCTCTGGGATCTATTTGCCGTCGCTATGACATTTCTTATCATATGTATGCCGATGATACACAGATCTATTTCCCTCTCAAAATCGGGAACGAACAGTCCCTAAAGTCTTTGTTGGACTGTTTGAATGAGCTTAAAATCTGGCTGTCTAAAAACTTTCTCCAGCTTAATGAAAACAAATCTGAAATTACAATATTTGGTCCACAAAATTGCAAAAAGAAGATAGCCAATATCCTTGCTCCACTAGAAATGACGGTGAAAGATAGTGTGCGAAATCTTGGTGTAATAGTCGACTCATCGCTTAGCTTTGACAAACAGATAAATTCCGTTGTAAAGAACAGCTTTTATCAGCTTAGAGTGATTTCTAAGATAAAACCCCTTCTCTCTTTTAAAGATCTGGAGGTCGTCGTCCATGCTTTTATTACATCAAGACTAGACTACTGCAACTCTCTTTATGCAGGGATCTTCCAACGTCAGCTGCGTCGTTTACAGCTGGTGCAGAATACCGCTGCCAGGCTTCTAACTGGCACCAAAAAAAGGGACCACATCACTCCTGTACTACGTTGTCTTCATTGGCTACCGGTTCATTACAGGATTGAGTATAAGATCTTACTAATGGTTTTTAAAGCGACGCATAATATGTCCCCAAACTATATTGTTGACCTTTTAGGATCGTACAAATCAGGCAGGACATTAAGATCAACAAACCAACTTCTGCTGACAGTCCCTTATTCCAAAAAGAAGTCAAAGGGTGACCGAGCTTTCTCAGTTGTGGCTCCCAAGCTGTGGAACAGTCTTCCCGCTCATATCCGGCTAGCCCAGACAATAGAAATGTTTAAGTCCCAATTAAAAACGTATCTTTTTAACCGAGCTTTTAACTAAGTGCATTGTACACTGTAGATATAATTCAGTCTTTTTTAGTTTTCACTATCTTAAAGTCTTTCTACACTGTCCTCACTATATTGTTATGCGAGGGGGTATGTCTAAGAGTGTATGGTCTTATTTTCTTATATGCTTTATACACGAATGTCCTACTGTTTTTAGTTAACTGTGAAGCACTTTGGGCAACTACGTTGCAATTAAATGTGCTATATAAATAAATAAAAGTTGAAGTTGATGTAGATCTGCACGTCATCGGCATAATCATGATAGCTGAGACCATGACTACGGATAACGTCTACAGGACTTATTCATTTGATCGGGCTTTTGCCGTTTGATTGGGTCGGATTAATGCGAGTGATTTCATTGTATGATTCATATTGGTGTCATGCTGTGTTGGCATTGTATGTTTTTAATGTTATCTCTGGACATCACTTTGGTCCATTCTTATGGTTTGAAAGTGCTTTATAAATAAATAAGTAAATTCCACCCTTTTCAAAATGAATCTATAAAATGTCCATTTTGTTAATTTGGTAAAGCAAGACAATGCTTTTCACAATTCAATTCAACACTTTCTAACAAGACACTATTATGTTTAATTGAGATTTATTGCTGCAAACCACATGTATAAAACTGATGCATGTATTGGAGGAAAAAAAACAAGCATCCATTAATTTTCAAAACCAGAGAACTGATGCGTTTATAATGTTACATCACACAGTACATTCATGGATTACAATAAGAGCAAAGCTGAAGCACCTGTGAGGAACAGACGGCTATTTGCAAAGATTCGGGAACGAAACAGAATAAGATATGAGGACAAAAGGACATGAGACTCTGCAGACTCATGGGAAACTATCATCATCATCTTCTGCCATCTCTTTAGCGAACTCCAGATCCTGCTGTTCCCGCTCTCTTCTCTCCTGTCAACACATGCAGACAAGCTGTCAACAAGCCGTTTCAGCAGAGCTTCTGTGTGTGTGTGTGTGTGTGTGTGTGTGTGTGTGTCTCTCTCACCTCAGCCGACTCCAGGTCCTTGTTGTACGCCTTCGGTGGGAATCTCATGGCCTGCACAGAAACGTGTGGATAACGTTAGCAGAACTCAAATCCGCAGAGCGAACTAGCAGATCTCAGCCGTTTTAGAGAGGCTCTGAATTATGAGTGACACCCACAATACATTCCAGGCCTGTCACCAAGGGGGGGCATTAGGGGGCCGTGCCCCCCCAGATGACACAACGTGCCCCCCTAATCATATGGTCATTGAGCAAACTTACTATTGAGAGCAAAAAAAACGTATCCATGTATTCCATAACGAAATGTTGTCAGCAGCATTTAGCACACAGGTGCACTAATCTCTGTAATTTTAAATAACACATTGTCTTCAGAAATATGAAAATTAGTCGGAGCGTGTAAGGCTCTGCGCAAGGCTTACTTTCCCCTGGCCAAGCGGGCTTGTCGAATTTTCCGATTCATTTGCCTGCTAAAAACAGCATACTGTTTCCACGTAAAAAAAAAAGGTAATTTTTCTCAGAATTGCGTGATATAAAATCAAAATGGCAAGTTATAAAGTCAGAGTTGAGTGATATACAAGTCACATTTGCGTGTTATAAAGTCAGAATTGTGAGAGAAACTCTGAATTGAGAGAAATCCATGTGAGAATTTAGAGTTACAAAGTCGCAATTATCTTTTAATTTTTTTATTCCGGGGCGAAAACAAGCTTCCATATACTTCTGATTGCTTTTAGAGGGGAAAGCTGTCCATAAATGCTGGTCTAGGATCAGTTTTCTCCGTAATAAAAGAATATTGGCTAAACTCCAGTGTTTTGAGCGGTGAGTGGATTAGTTCTACGCGCGTGCAAATCCTCTCGTAATAATAAGCAGTTAGGCTTGGGGATATTCAAATTAATTAACCAATCATACCATTGATCAGCTCTACCAAACTTGGATGTCTTTTTTTTCCAGTAATAAACAAACATTGTTAAGTTGTTTTGATTGATACTATGAAGCAGCTTTGATACAATCTGTATTGTGAAAAGCGCTATATAAATATATTTGACTTGACTTGACTAGGCTATGTAAATAAGGCATTATTGTGTATCAGCTTTACTGATAGCCTAGGAACTTTGTGAGATCGCGATGAAGTTGTATAACCGCTTTTTAAAGATAATAAAATAGGCGCTCTTTGCAAGCTTTCTGCCATGTCTAATCCTGCATATAGCCTAAATGTTTTTAAAGGGGAAGCGCATATCCTCATGGTGTTGGTTCACCCTTCGCCTATGATGAGAAACATAATATTTTGTGTTTTGGTGTTGTTTAAATATAGAATTTGGTCTATTTCAGTTATATTAGTCTAAATAGAGGATGTTATTGTTTTTGTGACTTTCTGTTTTGTAGATCCTAAAAAGTGTGCCCCCCCATGAAAATGAAATGCCCCCCCCATTCTATATGTTCTGGCGACGGCCCTGTTATTCGTTTGCACACGCACACATACATTCACACATTTATGAAGTTCAAGTATGTTTAATTAATAAATCAACATTTAGAACATAAGGGTTATAAAAAGGCCCTTTCACAGGGCTTGAGCCTCAGCAATGCGTGGAAATTCGGAAAATTAACACTTAAGTGTCCGAAAAAAGCATTATTGATACGATCCACCTACATGCTCAAGATGTTTTAAGGAACTCATTACTAATAATATAAATATGATATACTATAGGGCTGGACCCGAATATTCGTTTGGTGGGTTGGTATTCGATTTGAAAATGTGACATTCGAATATTCGTTTTTTTTTGTTGTTTTTTTTTCACACCTGGCATCCCCCTCGAAACGGTTCTCATTCGCGCTTGAATATGTTTTACACTATAAAATGTGGTGAAATATAATACTTAACATATAACTTTGTTATGGCTACTTAAATATATTTGTTTCTTCTTGGACTACTAAAAGTGTTCCTGCAACGGGAGTATTCTCTGGCTAGAGCGCAGAACAGCGGAGTGTGTATCATGGACAGAAGTGCCTGAGCTTGTGTTTTGGGTTAAGCTGCGTTGCTTTGAGATTGTGGAAAATAGAATAATAGAAACAAAATGTATTATCCTTTTTACCCGTTATTATCAATCTAAATTAATCCAACGCGAAACAGTTGACTGAGATTTTACTGTCACGGCACAATTTAGTTTTTCTTTATTTAAATTTAGTTTTTCTTTATTTAAATTTAGTTTTTCTTTATTTAAATTTAGTTTTTCTTTATTTAAATCTACTCTACTTTGTCAGTGAGAAAAATATTAGACTACCTTATTAAAAATATTGCTCAAGTTAACAGACCTGTGTGTGTGTGTGTGTGTGTGTGTGTGTGTTTTATATATAGTGCAGTGCCTAACCCTAACCCTGTTCTGTAGTTTATTAAAAGTTTATTAATTCTGAACGTGTCGCGTCTCGCCTGTCTATCTATATTGCACCAAATACGACACTGCACTCCCCTGTGAAGTCGTTTGGATGAACGGTTCTCGAAATAATCAAAATGCAAACGGACAGACAGACATATAGAGATTCCGAAGCTTCGAATATTCAATGTTCATTATTACCGAAACTCAAAAAATGGTAATCGGACCAGCCCTAATATACTATATAATAACAATTATTTGTGACTGATAGCTGTGGGAGAAGCTCACGCAGCGCTGAGATTACAGGCGGTTGGTGAATGAGATCCTACAACGCAATTCACCCGAATGGGTTCAAGACACTATACAAATTCTTCCAACTATTTTGAAACAATCCGTTCGATATGTTTGTCCTACCTTGACAGACATGTTGTGGATATCCAGACAGAAGGAGATGCGCTGGTGGAAGGCGAGCTGTGGCTCTCGAGTGCTGTAGATGTCCATGGTCTCCTTAGACTGAACGTAACCTTTCTCATGGTTTATGCTGGCCTCAATCACACCGTCACGGATGGCCTGGAGATACACTGAGTCAGTGAGTGTGACGGCACTGTGTGTGTGTGGACATGATGCTGGTCAGATGGGCGGGACACTGACCTTGGCCACGATGAACTCGGCATCTTCAGGACTGTCCAGCTGCAGCTTCTGAGCGATGTCCGCCAGAGAGATCCGAGAGTACGACAGACTGATCATTCTCACCCCTGCACCAAACACATCACACACAAGAACACGTCACATGCATGAACACGTCACAACAAGAAGAATGTAGTGTGTACTCGTGCTGTTTGCTCATTATAAAGAATAAACGTAAAGAGCAGAACTCACCGGTTTTGATGACGTTGTGTCTCAGACGGATGATCAGTGTGTAAGTGCCGTCTGTCTGGAACTTCTCTCCAAACTGATCCAACGCCTGGTTAAATTTGGCAAGATTTCCGGTTCTCACCGCTAGATTCAGAACCAGAAGTTAAGAATTTGAAGCTTAATTACTTGTAATACAAATGAAAACGTTTTTTTCTCTTTTACTTGTAAAATGTAAAGTCCTGTCAATGAAAGAGCAAAGTGATGTAATAGATCAGGGATGGACTGGAGTTGTTCGATCGTGCCCGTTCACCGCACATTAGAAACCGTACACTAAAATACATCCTACAGAACTTCACCGGTCATTCATTTATCATTTAAGTTTTAAAATAGTAGTGAAGCTCATTACACACTTAAACGTCAAGTAAGGTACTTTAGATTGAATAATTACTACACAGCCTTTCAGCATCCACTCCTTTCTTAAACTACATCTGAAGTGCTTTGGCCTCTGAGACGACACATGAAGGATGCACAACTGACTTCATCAAAACTATATAATTTTGTGATTTAAATATGTGGTTCAGATGATTCCTGTCGATGCTTGATTCACACAGATCAAATAAGTCGTCGTGATCTCTCTGAATGCCCAGTGTGATTCTTCCACCGATACATTGGGACTAGTTCCTCTGGAGCTCAACCCAAAATCCACACGAACTGTACATGCATTATATCGCAATCCATATTTCATATCCACGACGCATTTTGACTAGGGGTGTGAACCTACACTTCCGGTCTTACGGTTCGGTTCGATTACGATTATCATGTCATCGATTCAGTTCAATTCGATATCACGATGCATTACGATGCACCGCATCCTAAATTTTACTTCAAAAGTGATGGATGCGTGCACCGTGTGTGTGTGTGTGTGTGTGTGTGTGTGTGTGTGTGTGACAAATTATGTCAGAAAAGCGTCAGTACTTCATAATCGGTTATGGTCTATTACTGAACCGATACCGAATCGCCCTCATCTGCATCGCGATGCATCGTAGAAACGATAAATTGACACCCCTAATTTTGACACACTACTGAATCACAATGTACCGTTACACCCCCAGAAGGAACATTTAAATCCAGTCTCCATCATAGACAGTGACACACATGTGTATGTTTGCAGGTTAAGCGTGTGCAGAGAGTGAGTTACCCTGTGTGAGCAGAAAGTAGGGCATGAGAGATCTCTTGAGAGACGGCTGACGAAACTGCAGACGGTCTGGAATCTCACCCAGCAACAACTCCACCACGATCAGCAGCTTATGAACCTGCACACACACACACACACAGCGGAGAGAGAGAGAGAGATGAACACTCACGGCGGCATCACAGCACACACACAGCAGAGAGAGAGATGAACACTCACAATCAGCATCACAGCACACACACAGCAGAGAGAGAGAGAGAGAGAGAGAGATGAACAGCGGTCACAACGGTCAGCATCACAGCACACACATACACACACAGCGGAGAGAGAGAGAGATGAACACTCACGGTCAGCATCACAGCACATACATAAACACACACACACAGCGGAGAGAGAGAGAGATGAACACTCACGGTCAGCATCACAGCACACACACATACACACACACACAGCGGAGAGAGAGAGAGAGATGAACACTCACGGTCAGCATCACAGCACACACACACACACACACACACACACAGCGGAGAGAGAGAGAGATGAACACTCACGGTCAGCATCACAGCACACACACAGCAGAGAGAGAGAGACACTCAAGGTCAGCATCACAGCACACACTCAAACACAGCGGAGAGAGAGAGAGAGAGAGAGAGAGAGAGAGAGAGAGAGAGAGAGACTCACGGTCTGCTTGAAGCCCACTGCTGTGTGTTGAGGAGCTTTACGCAGGGCGTTAGTGAGAGTCCTCCTGGCTTCTGAATACTCCAGCTGGATGGCCTTGATCCGCCCTGAAACCAGCCAAACACTTAATAATAATAATAATAATACTAACCCTAACGTCACAATTACACCATTTATTAATACTACAACATATTTTGTCTCATGGAAATGATCATTTGAGGGATTTAGACTGTTACTTATTTAATTGCCCCAGTTTTCTTTTTCTTTTTAAATTTACTCAGACTCTAGTTTCTCCCTCTTACTGAATTTAATTCCTAACTCAGGAGAAAACCCAAATCTGGAGGGCTGCCCGACCCTGGCCTCACTCACCTGTGTAGTACAGATAGCGAGCCCACTCGTTGTTATTGGCCAGCTCGGGGAACACTGATTTGGATACCAGTTTCTCAGCCTGGTCATATAAATTGTACTGTAAGTAGTTGCGCAGAAGCAGGTTGAGGAGCGTGGCCTGGCCGTCAGCATCACGGCGTAACGTTGCGGTCCTCAAGCGTGTGTGCAGGAAACTGGGGAACACAACAACACAACCGCATGAAACACACTCTTGTCAAGCTGAACTCGAGTTACTGTGGAAAGACGACTCACCTGCGGACCACATCGAGCTGGTTCAGGAACTCGTACACACGGGAATGGTAGTAGTAACACTTGGCAGCCACTAAGTCCAAAGCCCGACGGTTCTGAGAGCCGATCTTCTGCAGAAGGTCATCCGAGACTTTCTGAGCCTGTTTATGGGTGAAATCAGAGCATCTCAGGCCTGCAACTGATGATTATTTGGACGATTGAATAATTGAAGTTCCAACAGATGAACTATACGGTGCGTGTGTTCACCTCGGCGTAGCGCTGGTTGTTGGTGAGGTAGACCACCATGAGCAGCTGGAGATAGGCCTCGGCCTCGGGCAGCAGGGGCGTAGCGGCAGCTTTACCTGTGCGAGGCCGGAACTGCACATCGCCCTCGTTCTCCACCGGCTGCAGGACACACACTTCTGTTACTAATCAACAGGAACTCGTGTTTCATTTCAGGCCTGCGATAAACCTCTGGCCTCAATGTTAACCCTTTCCAGCTACTTTTAGACCAATTGCAAAAATAGGATAAAGCGCCCAAATTCGGTTCCTTACAATAATTTGTGTTCATGCATTGAAGGCTATCTGTTTTCATTTCAGAGAGTTTCACATGAGGGCAAATGGGACAGAAGTCACAACTTTTTATTGTCAGCCCTCTGCCACTCTTGAAAGTGTGAGGTTATAGGATATATAAAAAAAGAACAAGAAATCTTCAAGTGTCTGCTTTCAAAAGAGACCAGGATTGTTCCTGTAGAGCTGCAGCCATTTCACTTTGGGTGTGTCAATTTAGTTTGTTCAATGAACAATTATTTAATCCCTGTCTAAAATTGCCTGCAGAGTTATGCTGCAACTGCTGGGGAAAAACATGCAATTCATGCTCTGGCATGTGCGTGTAATGAAAAAAAAAAAAATGGAGAAAATCAGCAGCTTATCCCAAATACCTTGAATGTTGTACTTACAGTAATTGCACAGTATCAAAAACACTAAAAAGATACGTGTATGGTTACTACTAGGCAATTTAAATTATAAGAGATGCTGGTGTGAGCTGGGCGTATGAGAGACGCTGGTGTGAGCTGGGCGTATGAGGGACGCTGGTGTGAGCTGGGCGTATGAGAGACGCTGGTGTGAGCTGGGCGTATGAGAGACGCTGGTGTGAGCTGGGCGTATGAGGGACGCTGGCGTGAGCTGGGCGTATGAGAGACGCTGGTGTGAGCTGGGCGTATGAGAGACGCTGGTGTGAGCTGGGCGTATGAGGGACGCTGGTGTGAGCTGGGCGTATGAGAGACGCTGGTGTGAGCTGGGCGTATGAGAGACGCTGGTGTGAGCTGGGCGTATGAGGGACGCTGGTGTGAGCTGGGCGTATGAGAGACGCTGGTGTGAGCTGGGCGTATGAGAGACGCTGGTGTGAGCTGGGCGTATGAGAGACGCTGGTGTGAGCTGGGCGTATGAGAGACGCTGGTGTGAGCTGGGCGTATGAGAGACGCTGGCGTGCGCTGGGCGCATGAGAGGCGCTGGCGTGAGCTGGGCGTATGAGAGACGCTGGTGTGAGCTGGGCGTATGAGAGACGCTGGTGTGAGCTGGGCGTATGAGAGACGCTGGTGTGAGCTGGGCGTATGAGAGACGCTGGCGTGCGCTGGGCGCATGAGAGGCGCTGGCGTGAGCTGGGCGTATGAGAGACGCTGGTGTGAGCTGGGCGTATGAGGGACGCTGGTGTGAGCTGGGCGTATGAGAGACGCTGGTGTGAACTGGGCGTATGAGAGACGCTGGCGTGCGCTGGGCGTATGAGAGGCGCTGGTGTGAGCTGGGCGTATGAGAGACGCTGGTGTGAGCTGGGCGTATGAGAGACGCTGGTGTGCGCTGGGCGTATGAGAGGCGCTGGTGTGAGCTGGGCGTATGAGAGATGCTGGCGTGCGCTGGGCGTATGAGAGACGCTGGCGTGCGCTGGGCGTATGAGAGACGCTGGCGTGCGCTGGGCGTATGAGAGACGCTGGCGTGCGCTGGGCGTATGAGAGGCGCTGGTGTGCGCTGGGCGTATGAGAGGCGCTGGCGTGCGCTGGGCGTATGAGAGACGCTGGTGTGCGCTGGGCGTATGAGAGACGCTGGCGTGCGCTGGGCGTATGAGAGACGCTGGTGTGCGCTGGGCGTATGAGAGACGCTGGTGTGAGCTGGGCGTATGAGAGACGCTGGTGTGCGCTGGGCGTATGAGAGACGCTGGTGTGCGCTGGGCGTATGAGAGACGCTGGTGTGAGCTGGGCGTATGAGAGACGCTGGTGTGAGCTGGGCGTATGAGAGACGCTGGCGTGCGCTGGGCGTATGAGAGACGCTGGTGTGCGCTGGGCGTATGAGAGACGCTGGTGTGCGCTGGGCGTATGAGAGACGCTGGTGTGAGCTGGGCGTATGAGAGACGCTGGTGTGAGCTGGGCGTATGAGAGACGCTGGTGTGAGCTGGGCGTATGAGAGACGCTGGTGTGAGCTGGGCGTATGAGAGACGCTGGTGTGAGCTGGGCGTATGAGGGACGCTGGTGTGCGCTGGGCGTATGAGGGACGCTGGTGTGAGCTGGGCAAATGAGAGTCGCTGGTGTGAGCTGGGCGTATGAGAGACGCTGGTGTGAGCTGGGCGTATGAGAGACGCTGGCGTGAGCTGGGCGCATGAGAGACGCTGGTGTGAGCTGGGCGCATGAGAGACGCTGGTGTGAGCTGGGCGCATGAGAGACGCTGGTGTGAGCTGGGCGTATGAGAGACGCTGGTGTGAGCTGGGCGTATGAGAGGCGCTGGTGTGAGCTGGGCGTATGAGAGACGCTGGTGTGAGCTGGGCGTATGAGGGACGCTGGCGTGAGCTGGGCGTATGAGAGACGCTGGTGTGAGCTGGGCGTATGAGAGACGCTGGTGTGCGCTGGGCGTATGAGAGGCGCTGGTGTGAGCTGGGCGTATGAGAGGCGCTGGTGTGAGCTGGGCGTATGAGAGGCGCTGGTGTGCGCTGGGCGTATGAGAGACGCTGGTGTGAGCTGGGCGTATGAGCGCACCTGATCAAGAAAGCTGAGCAGGAACTCTTTGCTCACTGCGTTGGAGGTGAAGAACCCGGTCACGGCCTTGTGAAGAACATTAGGGTTGAGTCTCCGGCTGGTGGAGGGCAGAGCTCTCAGCGCTCGCAGAACAAACCTTGGCTCCTTCCCCAGAACAGCCTTCTCGATCTGCTTCACGTGCTCCCTGATATCTGCACACACCACACACAAGAAACCACACACACGTCAGCGGTCATTATCACATTAGACAACAAGTCTCTTGCATTTACAGGAAAAAGAAACTGAATCAGGAGTGAATGTGTGTTCCTGCGATTCCCTTTAATCAAATGTAACACTTAATTCAGTTACATTCTGCTTTGGTTTATATCATCATCTTTTAATATACTGACTTAAACTGCTTTTCTAATTCAAAACAAGCGGTTTCATAATATATAAGGCTTATTTTTGTTACATTTTATGCACGTCAAAGCCTACATCAGCTTGGGTCCTGAAGGGCCACTAATCTAACACACCTGATCAAGCTAATCCATGCCTTCACGATGACTAGGGGGTAAAAACTAAACCCTAACCTCACCCGTATTTAACCTAACCCTAATTTAACATAACCCGTATCTAACCCTTGATGCTTAAAAATTGATGCTTGGATCGGAATTAAAGTTACACATAGCCGGGCAAAGAATACAACGAGTAGAAAAGGCTAAACTGTTGGGTTTGGTTATTGATAATTGTCTTTCTTGGACAGAACACATAAATACTATTGTTAACAGAATAGGATGCGGCATTGCATTAACTAAAAATGTTGTCATTATGTGAATCAGGAAACTTTAAAAATAGTAACATGGTCATTAATATTATGTCACTTGTCATACTGCAGGTGTTTGTTTTGTGCGCAAAAAAAGTATTCTCGTCGCTTGATAAACTTAAGATTGAACCACTGTAGTCACTTGGACCACCACCAGCTCTCAGATTTAATAAAAAATATCTTAATCGGTGTTCCGAAGATGATCAATGAAGTCTTACGGGGTTGGAACAACATGAGGGAGAGTAATTACTGACAGAATCTTCATTTTGGGTTGAACTATCCCTAACCCGTATCCAACATCCACTCTATAAGAACACCGAGCCTAACAATCATTATTATTTTGATGTAAGTATGCGGTTACGGTTACAGTATAATGCAATATTCAATGCCATTAGAAAAATAAGTGTAAAAAAGTGTTAAACCATAGCTACAATTACAATTTACAATTATTTTTGCTGTATTTGTTGAAATGATTGTTTATTGTGTAATAAAGTTCAGCACTAATTCTCTGCTTCAGTGACTCGGTCAGCTGGTCATGAACACATGATGACAGAGACTGACCTGGCAACGCATATTAATGACCAAGACATCCACTGCATACTTAATATTTATCAATATTATTGATCTCCTGCATCGACAGCATTATATGAGAACTGAGCTGGGCGATGACATCACGGTTTTCTCAAGAGAGGATATAATAGGCTATATATATAAATTAACTAAATTAATAACTTTATTACAACAAAAATTAACCATCACTGAACTCACTTAAGCTGGACTTTGACGCTATTTCCTTCTGGATCTGCTGTACAGCCGATAGAAACAAAGATGAATTCACTGACAGAGACTAACCTAGCATTTTATTTTAATGTGAATGAACATTGTTTTAATGGCGTTTCTCGAAAGCTTAGCTTTTATGCTCTCGTCCACATACAGCTTTGCTATATTACTGGTACCAAACTAGTGATCAGATTTAAAACACGCTTTATAGTCATAATAACCAGTGCAATAGCGACAGATTACAGAAGAAGCCGGTGTTGTTTTGACAGCTCGTCATGTTTTCTCATGGCATCACTGATCAATGAGGCTAGTGTTGTTATGGCATAAAGCGAGATCGGTTATGGTTATGATAAGTCATGTTCAGACCGTCCAGGGTTTTGGTTATGGTTATGATTATAATAAGTAATGTTCAGACCGTCCAGGGTGAGCTGGTCCTGCTCGCGGGGCGCGCGCTGCTCGTGCTCGTCCTCCTTCATCTCCACATCTTCCACATCTTTCACATCTTTCTCCGCGCGCGCTTTCTCGCGTTTCTTCGCCGTCGCTTCTTTCATGTTGAGGCTCAGATTCTGGAGTTCGGTCTCGTTATGCGATAATCAGGCATGTAAATACGTAGCTCGCTTGAATCCACACCGCACACACTAATACAGAAGATGACTGGCAATTCTCACGGGGTGCAGTGCATTATGGGTCGCTTGTGTTCTTCCTCGTTGGTATTTCTGTGTGGATCTGATGGTGATAGGAAAGTGCTGCTCTCTGCTGACAGTCACAAAGATTACATAAATGATAAACAGCAATACAACAATAACAAAAATAGTCTAACTGAACTGTGTCTGCACGTTAAATATATTTACTTCCTTAATGCATGTTACTGGTTTTATCGTGAACAATTCATTAATGCCTGTATCTCTTTTTTTCTCAATACAAAATATTTCCATGATGTCTTGTCTATGCTGGCGCATTGTTTTATCATAGCTTTAATTATAATTTATTGAGTATTTGTTTGTCTTGTGCCTTTTGCTGGATGCTGTAAGATTTACTTTGTAGCGGCAGAGACTTTCAACCTCGAGAGAGTCTCAGATTCACTCGCTGCTCTTTTACATGGAGAAACCCTAACCCTAACTCTATCTGAGCTGCACCACTGCGCCACCGTGCGGACACCAGTCAGTGTGCCAGATTGATTTATCATCAACAGATTAACTGTTTCAAGATCACCTCCATCAAGCAGTTCATATTTCTTGTCTGAATTAAAAAAATGTTTTTCCCCAAAGTAGGTGGTCTGACCTTTTATTCATGTGTAACTATTAAAATGCACTGAGCGCTACTTTTGTGTACATCATCCAAACATCAGCCGCTGTGAGTCTCAGTGACTCACTACACCTCCGCGACGGCAGATGGCGGTGTGAGTCTCTAAGTCACTACACCTCCGCGACAGCAGATGGCGCTGTGAGTCTCTAAGTCACTACACCTCCGCGACGGCAGATGGCGCTGTGAGTCTCTAAGTCACTACACCTCCGCGACGGCAGATGGCGCTGTGTCGTTTGGCCGCAGCGGAAAAACTGAATGGAGGGAACTTTGTTGTGGATTAAAGCGGTGCGAGGATAAACATTCTTGTTCAGGATGAAACTTCATCAAAACAAAAACAAAAAACATGTTTAAGAACCCTTTTGAGTCATTTTCGCTGAGAGTTTAGACCGTAGAAACATGGCATGGAAGCAGTTTAACTCACAATAATGGCGCAGTTAGAGGCTCTGCTGATCGATGCAGTCAGTGAGGCAGATGCCAGGTAAGGACTGACTTTTGAACTTTAAATATAAGTGTCTATTTGTCACAAGGGCTGTATTTAGTAACTATAACGTTTTGAGTCACGTTGTTCAAACTCTTACTTTAGGATAACTTAAACTTCCTGTGTCCTTGTAGATTTATAAAAGCTAAACAAGTAAACAATAAAACCGCGCTGTCTTACAATAAGATAATCATTCAAATGGCATGTTGGGATCGAGCTGTCACCTAAACACAAATGATTATTTTCAATTTCTGATGGCCAAAACAACAGAAATCGGGTTTAGTGGTTTCATGAATTGCTTGTGCTCTGTAATAAATATTTTATTTTAAAGTCATTTTAGATAATTTTGTACATTTGTAACGGAGCTCAATGTGTCTTTTTATTGAACACTGATGGAGAAACCCTTTTTTGGAAAAGAAATGTATGAGGTGGTGAAGCAAATGATATAATATTGAGATTATTGAGACAAATCCTTTAATTAAAGTAATATGTTTTGTGTAATATCTAAGTTAATGCTTGATCAAAACACTTACTTGAACAAAGTTTGTACTATTTTCTGTTCTTTTTAATAAATAAAATTAGAGATGCACCGATTACAATTTTCTAGGCCGATCCCGATTCCGATTTTTCCTTGAGTTTGACCTGCCGATACCGATTTTAGCCGATTCCGATTTTATTTTTTCAAACCACTTTACAGCACCCACAAATATTTATTTTCTATCTTTTCTTTAATAGAACATTTTGCATAGAACATTTTTTTAACAGATAATCGCTATAAAAAAGAACTATATAAATGACTCCTATTGTGAAAAATTCTCACACATCTAAAGTGCAGTGTTATGGAAGAACCATTTCCTTTTCACATCCAATAAAAAACATTTGATATATTTAGCAAACTAAACTTCTGTATGAAAACAGGTAATGGCAATAAAATAATATATAAATAACAAATAAAAATTCAATAAATAGCTTGCAGTATAAAGGTATTTATCTCTCTCTCTCTCACACACACACAGGCCTATTGCAATCACTTGTTGTATATCAATGGCAAGTTATATTTCTCAAGCAGTTCTTCTCTCATCCCAAGCTAAACAGGACAAGTGGAGCATGTGCAGGGAAACAATTAAATAATAATAAAAACAAGTTTAAATGGGTAAATTTTCTATAAATATTTTTGAGTCTTCATTTTCTTTCTGACATAGCCTAGCCTACTTCAGTTCTTGTTAAAACACACCAGACATGCAAATTCTTTGCATTTTGGGCACTTTTTGGATGAAATCATATTTATTTTGTCCATCAAAAGTGTGCTTTCACTTAAATTGAGCGCAGCAAAAATAGATTCGGCGCCGAAACCCGCGCTTCACTGTCGCTCACGCGACGCTCCTGCTCGACGCTCACGCGCTGCTCCGGCTCGCGGTGTGAATGCACTCATTGATTAACATGCACGCCGAACAAACAAAAAAACGCGCTGCCCCTTGCGGTGTGAAACGGCTGTAATTCACGAGGTTTCCTACATGTGCACGTTCCGTGTGCACGTGTGATGCTGATGTTGCGCGATGTTAATCATGCGGCGCCCGAGTGCATTTGACCGGCATAAAATCGGATTATGTCAGACTGACCGGCCGGTCGCCGATCATGGCCGATCACATGAAAACCGGCCGATTCCGGTCACCAGCCGATCAATCGGTGCATCTCTAAATAAAATAAATGTATTTTTATTCAGTAAAAACATCAAAGTATGTTTAATATGAATAAATAAAGTAATTTAAAAATAATGGAAATATGGCTTTACAGTGATAACAATAACATGATAGCTATATGATTATTACATGGGTTGGTTGAATTCTAATGTAGAATGCGGTCTGTTATTTCTTGACAAGTATAACACACCGTTGCCATGGAAAACAGTGCGTTGCTATGGACGCAGGATTCTAACCGTAGAGCCGGAACGGACAAAGTCCTTTTAGGCAAGTCATGCCACTCGGCCGCCATCTTGGCAACGCCTCCGGGCAGGTATTTCGGACTAACAAGACCAGGCTCCTATCTAAATGAATGGGCAGAGAGTCAGAACTGCACTTTCACTGGTCACCGGGACATAAAAACTGCTTGTATAGAAACAGCAGTAAAATATGATAAAAATCGCTGAAAAAGTTTGATGACTTTGGTTCTCGTCTCCGCTGTCGCAAACCTCAACTGTGCGCATGCGTCAGTGGAACCAGACGATAGGCTTACATGTTTCCCGGCTTGACTGTTAAAAGCAGACGATTGGCTTTCCAGCGGGAGGGGCGGGGCATGTGCATACAACCGCCATTTTTGGCGTTACGGGTTTTCCCTATATAGTTGTATTGAGGATTGAAGAAGTGGCATGTCTCTATATAAATTGTCTCTGGAACGGACTATTTGCTTTAGTGGAAGCAATACAATTGTTTTTAAATCTATAAATTCCTTTTTAAATCAATACTTTGTGTCAAATTATTGATTTATTTGGTTAGGTAGCCATGTAATAAGCAGGATAATGTAGAGCGAGGCGTTATAGCGAATACATCCATCAGGCCTTCGCGTTGGGTCCCGATCAGCCTGTCGGGCAGGGCCGTCGCCAGAACATATAGAATGGGGGGGCATTTCATTTTCATGGAGGGGCACACTTTTTTATGATCTACAAAACAGAAAGTCACAAAAACAATAACATCCCCTATTTAGTCTAATATAACTGAAATAGACCAAATTCTATAATTAAACAACACCAAAACACAGGGTGAACCAACACCATGAAGAGATGCGCTTCCCCTTTAAAAACAGGCTATATGCAGGATTTGACATGGCAGAAAACTCGCAAAGAGCACTCATTTTATTTTCATTAAAAAGCGGTTATACAACTTCATCGCGATCACACAATGTTCCATTAGGCTATCAGTAAAGCTGATACACAATAATGTCTTATTTACATAGCCTAACTGCTTATTATAACGAGAGGATTTGCGCGCGCATAGATCTAATCCAAGCTCACCGCCCAAAACACCGGAGTTTCGCCAATATTCTTTTATTACGGAGAAAACTGATCCTCCAGCATTTATTGACACCTTTTCCGTCTAAAAGGCAATCAAGAAGCTTGTTTTCGCCACGGAAAAAAAAAAAGAAGATAATTCGACTTTTTATCTCACAATTCTCACATGGATTTCTCACAATTCCGAGTTTATCTCACAATTCTGACTTTATGACACGCAAATGCGACTGTATATCACGCAACTCTGACTTTATAACTTGCCATTTTGATTTTATATCACGCAATTCTGAGAAAAAATTTCTTTATTTTATAAATGTGGAAACAGGCTGTTTTTAGCAGGTAAATGAATATGAAAATTCGACAACACACGCTCCGACTAATTTCCAATTCATATTTCTGAAGACACTGTGTTATTTAAAATTACAGAGATTAGTGCACCAGTCACCAGTGTGCTAAATGCTGCTGATGACATTTCGTTATGGAATAAGTGAATGCGTTTTTTTGCTCTCCATAGTAAGTTTGCTGAATGACTTAGGGGGGCACGTTGTGTCATCTGGGGGGGCACTGCCCCCTAATGCCCCCCCTTGGCGACGGGCCTGCTGTCGGGGTTGTATTCGCTATAACCGCCTCGCTCTACATTATCCCTTACTTATATATAATATGATTAATACCATTTTTTAAAAATGACAGTTTCATTATAACTATGGTGATTATCTCTAAATTATTTATATTAACCGTCTGAATCTAACCCATGTCATGTCAAGAATTGTACTTCAGTTAGCAGCTATTTATCATCGTGTGAATTACTGTGGCTTCAGCTCCTAGATATTCTTCAGTTATTGAAAAACTGTTGATTTAATTACCTTCAACAAAATGGAAAATCATTAACAAGACCTTTGTTTCAAAATATATTCTGTAAATTTATAGATTTTCATTGGCTACATAAATCTGTAACATTTTAATAACATTAAATAGTAGATCAAACTTGCACAGAATCAGCTTTGCGCTCGTGTCAAGGATCAGCCGAAGGGAAATGCGGATGTTTAGGAAAGTGTTGCTGTCAGTTTTTGTGGTTTAGAAGAGAATAAAATCAAAGGCGCCTGTGACATATTGTCTTATGTGTTGTGAAAGATGGCTTTTTAAATGTTAGATTTAGACTTTTTTTAGTTTACCTTTATTTGATATTTCATGCAATGGGTATTCATCTGCTCCAAGGTCAGTTCACAGCACTTGTGTTGGACTGTTGCATGCTGTCACGTGCAGATATGAGCGTGATCTTGTTATTGTTATGCAGGCGTGTCGAGTCTCTGCTGTGTCGGGGGGCTAATCCGAATGGGATCATCCGGGACGGCGTGGCAGCGGTTCATCTATCTTCAGGTAAAGAGTCTGAGAAAGGACTGCGTTGCCTGAAACTCCTCCTTCAGCACGGAGCCGACCCGAACCTCAGGTCAGTTACACCGTTAGACACGAGTGGTGCACTGCCATGCTATGATCATATATGTTACACTCTAGCTTTCTTGGAATGCTTGTCTATGATTGGTCATTCACGCCATTCAGTGTAATAATAGAATAATGCCCATGGCAGAGAAGTATTACTTAACATGTTTCCTACAGAGCTGTGTTGAAGATGAAGTTGTTGTTTTTGTTTTTTAGGAGTAGTGAGGATCTGACTCCATTGCATATTGCTGCATCTTGGGGGTGTTTTCAGAATCTCAGATTACTCTTAAGGAACGGTGGAAACCCAAACCTCACAGATCAAGTAAAGCATTCAGTGCATTCACATCTCCAGTATTGACCAGTATGGATGGAGGCCATCTGTATAGATATAGACAATTAACTCTGTTTTTTAAATTAAGTGAAAGCTGAAAGTGCCTTTTTAATTTTTTTTATTTAACTTTTTTTATACAATTGCTGAATGAGGAACCTTATAAAAGTATTTACTGCTTTATTTCTAGGATGGGAATAAACCATCTGATCTAGCAGAACAGGAGGAGAACAGTAAATGTGCTAGTCTTCTTCAAGAGTATGAATCCCACACATCCAAAGAGGAACACGATGTACCCAAATTTCAATATTGTAAGATTTTTTGTTGTTATCGTTTAAGTTATTTATCAGGCCTTGTTCTAACACAGTTCGATTAAGGTCCCCCACTCTGCATATTTCACTGCTCCCTGTTCCCTACGCAGTTCACTGCTCCCTGTACCCTACGCAGTTCACTGTTCACTGCTCCCTGTACCCTACGCAGTTCACTGTTCACTGCTCCCTGCGCAGTTCCCTGTTCCCTACGTAGTTCACTGCTCCCTGTTCTCTATGCAGTTCCCTGCTCCCTGTACCCTACGCAGTTCACTGTTCACTGCTCCCTGTACCCTACGCAGTTCACTGTTCACTGCTCCCTGTTCCCTGCGCAGTTCACTGCTCTCTTCTCCCTGCGCAGTTCCCTGTTCCCTACGTAGTTCACTGCTCCCTGTTCTCTATGCAGTTCCCTGCTCCCTGTTCCCTGCGCAGTTCACTGTTCACTGCTCCCTGTTCCCTAGGCAGTTCCCTGCTCCCTGTTCCCTGCGCAGTTCACTGTTCACTGCTCCCTGTTCCCTAGGCAGTTCCCTGCTCCCTGTTCCCTAGGCAGTTCCCTGCTCCCTGTTCCCTGCGCAGTTCACTGCTCTCTTCTCCCTGCGCAGTTCCCTGCTCCCTGTACCCTACGCAGTTCACTGCTCCCTGTACCCTACGCAGTTCACTGTTCACTGCTCCCTGTACCCTACGCAGTTCACTGTTCACTGCTCCCTGCGCAGTTCCCTGTTCACTGCTCCCTGTTCTCTATGCAGTTCCCTGCTCCCTGTTCCCTGCGCAGTTCACTGTTCACTGCTCCCTGTTCCCTAGGCAGTTCCCTGCTCCCTGTTCCCTGTTCCCTAGGCAGTTCCCTGCTCCCTGTTCCCTGCGCAGTTCACTGCTCTCTTCTCCCTGCGCAGTTCCCTGTTCCCTACGTAGTTCACTGCTCCCTGTTCTCTATGCAGTTCCCTGCTCCCTGTTCCCTGCGCAGTTCACTGTTCACTGCTCCCTGTTCTCTATGCAGTTCCCTGCTCCCTGTTCCCTGCGCAGTTCACTGTTCACTGCTCCCTGTTCCCTAGGCAGTTCCCTGCTCCCTGTTCCCTAGGCAGTTCCCTGCTCCCTGTTCCCTGCGCAGTTCACTGCTCTCTTCTCCCTGCGCAGTTCCCTGCTCCCTGTACCCTACGCAGTTCACTGTTCACTGCTCCCTGTACCCTACGCAGTTCACTGTTCACTGCTCCCTGCGCAGTTCCCTGTTCACTGCTCCCTGTTCTCTATGCAGTTCCCTGCTCCCTGTTCCCTGCGCAGTTCACTGTTCACTGCTCCCTGTTCCCTAGGCAGTTCCCTGCTCCCTGTTCCCTAGGCAGTTCCCTGCTCCCTGTTCCCTGCGCAGTTCACTGCTCTCTTCTCCCTGCGCAGTTCCCTGTTCCCTACGTAGTTCACTGCTCCCTGTTCTCTATGCAGTTCCCTGCTCCCTGTTCCCTGCGCAGTTCACTGTTCACTGCTCCCTGTTCCCTACGCAGTTCACTGTTCACTGCTCCCTGTTCCCTAGGCAGTTCACTGCTCTCTTCTCCCTGCGCAGTTCCCTGTTCCCTATGTAGTTCCCTGCTCCCTGTTCCCTGCGCAGTTCACTGCTCTCTTCTCCCTGCGCAGTTCCCTGTTCCCTATGTAGTTCACTGCTCCCTGTTCTCTATGCAGTTCCCTGCTCCCTGTTCCCTGTGCAGTTCACTGTTCACTGCTCTCTTCTCCCTACGCAGTTCACTGTTCACTGCTCCCTGTTCCCTAGGCAGTTCCCTGCTCCCTGTTCCCTGCTCAGTTCACTGCTCTCTTCTCCCTGCGCAGTTCCCTGTTCCCTACGTAGTTCACTGCTCCCTGTTCCCTAGGCAGTTCCCTGCTCCCTGTTCCCTGCGCAGTTCACTGTTCACTGCTCTCTTCTCCCTACGCAGTTCACTGTTCACTGCTCCCTGTTCCCTAGGCAGTTCCCTGCTCCCTGTTCCCTGCGCAGTTCACTGCTCTCTTCTCCCTGCGCAGTTCCCTGTTCCCTAGGCAGTTCCCTGCTCCCTGTTCCCTGCTCAGTTCACTGCTCTCTTCTCCCTGCGCAGTTCACTGTTCACTGCTCCCTGTTCCCTAGGCAGTTCCCTGCTCCCTGTTCCCTGCTCAGTTCACTGCTCTCTTCTCCCTGCGCAGTTCCCTGTTCCCTAGGCAGTTCCCTGCTCCCTGTTCCCTGCGCAGTTCACTGCTCTCTTCTCCCTACGCAGTTCCCTGTTCCCTACGTAGTTCAGTGCTCCCTGTTCCCTATGCAGTTGGGAAGTAATTTAATAGTAGTAAGTTAATGTTTATATATTTTAAAGCACTGAATCGCTATCAAATCGTGATGAATTCGATTCTTAGGATTTTTAATTGATTATTGACTGTCTGTTGTTTAGTTTAGTTTATTAGTTTATAATAACGTGGACAGTCCCTTTTTGAACGAAAAAGGGCAGCTTTAGGCTCTACGGCCTCTACGGCTAATTTCCAGTGATTTTTTTTTATGCTTAATTTGAAAATAAACTTCATTTGTCAAATCTAATATAACCAAATTGCGTTTAATTACGTATACAAATATTATACCGTGCTCATGTAGTGAGCACTGCGTAGGGACCCTGTCAATGCAGCTCAGTTCATGAATCTCTCTCCTTAAACAAAGTCGGTTATTTCTTAAGTGAACTTTAACAGTTGGGGAATAGATCACATGTGTAACAGTACATTGGATCCGTGCATCAGCTCTTAAAGTGGAAGCAGCCCAATTAACTGCTGCAGTGTGTCATTAATGTTAAAGGGTTAGTTCACCCAAAAACGAAAATTCTGTCAGTAATTACTCACCCTCATGTTGTTCCAACCCCGTAAGACCTTCGTTCATCTTCGGAACACGAATTAAGATATTTTTGATGAAATCTGAGAGCTGTCTCACTCCTCCATACTAGTCCATTTGCTTCTTCAGGGATTGAACTTGCTGGCCTCGAAAAGTTATTAAAGACATCATTAAAATAGCCCAAGTGACTACAGTGGCTCAATCTTAAGTTTATCAAGCGCCGAGAATACTTTTTGTGCGCAAAAACAAACAAAAATAACGACTTTATTTCAACTATTCATTTCCTTCTCTTTGGGCCTCTAGTCAGTTAAACTAGTGTAATTGCGTAGAGCTACGTCACACGTAGGCTCACTATTGGCCGACGCTGGTCATGTGCGTGATGCGTGTGACGTACAACAGCAGCGTACGCTATTACACTAGTGAACTGACTCGAGGCCCACAGAGAAGGAAATGAATAGTTGAAATAAAGTCGTTATTTTTGTTTGTTTTTTGCGCACAAAAAGTATTCTCGTCGCTTGATAAACTTAAGATTGAGCCACTGTAGTCACTTGGGCTATTTTAACGATGTCTTTAATAACTTTTCGAGGCCAGCAAGTTCAATCCCTGAAGAAGCAAATGGACTAGTATGGAGGAGTGATCCAGCTCTCAGATTTCATCAAAAATATCTTAATTCGTGTTCCGAAGATGAACGAAGGTCTTACGGGGTTGGAACAACATGAGGGTGAGTAATTACTGACAGAATTTTCATTTTTGGGTGAACTAACCCTTTAACATCAAAAGACAAAGAAAATTACTCACTGCTCTTTAGTAGAGTTAGTAGGACACTCTTTTGCACTTTATAAATAGTGATGATATACAGCGAGCGCCGCCGCATTTATGCATCCAGGGCCGGCTCTAGCCCTTTGGTTGCCCTAGGCGAGATTGATTTTTAGCGCCCCCTTCTTGGACTTCTTGTTAAATTGTTTATCATTTTAATTTTCGCTACAAAGAGTGTATGTATATTTTTTTATTATTATTTATTATTTGTTGGCCAGTTGTGGTCTGTGCAATATTAAATATTAAAAGTTCTAAACCTAAACTTATTGTTCTACTATAGTAGGCTAATGATAATATTGTTAAAGTAGGCCAAGTTATTTGACAGGCCTATTTTAACTTTTTTTTTTTAAACGCAATAGTTACTTTCCCTGGTAATTAGTTACTTTTATAATGATTTAATTCAGTTATTAACTCAGTTACTATTCGTGAGAAGTAACTAGTAACTATAACTAATTACTTTTTTTTAAGTAACATGCCCAACACTGATGATGAGTATTTATTAAACTCAACAAAAATGCTCTTATAATCACTCCAAAACTTCAACAAGTTGAAGGATCATCTGTAATAAATTGTTCATACAAATTCTACAAATAACGTTCAAGGATATTTCTATCATCCTACACAGTTGCATTGTACAAATACATTTTATCTGATGTAACTTGTAGTAGATAAATTACAATTACTACCAACACTTCTATTATTATTAATCTATTAGGCTGCTACAAGTCTAAGGGGGTTTCGGTGCCCCCGTAAGAAAATGTTTTTAATGCATTTTAATGTTTAATTCATGTTTAAATCAAATTTAAATGTTAAATTCATCAATCTAGTGCAATTCAGTGTGCAAATTGAACAAAGAAAAATTCAAACCTCTTTTAGTTACAGTGTCTGTCTATATTACACTAGGCCTACTACATAATAGGCTATTATTGTAAAATAAATGCAGTAAAAAATAAAGGAAACTTTCATAATTAGTTTTGTACAAATTTCTATAGGCTACTTGTAAGTAAGCTATACTTGGAAGCAACTCAGCGCCGACAATTAAACAAAACAAAACGATTGGACTGATGATGTACGAGTTTTATGGGCCGTTAAGACAAAAAATAAATAAAATTAGGCTATGAGATATATCGGCCCAAAAAGCATGTCGGTCACCGGGAATCTCAAGTACACCGGGAAGTACATTTATTTCGTTTGACACCTTAATGGCTGAGATGAGAAGACTTACCTTTATACTGGGCTTTCTTTTTATTTTGTTGCTTTCTCTGTTTTCATCCCTGTGGACCAGAGGGTTTACCGCTTCATTTTCGATCAACGCACCAGCAGCTGAGCACTTGCCTAAAGTAACGTAACGCAACCCCCCGGAAATGATCAACAATAATCATCAATTCAATCTAATAATCAGTAATTAAGTAAGTAATTAAACGTGTGGCTGAGGGGCGCCTTAGGATGATCATGTTTAATAAACATATTTTTGTTTCGCTTCTCATTCTAACTCTGTCATTTCTCGATTAATGGGAAGTAGCTAGAGTGCGCCCGCGCCCCCAGCACGTTTGTCGCCCTAGGCAACCGCCTAGTTCCCCTATAGCAATCGCTGGCCCTGTATGCATGCAATTGAAGTGCGCACTACGAGCACAGTATAGCGGCTGACAGGACAGAAAAGTTCCTTTTCTGTGGTGAGAGACTTTTTACTTCCTAACGAAAATAACGTTATAATAATGACACTGACATATAGCCTGACAACATGGTAAATGGTAAATGGATTGCATTTATAGAGCGCTTTCACAGACCCAATGGCCACCAAAGCGCTTTACAATTTGCCTCACATTCACCCATTCACTCACTCATTCATACACCGACGGCGGTGTCAGCCGTGCAAGGCGCCATCCAGCTCGTCGGGAGCAGCTGGGGTTAGGTGTCTTGCTCTAGGACACCTCGACACTTGGTCAGGTGGAACCGGAACCACCAACCTTCCGGTTTGTAGACAACCTACATGAACCAATGAGCCACTGCCTCCCGACGTTCACATTTCATATGACCGCTGATGAATCGGGACAAGTTTTTTGATCTGATGGAAGTGACCCCCTCAGAAGGGTCTTGCGACCCACCAGTTGAGAAACACTGCTTTTAAGCTATTCCTAATCATCTCTAATAGAGTGAATGGAATATGTTGCACATGTTGCCAAAAAATATATTTGTCAGTTCATGATACTTTCTTATCTGTTGATTTTAATACTTAACATAGGCCTACATTGCTGTTAAGAATAGCTAAAATACCCCCTTGAGTCTGTTTACAGCCTTCTATTTGTCATTTTGTATTATTTATTTTGGCCATCGGTATTGGTGATGGGTAACGGCCGATTAGTGATCAGTGATCAGCCCCTAAAATCCTGATTGATTCCGCCAGAATCAGAATTGGGAACCAGTGTTCTAAAAGAAGTGTTCTACCAAAGTCAAAGATAATACATAGTTTTGTCTATTGTTTGTGTATGGAGAACAAATTATACTATCATAATATTCTGTATTCTTCCTTTTTTCTAGCAATCCTTTCTGGCCAGGCCATGAGTGACAGTTCGTTCAGTCCAGAAGCGTCAGTGCTGATTCCTCCTGGAGCAGAACCACTGAGCAGCACACGACTGTCCTCGTTTTCCAGACACAGTGGAAAACCTTTGAACAGAGAAAGTCAGGCTTTCTGGCTCTCAGATATGTTAGATCTCGAGTCACATGATTCTCATATTTGGAATAATGGTGAAATTTGTAAAGAGTTACCCATATTGTCTAGTACTTGTCTTTCTGTAGTGGACAATAAGGCCAATCCAGAGTTAATATCTGAAAATCAGCATCAAGCCACAGATAGTGACTGTGACGTTTTGCAGTCTCAGAATAGCCCTGTTCCTTCTCAACAGGAAAACCGGAGAAGTGTCACCTTCAGAGGAACTATTGATTATTTGCCCATTATCGGACAAGATGATCATCTGCAGTTCTCTCTCGATCAGTCTAGTGATCTTACATTAGATCTTTCTGAATACCCTGATTTCCTAGATAATAAACGAATGGCTACTGTGTTACAGAATCAGGGAATCGATGTCACGTATCCCGATGATGTATTCATTTTTTCCAAAGATGTCGACACATTGGAAGATGAATTTGATAAGACTGTTGTGGGGCCTGTACCACATGATGATGATGATGAGGATGATGATAACGATGATGATGAATTTAAGAGCATCATCCAGCCCCTCATTAGTAGTGGCTCTAGCGAGTACAATAGCTGTGGCAGTGAACCATACCAGAGCCCAACTGAAGGTTCTGTGGAAAATGGGTTGCCCAGTACTAAAGACAATGGAAATTCTCCTTTGACCAAACCCTGGGCCCAGAAATCTGAATCGACTGTAGGACAGAGTGGGTCAGTTTTTAGTGTTAAAAATGTACGCCTTTCCTTTGTTGGAGATGGAAACAGACACCTGCCAGTAGGAGTCAGGAGTCATATTGAAGAAGCGAGTTTATCTGCAATTGGCGGAAATGCTGGTAAAGTTGAGGTGGCCAGTAATGAAACTGATATTCCAAGTCCATTTGTCACTGGGAGAACAAGGTCCAGATTGAGTCGTCATTCAGAGAGAATAAGCCAAAAACTGGCCTCCTTACAAACCAGCTCTTGCCTCTTTGAACAGACGCTACCCACCGTTACCCGTTTGCGACGCAACACAGTCAAGTCACCATATGGTACGTCAAAGCACAATCTTGACGAAGACGGCTTCAATGGAGAAGGCAAAATGGAGGATGTTGACTCGCAGTTGAGCTCTCTGAAGTTATCTGTGAGCTCAGATGGCCAAAGCCAAGCTGACACGCAAATGTTATCCGAGAGCATGGCTGACACCGTCTTAATTTTAGAAAGGAGTGTTGAATCACAGTTGGAAATGAGTGCCAGTGAGTATGGTAATAAGGTAATCACTCCTGTTTGTTACAAAGGGTTAGTAGACCATTTGACTGATGTACAAGAAGTGAAGCAAACCACAACAGAAACGTCACAGTTCATCCCTACTGCTGTAGGAAACAAAGAGTCCTGTGTTACATGTGGACTTACTTCTCAAGGGTCTTTGCCATTTCAGGTAAATAACTCAGAATCTCCTTCCAGTTTGACGTATGAATCCCCAAAAGCACAGAAGAATCCATGTGCTAATTCAGGGCGCTCTGGATGTACACCTCGGTATAGCATGAGCCGACTATCAGTCCACTCGTCGCGACAGACAATGGCAAACCTTTCTTGCACACTTGGTGGACAACCTTTAACTACTGATACCGATGAACTTGTGGAATACCTTTATACTGACACTGAAGAGGGCCATAAGCTCATTGAGACCCATGTTCCTCCAACGGCCAATACCTCCTTCAGTTCTAGCATAAGCACCAGTAACTCTGAAGACACACTTCTTTATGATTGGCGCTCGCTTCAGCTCGGGTCTACAAGTCCAGTCCGCAACAAAGAAAGCTGTCGTCCCAAACAGGATGATGTTGGAGTAAGTGGCTTAACCGACAAGGAACTCAGAAACAAGTTAATTGAGATGGGAGAAGATCCAGGACCCATAAACAGTCAAACCCGCCCACTGTACGTGCAGAAGTTAAAGAGATCCCTTCAGAACCCCAAAATCCCTCTGAGCCCCACTAATTTCAGTGGTAAGTACACAAAATAAAATGCATAACATGACATAAAGCCAAGGTACTCAACAGGTGGCCATCTGGCCCATGCAGGGCTCCAGACTGCGACCAATTGGGCGTATTTTGCGACCATTTTTCCTGCCTGTACGACCGAATATTTATTTAGGTTGCGCCGTTGCGACCACAATGTTGCCGAGCAGCGAATGCAAACAAAATGAAAGCGGAATGAAAATTCGCTACTCATTTATGCTTCACGGACCGTTTATTAGTTCGGACCAATAATAGACAGCGCAGCGCCCCAAACTTGCCAGTCGCAGGCAGATCTCGATCACGCAACACTGTTACTAGGAGATCAAGACTCTGGAGATCCAGTGAAGAAATCCATTGAATTCGCCTCAGAATTAATAACATCATCGCTGCGAGATCCAGTGAGAAACATTCCGACTTGGCGCAGAGTTCTCTGTTATAAACCATAGATATTAGATCAAACAGCACTGACGTGGAAACCAGGAGAAACACTTATAGAAGGCCTTAAGTCCACAAATCAGCAACATTCACCATGGATGTCGGCTAATGTAGGAACTCTAACCATAATGGTATTGTGACAGTCTGGAGCCTTGTGAACTTAGTTACTTGGGCCTCAAAAGTTGAGTTCCTCTAGAATAAAGAGTACATGATCAATATTAGCATATAAATGTCATACTTTATCATGCATTTCTTTCTAAGCTGCAGGTTACAGCCCAGAACTCGAAAATGCACTTCACAGATTTCTGCTTCCTAACTGTAAAGCTGATGAGCTCGCTCTGTGTGAGCAGTTTGATAAGCCAGATCAGAATAAGAGATGGCGTGAGGGTTTCATTAAGTCCAGCTTTAACTACCTGCTGCTTGACCCACGGCATGTATTTTCTTTCACATTTTGTTGCCTTTATTTGAACAATGACTGTTTCTTTTTATTGTTTACTAACATTTTCTCCCACTGCTGTTTTACAGAGTGACAAAGAATCTACCATATCGAAGTCAATCCATGATCCCTAAAGAATGTTTTCAGACATTCATCAATGCGGTTTTCTATGTTGGGAAGGGCAAGCGTTCTAGACCTTACAGTCACCTCTACGAAGCTCTGGAATATTTCAAAGGAGACAAGACCTCCAAGGTCAGATGTGTCCTTATTTGATCATTCTTTATGTGTGATTTTTAGACAATGATGAATGAAGAGAAAAATCTTTTTAAAGATGTACACTACCTGTTACGATCTTTAAAGATCTAGGGAATGGAACGTAACATTCAGATATAACATTACTGCTGGTAGAATGGAATGAGTAGAAATAACCATGAATACATTGGTATCATTGCCAAAAGTCAGTAATTTTTTCACAAAAAGCCAAAGCTACTAGTTACAGTGCATGAGCTATTTACAATGTGGTAAAGACAAATAAAGAAAGAGAAAAAAAGAAAATACAAATAACGCCGGCAAAAGGAATCTGACTGGTACCAAGTTACAGAACCAAATAAAACCAAATAATTCCCTTAAAGCTACTCCTCATGCCCTCTAAACTACCGAAATAAATATGTGAAAAATAAACCGAATTGTTCGGTGTACTGTATGTGATGTGATACTCTAGCTATAGAAAACAAAAATACAAGGGTTGGCGCACACTCCTTACCTAGTGTGTCTAACACTTGACCTTACTACGCACACAGTGTATATTGGGCATCTGCTTACCTGTTCTCTTTTCCACCACAAAGGAACAACAACCTCCGTCAAATAGCGCCATAAAGCCCAGACAATAAAGTTATGAGTGCTAGATTCACAGAATGGGATACGATAACAAATTAATGACAAAAGGTACACAACTCAAGTCAAGTCACCTTTATTTATATATTGCTTTTTACAATACAGATTGTTTCAAAGCAGCTTTACAGAGATAACAGGAAAATAATGTTGAAATAATATTGTTAAATGTAAAATTAAATGTCCCCAACTAAGCAAGCCAAAAGCCAATGGTGACAAAGGCAAAGAAAGGCGAAAAAGGCGACAGTGGTAAGGAACCAAAACTCCATCAGGGACAGAATGGAGAAAAAAACCTCGGGAGAACCCAGACTCAGTCGCTCCGTTCTCCTCTGGCCAACGAACCAACAGTGTATGATTATGATTCAGGCAGCATTACAGGTCAGAGGTCAGATTGGATCAGAACATTCACAATATTTATCCAGTTCCCTCTGGTTGGAGGTCGGAGTCACACCGGTACGGAGACGAGATGTAGAGGTGTCCATGAGGTCTTCACAGGGCTTATGAGGCTGGCACTGCAGGGATGAGATGTGGAAGTGTGCAGGCGCAGGTCCACCGTCTGATCTGGATATGGCCCGGATCCGGCTGGCTTCAGTAAACCTTGAAATAAACAGAAAGACTAAAATTAGTGTAGATGCCATTCGTTTTATGATGTAGCGAGTACATCAGGTGTTCCGGCTGACCTAATCTATGCAGCCTAATAATCATTTAACTGATTTGAATAATAGGAATGTACACTCACCTAAAGGAACACCATACTAATGCTGTGTTTGACCCCCTTTCGCCTTCAGAACTGCCTTAATTCTACGTGGCATTGATTCAACAAGGTGCTGAAAGCATTCTTTAGAAATGTTGGCCCATATTGATTGGATAGCATCTTGCAGTTGATGGAGATTTGTGGGATACACATCCAGGGCACGAAGCTCCCGTTCCACCACATCCCAAAGATGCTGTATTGGGTTGAGATCTGGTGACTGTGGGGGCCATTTTAGTACAGTGAACTCATTGTCATGTTCAAGAAACCAATTTGAAATGATTCAAGCTTTGTGACATGGTGCATTATCCTGCTGGAAGTAGCCATCAGAGGATGGGTACATGGTGGCCATAAAGGGATGGACATGGTCAGAAACAATGCTCAGGTAGGCCGTGGCATTTAAACGATGCCCAATTGGCACTAAGGGGCCTAAAGTGTGCCAAGAAAACATCCCCCACACCATTACACCACCACCACCAGCCTGCACAGTGGTAACAAACCATGATGGATCCATGTTCTCATTCTGTTTACGCCAAATTCTTAGCCTGGTTAAAACCAGACCATTCTCAGTTGTAACTGAGTTATGGTCTGGCAAACCGTCATAGACAAATCATTTCCAAAGGGGCGTTACCAACGGCCGTCATGGATAGACGGATAGACCTAAAACCAATCAGAGCGATGAAGGAGATGAAGTATGCAGAGCGGCGGTGAAACCTCTCCGAATGTTGTTCTTTGCTCGGTTTTTAACAAAAATGAAACGTTCAAATCGCTTAAAACAGACGCGATAGCTGATTCGAACGAGTGATGTTCGACGGCGGCATCCATCTTTGTAATGTAGGCTACAAAATCTGCTTCAAAATCCCAGCACTGTCGTCATCGTGTAAAGCCCGCCCCAACGTTTCTGATTGGTGCCTTGATTTCGAAGGATTGGAAATGAGCTTGAATGAGCTCTTTGCCAGACTAACTTTAAGAGCAAATCTAAATTTGCCGGAAGTTGTCTGGGTTTTCCCAGGCTACCAAATTCTGACTCTACCATCTGAATGTCTCATCAGAAATCGAGACTCATCAGACCAGGCAACATTTTTCCAGTCTTCAACTGTCCAATTTTGGTGAGCTCTTGCAAATTGTAGCCTCTTTTTCCTATTTGTAGTGGAGATGAGTGGTACCCGGTGGGGTCTTCTGCTGTTGTAGCCCATCCGCCTCAAGGTTGTGCGTGTTGTGGCTTCACAAATGCTTTGCTGCATACCTCGGTTGTAACGAGTGGTTATTTCAGTCAAAGTTGCTCTTCTATCAGCTTGAATCAGTCGGCCCATTCTCCTCTGACCTCTAGCATCAACAAGGCATTTTCGCCCACAGGACTGCCGCATACTGTATGTTTTTCCCTTTTCACACCATTCTTTGTAAACCCTAGAAATGGTTGTGCGTGAAAATCCCAGTAACTGAGCAGGTTGTGAAATACTCAGACCGGCCCGTCTGGCACCAACAACCATGCCACGCTCAAAATTGCTTAAATCACCTTTCTTCAGTAGCTACCGTATCGATACTGTTGTGCTTTTGAATGTAGCCAATTCAGTGCTCGAATTTCGGCGCGTGTATTGCGCATAATTTTAATCGTTTCCGCAGCTCTCCTACATAATGTGGGAAATTCCCACAAACATTGATTCACTTTAGCATGTAGGTTGTATCAGTAAATGAATCCACACAGATTATAAAATCAAATCAGTAGTTTTAAAACGTTCTGCGAGACGCAATTTCACAAACAGCGTGAGTTCAATGGTGCTGCGTCTTCTCTCTCGTCTCTCAAAACGGGCTGCTCAAGGCAAGCGTCAAGCGCTGGAGCCGGTGAAACTACACTCTCACGTTTAAACATTCTAACGATTTTAAACTATTCAGTTCTTGCGCGCTCTCTGTGAGTTGGTTTTCTCTGCGTGCATACATAGACTAGAGTAAAGCCGCCTCACATACAGCTTGCGAGATTATATCGCTTTAACAGACTAAAACACACAAAATGAATGATTGTATGATGTATGATTGTATGGTTGTATGATGAAGTTAAGCGAGATATTCTGCTGTCACTCTCTTAACCCTGAGCATGTCAATCAATTGTTGTTTATGCATAAAAATCTGAAAATATAATCATTTAAAATGATTTGAACATAGAAGAAATGACTTTGTTTGGTGCACATTTCAACACGACCAAATTGTTCAATACTAGGTGTTTAAAAGAGTTTGAGAAAACTAAGTTATATTTAAGTTGTTGCTGTTTTTGCTTTTATGGAATGTTTTAAGTTTTGTTTAGCCATTGAGCAGTGTAAACATGCTTCATTGTCATTTCAGTTATTGAGGCAAACTTTAAAAGCAGGAAGAGCCATTCTAAGCATTTTTATTTATTTAACTCATTGGTTTTTTTATGACAAAAACTAAATTGTTTTTCAGTTATCACAACTGTTATAACACTGTTACTAAACTGTTACTAAATTTAAATTCCAAATTGATCCATATCGTGATACGTATCGTATCGTGGCTTTAGTATCGTGATGCGTATCGTATCGTGACATTGTTGGTGATACACAGCCCTAGCGAGGACGTTAGGTGCACCGGTGCTAACTAGTAAATATTTTAGTCGCACCCTTACAAATTTTGGTTGCATGTACGACATGGTTCTTAATATTAATCATAAATTCTATGATGGTATTTTTCTCTCATGTCTCCAGAAACTCTGCTCAAAAGTGCAGCACATCCTGCAGGTCTGGAACGCTGGGCACGGAGTAATATCTCTGCACTGTTTCCAAAACGTCATTGCTGTGGAAGCGTACACGCGTGAGGCTTGTATGGTGGATGCCATTGGTAAAGAGATCTGAAATTGACTGCTTGGATAGTTATAAATGTTTTTGCAAACACATTTCCATCTTACTGTCATAATTGTTAATTGTTCTCATGTTGATCTTCTATAAGGGCTGAAGATGCTCACAAACCAGAAAAGAGGAGACTACTATGGTGTTGTGTCAACTTGGTCTGTGCGGAGAAAACGGGAATTAGGTGTTCATCTGCTTTATCGGGCGATGCAGATCTTCTTAGCTGAAGGAGAACGACAGCTCCGACCCGCCGACATCAGATGAATGTGGCATTACAGAAACTATAATAGTGAAGCATACGCTTTTGTTCACTATTTCAATAACACTGACATATTGCTTACATATCAGCATGTTATCATTTAATGAGGACCAGCTACTGTTCAGTAAATAAAAAATACAAACCACAGAAGATCAGCTGTTCAAATTCCAAATTTTAATAAATGTTTGTTTAAAAAAAATAATAATTGTAAACTCATTGCAATGGTTATTCCACTATTAAAAAATGAGCTTCATGCTGTGGTGGATTATTGCAAATGTCATTACATAAATCATTTTGACAGGTTTTTAAATCCTTATCCATTTTGTGAAATTAGGTCTTAGATATAAATCTGTAGTATTTGTATTTTTTAGTTTTTATATGACGTGTGTTAGAGCTGATTGTTAGCTGATTAAGCTAGTTGTTTTTACTTCATTACGTAAATAAAAAGTGAAAGAATATTTCTGTGTTGATTATTTAATGCAGGGGTGGGGAACGTTGATCCTGGAGGGCCACTGTCCTGCAGAGTTTAGCTCCAACCCTGAAAAAAACATTCAGCTGCCTGTAACTTTAGTAATCCTGAAGACCTTGATTAGCTTCTGGTTTGTTTGATTAGGGTTGGAGCTAAACTCTGCAGGACAGTGGCCCTCCAGGATCAACGTTCCCCACCCCTGATTTAATGGAAGACAGAAAAAACTAATTAGCTTTATTTTAGTTTCTTACATTTATTTTAATGTATATATATATTTTTTATCATTTCATGTTTTCTCTGGTAATTAAAAACCTATGACTGGCTATGCTATCACCGTGTTTTTTTGAGCAACAGGAACCCATTCCTTTTGAATATCATTGTTCTTAAATAGATTGTGTCCCATACATTTGTACAAAAGCTATATATTATATATCTGACTTAAGGTCAAGTCAAGTCACCTTCATTTATAAAGCGCTTTTTAACAGTATGTTTATTTTCTTCTAATATGGTTGAAAAATAAGCAGATCTAGCAGCTTTTAAGGCCTCTCTGTATGCAATTGTGCTCTCTTTCCATGAAATGCGAAATACCTCTAGTTTTGTTTTCTTCCAATTGCGCTCCATTGTACTGGCTGCTCTCTTAAGGGCCTAAGTGTGCTCGCTTTCAGGGCAGGCTCTAGCGCTTTGGTTGCCCTAGGCGAGATTGAGTTTTGCGCCCAATGAGTGATGGAAAATTTTGTGCATTTTAATGATAAATTCATCAATCTGGTGCACTTTGAGAGTTCAAAATTAAAAGCTCCAACCCATATTTATTGTGCAAATTGAACAAAGAAAAATTCAAACCTCTTCTAGTTACAGTGTCTGTCTACCTTACACTACTACATAATAATAGTTATAATATTAATCCCATGACAGTAATAGCCATAGGCTATATTGTAAAACAAATGCACTGAAAAATAAAGGAAACTTTCATAATTCGTTTTGTACAAATTTCTATACTTGAAAGTAAGTTATATACTTGGAAGTAACCCAGCGCCGCCAATTAAGCAAAGCAAAACAAAACAAAACGAATGGGCCGCCAATGTACGAGTTTTATGGGCCGTTAAGAAAAAAAAAAAAAAAAAAGTATGAGATGTATTGGCCCAAAAAGCACGTCTGCCCACCGGGAATCTCCCGGTAGCCCCGATGGCCAGTTCATGCCTGTGCACAATACTAAGTAATAGGGCTGGGTATTGACACAAATTCAAGATTCAAGATTCAAGATGTTTATTTGTCATATGCACAGATTCACACCATGCAATGAAATTCTTAGGTTGCAAAAAAGTTTCCCACAGTATAAAAAGTACACAATATACACACAATATATTTAAAAGATGCAAGTGTAGAATTGCATTCGGCAGAGAAACATTAAAAGCATCATAAAAAGTATATACATTGAACAATGCAAACATTCACAGTGTAGTGCAAACAGTGAATAAAGTGCTAGTATGGAGTTGTCAATGGACTGAGTCATTCAACATCCTAATGGCCTGTTGATAAAAACTGTTTTTAAGTCTGGATGTTCTGGCTTTCATGCTCCTATAGCGTCTGCCAGAAGGTAACAATGTGAACAGTATATGCTGAGGGTGTGTAGTGTCTCTGATAATGTTATGTGCCCTCTTAGTTACCCGGGTTTTTTAAATATCCTGAAGTGATGGAAAAACTGTTCCACAGATGTATTGTGCAGTTTTAATCACACGCTTGAGAGCTTTCCTTTCCTGTACTGTGCAGTTTCCAAACCACACTGTGATGGAACTAATCAGGATGCTCTCCACTGTACATCTATAGAAATTGCTAAGGAGTTTGGTGGACAGACCAAATTTCCTCAGCTTTCTCAGAAAGTACAGCCGTTGTTGAAACTTACTGACAATGTGCTTGGTGTTGTGAGACCAAGAGAGGTCCTCACTGATGTAGGTGCCAAGGAATTTAAATGTTTTCACCCTCTCTACCTGTGCTTCACCGATGTAAAGTGGGCCATGCTGATCATCTCTCCTCCTCCTCGGGTCGATAATCATCTCCTTAGTTTTCTCTGCATTTAAGGAGAGATTATTTGTGTGGCACCAGGACACCAGCTGAGCCACCTCCTCCCTATAGTCTGTCTCAGCCCCACCAGTGATCAGGCCGATGACTGTTGTATCATCCGCAAACTTGATGATGGTGGTATTACGCTGAGTAGGGGCACAGTCATAAGTGAAGAGGGTGTACAACAGAGGGCTCAGCACACAGCCCTGGGGTGTCCCTGTGCTCACCATCCTTGTACCTGATGTCTGGGTACCAACTCTGACTGTCTGGGGTCTGTCTGTGAGAAAGTCCAGGACCCAGCTGCAGAGAGAAGGTGCCAGTCCAAGGATGAGGAGCTTCTCTGCCAGCTTGGTTGGGAGGACCGTGTTGAATGCCGAGCTGTAATCGATAAAGAGCATTCGAACATATGTATCCTTGTTCTCCAGATGTGTGAGAGCTGTGTGGATGGCAGTGTTTACTGCATCATCAATGGATCGGTTCCGACGATACGCAAACTGTAATGGATCCAGTGTGTCTGGAATGGTCTTTTTAATGTGATTCATGACTATCCTCTCAAAACACTTCATCACAATTGAAGTGAGTGCGATGGGACGGTAGTCATTTAAACATGTTACGGTGTTTTTCTTGGGTAGGGGGACAATGGTAGTGATCTTGAAACAGGTAGGTACAAAAGATAGTGAGAGGGATAGATTGTAAATGTCCGTTAGTACCTCAGCCAGCTCCGCTGAGCAGACCTTTAGTGCACGGCCTGGGATGTTATCAGGGCCTGCTGCCTTCCGGGGATTTGTTCTCTTCAGTGTCCTGCGCACCTGAGCTGATGTCACCATGAATGGAGAGCTCTGTGCTGCCTCTGTTGGGATAGTCCCTCTGCTGGTGTTGAGGGTGTCGAAGCGGGCGTAGAACTTATTCAGCTCATCTGGTAGTGTGCCTTGGTTAGTTGTGACCTCTCTCCTCCTCTGCCGATAATCTGTGATGTGTTGTAGGCCCTGCCACATGCGCCGGGGATCCGAGGTGGTATAGTATCCCTCCAACTTCACTCTATACTGTCTCTTGGCTTCTCTGATGGATCTGCGTAGATCGTATCTGGCCTTTTTGTAGCCCTCAGCGTCACCAGAGGCAAATACAGTGGAACGGGCACGCAGCATAGACCTTACATCACAGTTTATCCAGGGTTTTTGATTTGGAAATGTTTTATAGCGCTTAATGGGGACAATGTTGTCTATACATGTGCTAATGTAACTAATAACCACTGAGGCATATTCTTCTAAATCCATAGTGCAGTCCTCTCTCACAGCAGCAGTCTTAAACACATCCCAGTCAGTACTGTTAAAACAGTCCTGTAGCACAAGATCAGTTTCTTCATTCCATACTTTAACAGTTTTACTTTCTGCGGGAGCCCGTTTGAGGAGCTGCCTGTAAGATGGATATAGAAACACGGAGATGTGGTCAGACTGTCCGAAGTGGGGGCGGGGTGCTGCCTTGTATGCACCCTTAACGTTTCTGTAGACGTGGTCCAGAATGTTGTTGTCCCTCGTCGGGAAGCTCACGTACTGATGGTACTTTGGGAGAACAGTCCGAAGGTTGCAGTGATTAAAATCCCCTGCCACAACAAACACAGCATCGGGGTGCGCAGTCTCGTGCTTGCTAATAATATCGTGCAATAGTCCAAGAGCTGTGGTCCGGTTCGCCCGCGGCGGGATGTAAACAGCCACAAGAAACACAGCACTGAACTCCCTCGGCAAATAAAAGGGTCTACACTTAACCATCAGCACCTCTATGTCCACTGAACAATGTTTCTCCATCACCTTAGTGTCTAAACACCATCTGTCGTTGGTGTAGACACAGACGCCGCCACCTTTGTTCTTCCCCGAGGCCGATGTGCGGTCTCCGCGGTGTACAGAGTGGGTCTGAAGTTGGATGGCTGAATCTGGCGTGTTATCTGTAGTCCAGGTTTCCGTGAAAATCAGAGTACAGCATTCTCTGATTTCACGTTGTGTTGTTGTCCTAGTTCTCAGCTCATCCATTTTATTTTCAAGGGAGCGGACATTAGCTAACAGCAGACTCGGTAGCGGTGGTCGTGTAGCTCTGGCCTTTAGCCTAGCATGTAGCCCGCCTCTCTTGCCTCGTCTCCGCCGTGTTCGTGCTGGCCGGATGTAATAGGTGTCCAGGTATGGTTGAATAAAAGGTTCCAAATTATGCTCATAATGAGCTATTTTGATGCTCAAAAGTGCTTCTCTGCTGTACACGATCCTTCCGTTCTTGCACCTTACATTAACTGTACACAGTAACACTAAAATAAATACAAAAAAGAACCTATAGCGGGAGCACTTCGCAAACACGTCTGCCACGCTGGGCGCCATATGAAATGACAAATTTCACAATTCGATTCGATTTCGATTTACAAGCTTGCAATTCGATTCGATTTCGATTACGATTCGATTCGATTCAATATTGATTATTTTGGATATCAGGTACAATACATGGCAAATTTTTTCAAGGAAAACAAATCTCTTAACTGCTGTAAACTATGGGAGTCAGTTGTAGCCTACTAGGATTCATTAGCCTACTATAATTTTGAAGGTAAAAATTAACTGATTTGAAGCGAGAGAGATTTCCACGACGCATGCGCGAGAATTGCGATCTCCTTCAACTACTTCAGTTCAGTTCTCGCGCGTGCGCGTCGTGGAAATCTCTCGAAGTCTCGTTTCAGGCCTACAAGGAAGAAAAGGAATAGTCGAATAAAGTCGTTATTTTTGTTTTATTTACGCACAAAAAGTATTCTCGTCGCTTGATAAACTTATAGTTGAGCCACTGTTGTGACATGGAATATTTAAACATTTTCTTCATTGACTTTCTGGGCCGTCAAGTTTCATTCCCTTAGGCAGCCTATGTGGTAGTGATCCAGCTCTCAAATTTAATCAAAAATATCTTCATGTGTGTTCCGAAAACGAAAGAAGGTCTTACGGGGTTGGTACAGCATGGGGGTGAGTAATTAATGACTTCATTTTCATTTTTGGGTGAACTAACCCTTTAAGCACCAACACTTCAATAGAATTACATTTGAAACTAGAATTCTTAGTCATTCTGAAAATATTACTATAAATTACAGCAACACCTCCCCCTTTGCCTTTCATACGAGGTTCATGTTTATAAGAGTAATCTTGGAGGGTGGACTCATTTAAAGTAATGTTATTGTTTGGTTTTAACCAGGGGCTCGTTCTTCGTACGTCGCTAACTCACTTAGCTGGATTTGATTGTTGGCGATTTGGCATGATCTTGGATTGTTCAGTTCTTCAACGCTCATCCTGGACTTGCTGTCATAGCAACAGGTGCGCCAGCTTGAACCTGCTCGCGAGCAGGCTTATTTCATGTTAACAGGATTAGATTGCGGCTTTATAAGCGGAGCTGATACGGGAAGTCTTTTAGTGCAGCGCGATAGTGTACTTTTTGAGAGATATCATTTTTCTCATGACTCGCGAGGATGTCGTTTACATCATTAATTTGTTGGAAACGCATACATGTTCGACTCGTCGGAGTCGGGCTTTAATAACAGTGCAGGCAAGTTACTATTGCGATTCTTATCCAGGGGCCCGTTCTTCGTACGTCGCTAACTCACTTAGCTGGATTTGATTGTTGGCGATTTGGCATGATCTTGGATTGTTTGGTTCTTCGACTCTCATCCTGGACTTGCTGTCATAGCAACAGGTGCGCCAGCTTGAACCTGCTCGCGAGCAGGCTTATTTCATAACAGGATTAGATCGCGGCTTTTTAAACGGAGCTGATACGGGAAGTCTTTTAGCGCAAAAGTCTGAGGGTTGCACCTGACAGGGCTTGAGACATTGCATGGGCCATATTACACAACAGAAAAAACAGAAACAGCATCAGAAAAAATATAAAACATTTCATTAATGTTTAATAAAAGACAAGACAAATATGCTTAGTTCCTTGAGTTTTATTTTAATTGTTCTTTGTAAAGAAAAGCCAGTGATCAAGTCATCTTTTGCCTTCAAATAATATATATTGTACTCTGTGTGAAATAATATATTAGCACTTACTTTGAAGTTCCTATGAAGCAACTCTATCTCTAGTGCCAGTTTTTTTTTCTTTAAGTTGTCAAGTATTTTCAAAATACTCTGTTTTCTAGGGGTAAACCTGAGAAAGACTTATAAGGGCACAAACCTTAAAACTGACAGTTTTATTGCCCAATAAAATGGTTCCCACGCTCAAGCCACGCCCCTTTCTACCCCACCCACCCACTTCCGGTTTGAACACCTGGACCGTGGGGTTTGAACACCTGGACCTCGCTGACACTCGATTTACTCTTATCTGATTGGTTCAATAAACACGTCAGTCTTCAGAACGCATATTTATCTTCATTTGGCTCATTCTCGTTACTTTTAATGCAAACATACATGTAACATTAGAAAAAGTCCACTTACTGCACATGCTTCAGCCACCACTTGCTTGGGAACACATAAAAGTGTTGGTGTATTGTTTAAAACTGCACAAAAGAGGAAAACACAATTTCATTACAATGAAGTACACTGGGGGGAAATGTGATCAATAACTCATGGCTACATATTTTTTTTTTACATTATCTATGTAGTTTCACAGTCACACATGTAGACTTTCACAAGTCAAAGAAATTCATTACTAGGCTACTCAAGGTTTAACAGTTGATATGACTGGACAGCCATTTGGATTATAGGCCTACTTAATTTAATGCAGCAACAAATTATTTTACAGTGTACTAGGATCATTTAATGTTCATTTACCAGCAGTGAAGGTGTTTTGCTCCTGGCTGTGGGTCTGAGGAAGAGCTGAACCCAGGGATGCCCTCCACAATGGGTCGTTCACATTCAACCCAAGGGCCAGCTCTTCTGCCTGGGTATAATGTGGGGGTGCAGGACCACCACCTATTTGTTTTTCTTTTCTTTTTATTTCTTAGCCTTTTTCTTGGTTGCTTTTATAAACAGGCAAACATTTATTAACAGTGCCTTTTTAAAAGAGATTAGTTAGTACAAATTACTATTATGTAGAATATTCTAGTACTTCACTTTTACTTGTTCCTATGTTCTAGAAGTGGGTGGTGACTCTGACATTACAATGAACAAAGTTATTAATTATTTAGAAATTATTAAAATAAAAAATATATACTGTAATAAGTGATAATAACATCTAACTACAAACTTAATTTGTCTGCTACTTTTTGCCAGCCCTCTCTCCTGGCTTTTGCACACTTTGAGGTGTTCCCTGGCGTTTTAATTACGTTTTCAAATTCAGCATATCCTTCAAGCAATAACTCTTGCTCTTCTGTGGAGAAAAAAACTGAGCGCGCTCTTTGGCCACGGTGAGCAGCCAATAGCAGCGTTGCTGATCAATGTTTCTACTATCGATACATATCCCCTTTTAACCCAGCGCATGAACGCGCAATTATCTCAGATAACTCAATCCAGCTATACTAATCATAACCGGCAGGAGTGTTCGAAGAACCTAATTAGCCGGATCATGATGAGCACGATGATATTATCTTGGATGTCTCGTTTGATCTCGGATGTTTTAAGCAACGTACGAAGAACGGGCCCCAGGTTTCTGTCAAACACAACACATCTAGGTTATAGTCTGTAATCATATCATTAACAATAAGTATTTTGAAGAAAGGGATTGAATATTCAGCAACCCAAGCTTTATCATTTGCTCATTTGTATTAAATCTGTTTTTTATTTGTTGAACATCAATTACATTTTTACCCTTAGATGGGTTTGGAGGTTTTTTGTATTTCCTAATTCGGGGAACAGACACAGGCTGCGTTCGAAACCGCATACTCAATGAGTAGGTACTTAATTTCAATAAGTACTTACTTAACGAGCGCTAAAAGAGTAGGTAGGCTACTTTATAGCCTCGTTGAGTATGAATGTGATCCGGACATCTGCCATGTTGACGTTATCATGTGACCTACGACGCGTTATCACAAGCGCAACAACTTAAAATATATGAACGACACGTTTAATTCATCTATCTGTAAATATCTTTATATTGATGAAACTTGCTCATTTTGTGGTAGTATTGTTGAAGAAACAGCTGCCCATTTATTTTGTGAATACATTTAGGGTTGATTTAAGTTGTTATATTTTATGTGACCGACAGTTTTATCCTTAGGCTATAACGATATAATTTTTTATTAAGAAACCCCCAAATCGTCATCTCTTGAATATGTTGTTAATTTCTTTATTTTATACGTTATACCCAAAAAGTTTCTCTAAGTTTTCCTCTTTTTCTTGATGAATTTACCTCTCTTTTCATCCCTCAGACTTATAACAACATTTTTTTAATGTATTATGAAGAACTATAAAGATATTTAGCCTTGTTATTGTCCTTTTTTCCTGTGTATAAATATCATATTATGATGTACACAAACCAATGATCTTTATGTTTTCTGTTTTGTCATCATGATTGTTCATTGTTAGATACAACTATGGTATCTTTCCATGATCTTGTATGTAATAAGTTTATGTTATATGAGCGACAGGTGCACTAACACTTCATCAGTAACTCGACAGCACAACCTAGAACAGTTTTCCTCTGCGTTTTTAATGTCTGCACAAAGGAGACAGGCAGCTGCTTGAAGATCTCTCCTTTGGAGAAAACTGTTGATTTTATACTCAAAAAATGTAAGTATCACTCCTTAAAAATGAATATTATCTCAGAATGAATTGCATTGTTTGCCCACCCCAAAACTTAAACAAAATAATAATATTAAATGCTGACCAATACGTATTGGTCAATACATATATTACTTTTTATATATACAAAAAAATGATATAATTTAATAAAACAAGCTAAATGTAATTTGTTTTGTCATATGACATACTTATGCATGAATACATTTATATTGATAAATGCAGTGAAACATCTAAATTGTTAGCCAAGCAATGAATTAATGCATACATTAAATAATTATATTTTATATACTGACAACAATAAGAAACATGAATAAATGAGTAATAGAACAAATAAAAGTAACCATCACAATAAACAAATGCATATACAAGTCAACAACACATGAAACAAAGTTTTATTCAAACAAGCATGTATTTACAGGCGCTGAACCCCACATACTGCAATCTCAACACAGCGGTTCCCATTCTGGGGCTTTATTCTGATGAATTCACCAGAGGTCAGAGTTGGGAACGTTACTTTAAAAAAGTAATTAGTTATAGTTACTCACTACTTGTTCCAAAAAGTAACTGAGTTAGTAACTCAATTACTCTATAATAAAAGTAACTCGTTACCAGGGAAAGTAACTATTTGCGTTACTGTTAAAAAAAAAGTTGCTATGTCAAAGAATTTAGATTTTTTTTAGCAGTTTTCACAAGTCAGTTGAGATGAGTAGATCAGACAGGTGTTTGTACATAACTTTCTATATTTATTGCACGTCGACAGACAGCAAGAGGTTTATCCTGAACTTCACTTCACTCCACTTATTAACCCACCTCCTCACTAGCTGTGTGAGCCACGGGTGCGTTCAGATTACACAGTTTATTCAAACAATACATAGTAACGCACATAGGCGTCGATTTTGTCATGAGTCAGTTTGTACCCACCACTTTTTGGAACAAATAAATAAAACATCTCCAGTTAACTAGCAGAGCATTCATTTAGTTCGGTTTTAAATAAGAGATCTAGCGTTAAATTTTTTTGGTTTTGAACTCAAGCTGAGCGCTCGTTGCCGCTGCTATCAGTTGCATACAGTTGCTCTTGTGGCTCGCGCGCACAGTCTTCACTCGGACGCGCTCTTCAATCTATCGCCATTGTGGAGACTCTCTATTCATTCCGGTGAAATCACGAAATAAAATGCACACAAACGTTTCTCTGCTTGATATAGACTGTAACCACTGATGAACATTTGATGAGAGAAAAAAAAACTACATTAGCGTGGATTAGAACCCGTAACCTTTGACATGCTTGGCAAAAGTTCTACCACTAGACCATTTAAGAACTCAAACTGTATTGGCGGATCGATGGATTTATTTACGAGTTGAGCAGAGAGACTGCACAGTTTGACAAGTTTGTACCCAGCACTTCTGAAAAAGCCCTTCTGAATGCGTCTCTGTCCCCAGCACATTTCAAACCAAACTGACGCCCGTGGTAATGCACCGCATTTAACGTCCAGTAACGTTAACGGCGTTGCAACGACGGGAAAAGTAATTAGTTAGATTACCCCGTTACTGACAAAATAACGTTGTTATCTAACGCCGTTATTTTAAACGGCGTTATTCCAAACACTGCCAGAGGTGAGCCGTGCCTTCGTGCCGGAGCTTGTTGCTGTGCTGCGCTAGGCTTCACAATCTGAGGCAATAAGGGCAGGTGGAGTGATGGAGGGTCTCGTAAGGCCAGGTGGAGTGATGGAGCTTCTCGTAAGGGCAGGTGGAGTGATGGAGGGTCTCGTAAGGGCAGGTGGAGTGATGGAGCGTCTCGTAAGGGCAGGTGGAGTGATGGAGGGTCTCGTAAGGGCAGGTGGAGTGATGGAGGGTCTCGTAAGGGCAGGTGGAGTGATGGAGGGTCTCGTAAGGGCAGGTGGAGTGATGGAGCGTCTCGTAAGGGCAGGTGGAGTGATGGAGCGTCTCGTAAGGGCAGGTGGAGTGATGGAGGGTCTCGTAAGGGCAGGTGGAGTGATGGAGCGTCTCGTAAGGGCAGGTGGAGTGATGGAGGGTCTCGTAAGGGCAGGTGGAGTGATGGAGCGTCTCGTAAGGGCAGGTGGAGTGATGGAGCGTCTCGTAAGGGCAGGTGGAGTGATGGAGCGTCTCGTAAGGGCAGGTGGAGTGATGGAGGGTCTCGTAAGGGCAGGTGGAGTGATGGAGCGTCTCGTAAGAGCAGGTGGAGTGATGGAGGGTCTCGTAAGGGCAGGTGGAGTGATGGAGCGTCTCGTAAGGGCAGGTGGAGTGATGGAGCGTCTCGTAAGGGCAGGTGGAGTGATGGAGGGTCTCGTAAGGGCAGGTGGAGTGATGGAGGGTCTCGTAAGGGCAGGTGGAGTGATGGAGGGTCTCGTAAGGGCAGGTGGAGTGATGGAGGGGCTCGTAAGGGCAGGTGGAGAGATGGAGGGTCTCGTAAGGGCAGGTGGAGTGATGGAGGGTCTCGTAAGGGCAGGTGGAGTGATGGAGGGTCTCGTAAGGGCAGGTGGAGTGATGGAGGGACTCATAAGGGCAGGTGGAGTGATGGAGGGTCTCGTAAGGGCAGGTGGAGTGATGGAGGGTCTCGTAAGGGCAGGTGGAGTGATGGAGGGGCTCGTAAGGGCAGGTGGAGTGATGGAGGGGCTCGTAAGGGCAGGTGTAGTGATGGAGGGGCTCGTAAGGGCAGGTGGAGTGATGGAGGGTCTCGTAAGCGCAGATGGAGTGATGGAGCGTGTCATCCATGGCACCACTTTCAGGATTCAGCTCTGTGCTCTTCATCCTCAGTGCTCACACCAGTCTGCAGACTTCAGATCCTACAAAAATGCACAAACATTATACAAAAGCAGTTATTTTAACAGCACAATGCCATTTGATTTATGTATTAAAAATAACAAAAATGACCTTTATATTTGAGTAAAATCCCTAAAACCTTTTTTTCCCAACAAATGCTGCCATCATCTTTCCTTGCAGGTCCTGCTCCACCAGAAAAAAAAAAAAAATGCAGCAAATGCACAGAAATCAAGAATCAGAAAAGTGCTGTAATTTCTATGTTTGAAATTACAATAATTCAAATAAACTACAATTTAAGATTTAATAGATTTTGTTATCCATTTCTGTAGTATACTCACTCAAAGCCTTTGATGACAGCATTCAGCATCATGAGCCTCTCTCCACCGGGTACACACACGCGTGTTCTTCTGTCCCTGTAACATACAGACAAGATTCACGTTAACGTTACTTCTGTGATATGAGCTCAATACTAGCCTACATGCTGGTTGTAGCTGATGTGTTAACTCACTTTTTATCCAACTTAAATGTTCCTCAATTTATCAACAGTAATAAGGGACAAATAAAATATATAACATGTTTAGTTACTTTATAGATTTGATTATTTACCTTATTTATAGCACATTTGTCTAATATAAACAGTGTTGACAACAGTGAATTATCCTACATAATAGCACACAAAACGTTACATCACTCAGATGTCTTATTCATATTGGGATCTGCTCATCTGCAATACTTATACAATATTTTCCTTTCAGATGTAAATAGACATTTTAAATAAGCGTGTTTAAGATGTATATGGTTATGTAAATCCACTTTAGAGACGTAACGTTACGTGTGCTTACTGGAGCTCCCCTGTATACATAAAACATGTTTTTACGGCAAAATCACAACTGTACTATACTGTCTAACTCCTTTACACCTTAAACTACTCAACAGTAGTTTAACACATATGATTTAAACACAAGGAACCGTGTTTACTCACATTTGAAAAACCCCGCGTCGCTGATCTCTGTGATGTTTGATAATGACGTACCCTCTCGCGTGGCCTCCTGGGATAGAAGAGTATCCATCGGACGAGCACTCAAAAGTCTGGGCGGAAGCAGTAAGCCATCCGGGAACTTCTCGGCTACTCTTTTATGAATACTGATGTTTCGAACGTACTGCTTCTGTCACGTACTGTTTTCTCCTACTATATAGTAGGAAAGTAGGCATATTCGAACGCACTATTAGTATACGTACGTCTGAATCTTGCGAGAATTAGTACGTCACCCAGGTAATTCTCGCCTACTCTTTTATGATTCGTACATACTTTTCGCTCGCCTACTCTTTTTCCCATACTATATAGTAGGGAAGTATGCGGTTTCGAACGCAGCCACAGTCTCTATATGATAATATCTAGGTGAAAGAGTCTCTATGTGATGGGATTTATCTGACCTCAGTGACGTGAGACAGCTAGCAGACGGGCGGTTTAGCCAGTCTGTCTGCTTCCTGACCTGAGCCCCAGATTGTCATGTTTGAGCTCTCAAGGTGATCTCCCATCTCCATTACTCAGATTGGCCTTGCCCCTTCCAAGAAATCACTATCACTGTTTTAACCACCGTGGGCTCAAGAATAATTGAATCTTATCTTATTATTGCGCAGCATCACCAGACATGACTCCCAAGTTTATCTTTGCATGAATGTTTATTAGCAGACGGCAGAAAGTCAGTTCAGCGAGTTCAAAGAGACTCAAACAATTACACATTTATGTGTTAAGAAATTCATGTCACATCCCAATTCTAGACAACTAAATCATAAGACAAACTAGTTTTAGTATACATTTGTTCCATTTTTTCTCTTTGGCTGCACAGTACATTTTAGCATTTCCGGTGGCATGTTACTTTTAAGAATATTAAAGTAGGAATTGATCAAACTAATAAGATCATTTTAATATAACTTACATATTCTCATTACCACTATTTTAAAGAAAATACTTAAATCTCCACAATCATTCATCAACAAAAAAGGTCATTTTTTAAAAATCATTCCAAACCCATATGACCTTCACAAAAGGTTTGCAGCCTCAGTCACTGTTCACTTTAACTGCAGCATTTTTGCGTAATGAAATATCATGCCTAATGTACTTTTGTGTTGCAGCGAAGAAAGAAAGTCATACAGGTTTAGATTATATTATTCTAAAATAAATTGTGTCCAGTGCAAATCTTAAAAAAGAAAAAAAGTTTAGTATAAAAGAACTAATTACATTTATTCATCGAGCAGACGCTCTTATTCAAATCGACACAGAAATGTGGAACATCACAAGCAATGTCATAAAATCCAAAAACAGTCATATTACACAATGCCAAATATAAGATGGCTCATTACACAAGCTTTTTTAAATAAACAAATAAGAGAGTTTTATGTATTTAAGAAATACATAGTAAATGCCTTCGTTTATGATTGTGAATTAGTTGTGTTTGCAGAAATGGTGTCTTTTGCTGGCTTCACGTGCTATTCGAATTATCACAAATACTAGTTTTCTTAGTTAAGAAATTGGAAATGAACGGCCTCTCAAGTAAAAATTTGAATGCAATGAGCTATTAATCACGACTTCAGAAGTAAGACATTTCCAATAGCATGTAAAGGCAGCATTTATCTGGTTCTTGAAAGTTGTGATGGCCTCAGCAGATCTGTTGGAGTTTTTCAGCTCATTCTATCCGAGATGAACAGAATAGTGATGGGTCAACCAGGTGATGATTTTTCAGTGACCAGGAATAAATGGAACAGTTACTGACAAAACTTATACAGCTCACACGTGCTAATGTTCCAGTGCACCATCATCAGTCAATAAACATGAGCTTATATCAAAAGACCATTGAAATAGGTTTGATTGATAAATAATTAAAATCTTAACTTGATCAATAAAGATTTATTTAATGCTCCCCGTGTTATATTTCAACCTCAATACATTGTGGACAGCCTAATACATGGTCAAAAGTCATTTTATCAAATATATTAAGTAAGTAAGTATTAAGAAAGTTCCAACCTACCTTTCATATAAATCCTGACAGAGAAAACGCATGACAGACGAGCAGCAGGTGAATAATCAGGAGATGCTGGTGAATGAAAAACAGACCAAAAGAGTAATCAAAATAATTTCTTCCTTTTTACATTAAATCTTTCTGAATTTCAACTTAAGAGTAAAACTTACAGTCACAGTTGAGCTTGGCTACTACACAATTCCATAAAAACCAGCTGAAACAAACCACGAAAGCTATCGAATGCAATAACATGCTTGTACTAGCTGGAAAACCATAAGAGCATATGGAATTCACTTTTAAATCTTTGCTGTGGTGCATCATGGGAGGTGGAAGACACCAAGTGTATGAAGGGGTTTGTTTGTTGTTTAAAAATTAAACAGTTTTTCAAATAGCAAATATGTATAAATGTCTGTAAAATAAAAAATTGTGGATTAGGGAATGTACAAAAAGCTTTTTATATTGAGATTTGGTTGTTTGGTGAATTTAATTCCTGGTTGTTTGTATGTCTATCAATGGTTGTACCCATGAGTACAAATGCCTAGAAGCTGAATTTGCACAGGATGGTCAGTCTGTGATGGAAGCTGGAGAGTGAGAAAGCTGATGAAGGTTGGTCTGTATATTTTCTGCTTTCACAGACAGGGTTTAAGCCTAGTCTCAGACTTCAATGCATGTTTGTGCTCTTTTAACTGAAAGCAACTTGCACTGACACATATCATGTCAGTACCATTATTCTGTTTCAAGATACAAACTGGTAATGCTTTTTTTTCCCCTTAATGTATGTTCATATTTTAGCCTAATTTAGATAAGGCCTGATCATGGCTTAATCTGTCTTAATTTGTTTTGTAGATTATTTACCCTGCCTATATTTCTATTTTTAATGTAATTTTTTTTTTTTGGGAGATTCAAAAGAAACTGTCTAGTTTTGGCATATATTGTTTGTATATATTTTTTTTCATTCTAGGATTTCTTTAGTCTTCACTGGGGTTTTATTTATTGTTTTTCAGATGCTTAATTGTCACTGGAAATGGGTGAGGAGTTAATTGCTTTTTAATTGTCACTGGAAAATAGTAACATTCAGCTACAGCCCACACAAAACTTGTAGCGTGTTTATCCCACAGCTCTTCAGATTTAGTGATTTGAATTAGAACCATTTCTAATAAGGACGGTCTTTGTGTACCTAAAAGGTGTAAAGGGACTTGTTTTATTTTAATCCTAAACATATGAATCCTTTAGATCTGTGCAATTTAATTAATTATTTGAACATTGAATTAAGAACTTAATTGTTCTTAATATTGAACCATTTAATAGTTTGCCCATTAGGCATTTTCGAGCACCTAATTTATTGACTGCTATAAATTTAATTTCTGTTTAATGTTTTAAATGTTTTCATTTAAATGTATAGTTAGTTTTATACAGTGTTGAATCAGAATGGGTTAAATTGTAATAGACTGAATGCAGTGTTTTAATGGCATTGCTGGGTGTACAGTTAATCAGACTAAAGAGCCATTTTGCCCTCGATGTTAGGTATCTGTTGTCCCTGAAATTGTGCGAACTGAAATCGGTAAAAACAAAGTTTGGTAAATGTTTTGATGCAAGTTATGCTATGTACAGCAAGTAAAAGTAGCACATTTGAAAATTGTCAACCAGATTAAGTCATTGGAATATTATCAAAGGAAAAAAGTCTTTAAAACTAGAAGAGAAATCTGTTAGTTATTATGGCACCTTTGATCCTCTGATCATAGTAATGTGGTTATGTAATGTGGTGCTTGTAGTATGTTTTTTTTTATCCCATTTGTTAAAATCCCTTTGTGTACTGCTCTTATAAACGTATTAAATCTCAATGTGCATAACTTATTTGTAGTGTTATGGGTATTTTACAGTCTCTTTTAGCAGCCGGCCTATGCCAGCGTTTTACCAGTCTTTAAGAGTTTTTTTTTTTATATTTTGCTTTTTTACGCTTTCACACAGATTTGGGTATTATTTATTTTATTTGGTGTATCATGTTAGCTATTCTGTTTTCTCTGTAGGTTTGAGATCTAAAGTGGTCTGATATGATCTCTATCACTGAGATGGTATCGTTCATGTGGTCCTTAGTATGGACTTTGTATGGAAGTTGTAAACTTGTCTTGTATTTTGTTATACTTTGTTTTGTTTATGCTTTCATTTTAAAGCCTGGGATATAGTCCATGTTTCTATGTTTTTTTTAAAGCCTTTGTTAACTAAATTTTTGGTACTACCCTTTTATTTTTGTCCCTTTCATGATTGTACTTGTGCCCAGATTCCCCTTTGTGTAATTTGTAATACCCTATTTGTAAACCTTAACCCTTTTTATTAATTTTCAAAATTATTTTAAAGTACTTGGCAGGTTTGCAGCCTAACTGTCCCAACTAATTTGCAGCTATCAATCTAAATTTGTTTATATTTACAAAATACAATTATGTTGGCCAATGAAAAAATTGGAAAACTTTTCTTTGTAACTTTTTTTTCAGTATAAAAAAAGGTTCAAGCGAATGAACAAATCACAGATTCTTGATCTTATTGCATTTTACAAAATGTCCCAACGTTTCTGGAAACGGGGTTATAATACTAATAGAGGTGTATTTAACAATGTGGCTGTTAAAGTTTTAGGGGTGGTTATACATTGATGCATTAATTGAATGTTAATCTGTTTAAAATAAAATAAAAATCAGTCTTGAAGTTTGTTCTTGTTAATGTCGATGTGTATGTGGATTGTAATTTGTAAGTTTGCCATTCAGCAAGTTTGCTATTCTTTGCATTTATTTAATCTTGTAATGCTTCCATACCTCTGTTTCCTTTCCCATTTAAACTACTTGTATTTATGCCTTTGTCCTAATTGTTTGTCAATTTTAGTTGTATAGTGCTTCTCAAAATGGTTTAAATGTGCCTTTATGCCACTTTATTTTAGCCTTTGTGCTCCTTTTTATCATTTTTATTGATTTATGTCCTTGTGTCCTCTTCAATGCTCCATTTGTTTAAGTTTATGATTGTCAAAAATTATGGCCTATGTTCATTTATTATTTTAACTTTTTGTTCTGTAAGTTAGTTTTTTGATGCTGTCTTTTTTATATACTTTTTTTTTTTTTTTAGTATTTGGGCACTTTTGTAAAAAGTAAAATAATTTTTGTGCCCCGTTGTAGTGATAGTTTTTAGTCTACATTTATTCCTTGTGGTGTTTGATTTAATTTTAAATGCCCTTTATGCCTTAAAGCTCCTTTATTTTTGTCTCGGCACTTATGTCCTTATCGTGGTCTCAATAGCCCTTTTGTATTTGTGAATTTTCCCATCTTTGTATTTATTGTATTCCCATCTCTTGCCTTTGCATTTGTCTTTATGACTGCTCTTGTCTTTGCATTTTTTTCCCCAAGCCTATATATATATATATATATATATATATATGTCTTCCATGTATCTTTTTAATTTATGCTCCTGGCCTGATTAGCCATTATGCTGTTTTATGGCCCAGTCCCATTGACCATTTTATGCCCATTCCTATTTTTATAAAATGGTTGTATTTTTTATTGGAATGTACTGCATAAAATGTTTTGTCTTTACTGTTTGTGTATTTTGTATAGTTATGTACTTGTTTTTATTCTGACTGACTTCTGTATGTTAGCATTAGTGGGTGTCTTACTATGCCCTTTTTTGCTTTGTGATTCTTCTCTATGCCTATTTGTGCCTGATGCTACTATTTCATTCATGCCTATTTGAATTTTTTTCTCCCCCCTGGCTATCGGGTTCACTGGGTACTTCGTTCGTCTTCATGAACTTCTGGAAATGGGGAGAACTTAAGTGTTCAACCTTTGGACTTGGGTGGGTGGGACAGACTTGTGTTTGACTTGGGTGGGTCTTATGTGGATCTTGGGTCGGTGGGTTGATTCAACCCTGCACCCCAACAGTCTACATCAACTTCAAGTGCATATCAAAGTCCCTTAAGCTACAATATATAGGTGTGCCCCCCACTCACAAAGAAAAATTTTTTTCTTAAGTGTTTATTTATATTGTACTAATTAGGTTTTTTTGTTTTTGGTTTCACCTCTTGTTCCATTTAAGATCAAATTAGTCTTTGTCCTTTTTTTATTAACCCTTTCTATTTCTATTTTATGACCCTTTTTTCTGTCTTTGCATTTATGGTATATTTAGGTTTTTATTTTAATTAACACATTGTTTTTTTATTATTGTGTACCTTTTAATGCATTTGGCTAATTCTGGCTTTTTTTAACCATGTTTGTTCATGAGTTTTATGAAATTGCACTGTCCCCTTTTAAATAAACCAATAAATCAAATCAATGCCAATTCATGTCTGCCCTTCTTATATTGTAAAGCTTTGTATGGAAGTTGTTAACTTGTCTTGTATTTTGTTATACTTTGTTTTGTTGGTTTTTATTTTAAAGTATTTTTTACTTGGGTTATGGTCCATATTTCTGTTTCCATGTTTTTTTTTTTAAAGCCTGTGTTAACCTTTTTGTTTCTATCCTTTTATGATTTTACTTGTGCCCATATGCCACTTTGTGTAATTTGTAAAACCCTATTTGTAAATCCTTACCCCTTTTTTAAAGTTTCAAAATTACTTCAAAGTACTTTTCTTTTTTGTTTTATTTTGTGTTCCCATTATCCTGTGTTGGCTGGTCCCCCCAGCTGTTTAAAAAATCCAGTCCAGTCTGATGTCTTTCCATTGATGCTGCTCCCACCACCTCCTCTACCCATGTCATCTAATTAATGGGGCCTGTGTCCGCTGAATTCATTGGTCACACCTCTCTCCAGCTCCACATTGTCAAGTTGCCACTCATGCTCCTTTGCCTCTATTACTTTCAATTTATTTGTGGTTTCACATTTTACAGTTTTGTATTCCTGTTTAAGTTTACTTGTAACTTAGGGTTAGGGTTAGGGTTAGGGTTAGGGTTAGGGTTAGAGTTAGAGTTAGGGTTAGAGTTAGGGTTAGGGTTAGGGTTAGGTTTTTGATATTACAACGGCTCCCCCCTAACTGAAACAGTTGCTTCAAGAAGGTTTGGAATAGAGAGTCCGAGGAGATGCACGGGCCTACGTCTGTTAGATCTTACCCATACCTGTGAGTGGTACTCCGGTCCGGGAGCCCCTTAAATCTTTATGGATTTTTGTTAGACCTAGTTCTATCTGTTGTTTTGGATTCAAGAATGAGAACCTACTCCCTCAAAGTTATTTTGTGAGGGAAATATTCGAGACATTTCGTCAGTGGTGTACCTTAGGATCCTCAAGTGTTTCGGCCTTTCAACAACCAGACACTCTCCTCTAAGGCGGCCCGCCAGGGTGATCAATTCCCTGGCTAATGTCTCGTAGCCAATCACTAAACGGGTGTTGCTAGAATCTCAATGCTGTGATAGTTGGATTCTGCATTACGATTTTAAGGATTTTAGAGTGGTCGTTAATGCTCCGGTTCTCTAGATAAAAGGATTTTGGATTGTCGTGCTCCGCTCTGGTTCTCCTATCTAAACATTTTTTTAGAAAGTCCTATAACGCTCCGGATCTCCTATCCCTATTAAAAGGATTGGGGCCTTCCCCGGCTAAGCCAGAGAGCGGGCCCCCCCGAAAGTCCCCGGCATCCAAGAGACCCTGGACAACCGGGGGCTCCAAGGGAGTCCTTTGCCCAAATCAACCGGATCAAAGGTCCTCGGCCACTCTGAGCCGCACCCCAATGACCATTGGTTGACTTTGCCCTATTTTTAAGAACCTAGGTCGGGGTTCTAGCTGGCGGATGCACCTGTCGATGCATCAAGCTTCTACCAGCTTTCACCCCTAGAGTGAATGCAAGAACCAGACAGACATCATCCTTACCAAGGACAACCGCTGGGAGCATCCACCCCTGAGTCTTCCCCTATTTCCCTGGGGGGTTATATTCCAAGGCTTGATTGTTTCGTTAACGGTGAGAAATTAAATTATTTTTTATTCTGAGATATTAAGTAATTTTCTTTAGGAATATTTTAGAGCCGGTTCTGGCCATTCCGGCGATATATTTTTTGTGGGTCTTTTTGCGAGGGAAAGTCTTTAATTGGTCCAATTACTGTCCTAAATTGGTTTTCTTTGATCTTTAATTGATTCTGATTGGTTCACGCCTTTATCAGGGTGTTTTAAGGGGTAGAAGGTCCCAATTGTGGGTTTTGAAACTGTTCTAATTCCTCTATCAACTTGGGATGAACTCGGATTGGGTTATAGGTAATTTAGGAAGTCTTCTGGGTTTTAATTGGTTTCCATCGGGAACTGTGTTCTGATTGGTCGATACTTTTATGAGTTTTTATTCTTGGTCTATTACTTCGTTTAGAGGCGTTATGGGAGTGAAGTCTGGTTCTTTATATGACGTTCGGGTCTTACGGTAGTCTGCTTGTGTCTTGCTGGGTCCCGATTGGTGTTTATTGTGGCGCTGCTCTCTGATTGGTTGTATCTTGATTGCAGTGTTCCCCTTTTGTTTCTGGTTTCTATAGGCTTGGGATAAACTCGGATTGGGTTATAGGTAATTTAGGAAGTCTTCCGGGTTCTAATTGGTTTCCATCGTGCACTGTGTTCTGATTGGTCGATACTTTTATGAGTTTTATTTTTGGTCTATTACTTCCTTTAGAGGCGTTATGGGAGTGAAGTCTGGTTCTTTATATGACGTTCGGGTCTTACGGTAGTCTGCTTGTGTCTTGCTGGGTCCCGATTGGTGTTTATTGTAGCGCTGCTCTCTGATTGGTTGTATCTTAATCGCAGTGTTTTCCTTTTGTTTCTAGTTCTATTAAGAATGGGTAGAATCTATATCTTTGTTTCGGATGTCTTTATGATCTAGGCTATTTTCTAGTAGGTGATCTGTGTCATTTCCGCTCTCTGATTGGTCGAGGTAATTTTTCATTTTCTAGGTGTAGTTTAAGGGTTTGGGTAGGGTAAGGGAGAGGGTAGGTTTAGGGTGTTAAGGTGGGGTGAGGTGGGGAAAGGTGTGGGAGGTAGGGTAGGGGAGAGGAGGGAGAATGGGTAGGGATAAGGGTAGGTGTTAGGGAAAGGGTTAGGGTAGGTGTTAGGGAAGGGATGGGGTGGGTGTTAGGTGGGGATGGGGGTAGGTGTTAGGGAAGAGGTGGGTAGGGGGTAGGTTAAGGTGGGGGGTAGGGGGTAGGGGTAGGTGTTAGGTAGGGGGTGAGGTGGGGAAGGGGTGGGGAAAGGGTAGGTGTTAGGGAAGGAGTAGGGTAGGTGTTAGTTTGGGGATGGGGGTAGATGTTAGGTAGGAGGTGGGTAGGGGTAGGTTGAAGTGGGGGGTCGGGGTAGGTGTTAGGTAGGGGGTAGGGGTGGGGGGGTAGGGTTTCGGATGGTCTAATTTGTCCTAGATACCGGATAGAAATTGGTATATTTGACGAACTCGTATCTCCGGGATATTTGAATCGCATAGTTTGGGACGAGATATGCTGTAACGGATCTGAAAGTGTTAGGCCTGTCTGGGCCACCCACTTTCCTGCCTGTCTGGGCATTTGGTCCATTCCCTAAGCCCGGTCCCTCCTCCTAATGATCAGGGGAGAAAGGGACCCGGCAAGGGAGGCATATCGTGTAAGTGTGACGTATTTCAAAATCGATTATCTAATCTCCAAATTTGGTGGGTCTGTCAAAGAACGGAGTAGAAAGAGGTCTATTAGTTCATTTGCAGAGGGGTAAGATAAATTCCGACAGCTCTGGCTAGGTTAGGTTTTTGATATTACAACGGCTCCCCCCTAACTGAAACAGTTGCTTCAAGAAGGTTTGGAATAGAGAGTCCGAGGAGATGCACGGGCCTACGTCTGTTAGATCTTACCCATACCTGTGAGTGGTACTCCGGTCCGGGAGCCCCTTAAATCTTTATGGATTTTTGTTAGACCTAGTTCTATCTGTTGTTTTGGATTCAAGAATGAGAACCTACTCCCTCAAAGTTATTTTGTGAGGGAAATATTCGAGACATTTCGTCAGTGGTGTACCTTAGGATCCTCAAGTGTTTCGGCCTTTCAACAACCAGACACTCTCCTCTAAGGCGGCCCGCCAGGGTGATCAATTCCCTGGCTAATGTCTCGTAGCCAATCACTAAACGGGTGTTGCTAGAATCTCAATGCTGTGATAGTTGGATTCTGCATTACGATTTTAAGGATTTTAGAGTGGTCGTTAATGCTCCGGTTCTCTAGATAAAAGGATTTTGGATTGTCGTGCTCCGCTCTGGTTCTCCTATCTAAACATTTTTTTAGAAAGTCCTATAACGCTCCGGATCTCCTATCCCTATTAAAAGGATTGGGGCCTTCCCCGGCTAAGCCAGAGAGCGGGCCCCCCCGAAAGTCCCCGGCATCCAAGAGACCCTGGACAACCGGGGGCTCCAAGGGAGTCCTTTGCCCAAATCAACCGGATCAAAGGTCCTCGGCCACTCTGAGCCGCACCCCAATGACCATTGGTTGACTTTGCCCTATTTTTAAGAACCTAGGTCGGGGTTCTAGCTGGCGGATGCACCTGTCGATGCATCAAGCTTCTACCAGCTTTCACCCCTAGAGTGAATGCAAGAACCAGACAGACATCATCCTTACCAAGGACAACCGCTGGGAGCATCCACCCCTGAGTCTTCCCCTATTTCCCTGGGGGGTTATATTCCAAGGCTTGATTGTTTCGTTAACGGTGAGAAATTAAATTATTTTTTATTCTGAGATATTAAGTAATTTTCTTTAGGAATATTTTAGAGCCGGTTCTGGCCATTCCGGCGATATATTTTTTGTGGGTCTTTTTGCGAGGGAAAGTCTTTAATTGGTCCAATTACTGTCCTAAATTGGTTTTCTTTGATCTTTAATTGATTCTGATTGGTTCACGCCTTTATCAGGGTGTTTTAAGGGGTAGAAGGTCCCAATTGTGGGTTTTGAAACTGTTCTAATTCCTCTATCAACTTGGGATGAACTCGGATTGGGTTATAGGTAATTTAGGAAGTCTTCTGGGTTTTAATTGGTTTCCATCGGGAACTGTGTTCTGATTGGTCGATACTTTTATGAGTTTTTATTCTTGGTCTATTACTTCGTTTAGAGGCGTTATGGGAGTGAAGTCTGGTTCTTTATATGACGTTCGGGTCTTACGGTAGTCTGCTTGTGTCTTGCTGGGTCCCGATTGGTGTTTATTGTGGCGCTGCTCTCTGATTGGTTGTATCTTGATTGCAGTGTTCCCCTTTTGTTTCTGGTTTCTATAGGCTTGGGATAAACTCGGATTGGGTTATAGGTAATTTAGGAAGTCTTCCGGGTTCTAATTGGTTTCCATCGTGCACTGTGTTCTGATTGGTCGATACTTTTATGAGTTTTATTTTTGGTCTATTACTTCCTTTAGAGGCGTTATGGGAGTGAAGTCTGGTTCTTTATATGACGTTCGGGTCTTACGGTAGTCTGCTTGTGTCTTGCTGGGTCCCGATTGGTGTTTATTGTAGCGCTGCTCTCTGATTGGTTGTATCTTAATCGCAGTGTTTTCCTTTTGTTTCTAGTTCTATTAAGAATGGGTAGAATCTATATCTTTGTTTCGGATGTCTTTATGATCTAGGCTATTTTCTAGTAGGTGATCTGTGTCATTTCCGCTCTCTGATTGGTCGAGGTAATTTTTCATTTTCTAGGTGTAGTTTAAGGGTTTGGGTAGGGTAAGGGAGAGGGTAGGTTTAGGGTGTTAAGGTGGGGTGAGGTGGGGAAAGGTGTGGGAGGTAGGGTAGGGGAGAGGAGGGAGAATGGGTAGGGATAAGGGTAGGTGTTAGGGAAAGGGTTAGGGTAGGTGTTAGGGAAGGGATGGGGTGGGTGTTAGGTGGGGATGGGGGTAGGTGTTAGGGAAGAGGTGGGTAGGGGGTAGGTTAAGGTGGGGGGTAGGGGGTAGGGGTAGGTGTTAGGTAGGGGGTGAGGTGGGGAAGGGGTGGGGAAAGGGTAGGTGTTAGGGAAGGAGTAGGGTAGGTGTTAGTTTGGGGATGGGGGTAGATGTTAGGTAGGAGGTGGGTAGGGGTAGGTTGAAGTGGGGGGTCGGGGTAGGTGTTAGGTAGGGGGTAGGGGTGGGGGGGTAGGGTTTCGGATGGTCTAATTTGTCCTAGATACCGGATAGAAATTGGTATATTTGACGAACTCGTATCTCCGGGATATTTGAATCGCATAGTTTGGGACGAGATATGCTGTAACGGATCTGAAAGTGTTAGGCCTGTCTGGGCCACCCACTTTCCTGCCTGTCTGGGCATTTGGTCCATTCCCTAAGCCCGGTCCCTCCTCCTAATGATCAGGGGAGAAAGGGACCCGGCAAGGGAGGCATATCGTGTAAGTGTGACGTATTTCAAAATCGATTATCTAATCTCCAAATTTGGTGGGTCTGTCAAAGAACGGAGTAGAAAGAGGTCTATTAGTTCATTTGCAGAGGGGTAAGATAAATTCCGACAGCTCTGGCTAGGTTAGGTTTTTGATATTACAACGGCTCCCCCCTAACTGAAACAGTTGCTTCAAGAAGGTTTGGAATAGAGAGTCCGAGGAGATGCACGGGCCTACGTCTGTTAGATCTTACCCATACCTGTGAGTGGTACTCCGGTCCGGGAGCCCCTTAAATCTTTATGGATTTTTGTTAGACCTAGTTCTATCTGTTGTTTTGGATTCAAGAATGAGAACCTACTCCCTCAAAGTTATTTTGTGAGGGAAATATTCGAGACATTTCGTCAGTGGTGTACCTTAGGATCCTCAAGTGTTTCGGCCTTTCAACAACCAGACACTCTCCTCTAAGGCGGCCCGCCAGGGTGATCAATTCCCTGGCTAATGTCTCGTAGCCAATCACTAAACGGGTGTTGCTAGAATCTCAATGCTGTGATAGTTGGATTCTGCATTACGATTTTAAGGATTTTAGAGTGGTCGTTAATGCTCCGGTTCTCTAGATAAAAGGATTTTGGATTGTCGTGCTCCGCTCTGGTTCTCCTATCTAAACATTTTTTTAGAAAGTCCTATAACGCTCCGGATCTCCTATCCCTATTAAAAGGATTGGGGCCTTCCCCGGCTAAGCCAGAGAGCGGGCCCCCCCGAAAGTCCCCGGCATCCAAGAGACCCTGGACAACCGGGGGCTCCAAGGGAGTCCTTTGCCCAAATCAACCGGATCAAAGGTCCTCGGCCACTCTGAGCCGCACCCCAATGACCATTGGTTGACTTTGCCCTATTTTTAAGAACCTAGGTCGGGGTTCTAGCTGGCGGATGCACCTGTCGATGCATCAAGCTTCTACCAGCTTTCACCCCTAGAGTGAATGCAAGAACCAGACAGACATCATCCTTACCAAGGACAACCGCTGGGAGCATCCACCCCTGAGTCTTCCCCTATTTCCCTGGGGGGTTATATTCCAAGGCTTGATTGTTTCGTTAACGGTGAGAAATTAAATTATTTTTTATTCTGAGATATTAAGTAATTTTCTTTAGGAATATTTTAGAGCCGGTTCTGGCCATTCCGGCGATATATTTTTTGTGGGTCTTTTTGCGAGGGAAAGTCTTTAATTGGTCCAATTACTGTCCTAAATTGGTTTTCTTTGATCTTTAATTGATTCTGATTGGTTCACGCCTTTATCAGGGTGTTTTAAGGGGTAGAAGGTCCCAATTGTGGGTTTTGAAACTGTTCTAATTCCTCTATCAACTTGGGATGAACTCGGATTGGGTTATAGGTAATTTAGGAAGTCTTCTGGGTTTTAATTGGTTTCCATCGGGAACTGTGTTCTGATTGGTCGATACTTTTATGAGTTTTTATTCTTGGTCTATTACTTCGTTTAGAGGCGTTATGGGAGTGAAGTCTGGTTCTTTATATGACGTTCGGGTCTTACGGTAGTCTGCTTGTGTCTTGCTGGGTCCCGATTGGTGTTTATTGTGGCGCTGCTCTCTGATTGGTTGTATCTTGATTGCAGTGTTCCCCTTTTGTTTCTGGTTTCTATAGGCTTGGGATAAACTCGGATTGGGTTATAGGTAATTTAGGAAGTCTTCCGGGTTCTAATTGGTTTCCATCGTGCACTGTGTTCTGATTGGTCGATACTTTTATGAGTTTTATTTTTGGTCTATTACTTCCTTTAGAGGCGTTATGGGAGTGAAGTCTGGTTCTTTATATGACGTTCGGGTCTTACGGTAGTCTGCTTGTGTCTTGCTGGGTCCCGATTGGTGTTTATTGTAGCGCTGCTCTCTGATTGGTTGTATCTTAATCGCAGTGTTTTCCTTTTGTTTCTAGTTCTATTAAGAATGGGTAGAATCTATATCTTTGTTTCGGATGTCTTTATGATCTAGGCTATTTTCTAGTAGGTGATCTGTGTCATTTCCGCTCTCTGATTGGTCGAGGTAATTTTTCATTTTCTAGGTGTAGTTTAAGGGTTTGGGTAGGGTAAGGGAGAGGGTAGGTTTAGGGTGTTAAGGTGGGGTGAGGTGGGGAAAGGTGTGGGAGGTAGGGTAGGGGAGAGGAGGGAGAATGGGTAGGGATAAGGGTAGGTGTTAGGGAAAGGGTTAGGGTAGGTGTTAGGGAAGGGATGGGGTGGGTGTTAGGTGGGGATGGGGGTAGGTGTTAGGGAAGAGGTGGGTAGGGGGTAGGTTAAGGTGGGGGGTAGGGGGTAGGGGTAGGTGTTAGGTAGGGGGTGAGGTGGGGAAGGGGTGGGGAAAGGGTAGGTGTTAGGGAAGGAGTAGGGTAGGTGTTAGTTTGGGGATGGGGGTAGATGTTAGGTAGGAGGTGGGTAGGGGTAGGTTGAAGTGGGGGGTCGGGGTAGGTGTTAGGTAGGGGGTAGGGGTGGGGGGGTAGGGTTTCGGATGGTCTAATTTGTCCTAGATACCGGATAGAAATTGGTATATTTGACGAACTCGTATCTCCGGGATATTTGAATCGCATAGTTTGGGACGAGATATGCTGTAACGGATCTGAAAGTGTTAGGCCTGTCTGGGCCACCCACTTTCCTGCCTGTCTGGGCATTTGGTCCATTCCCTAAGCCCGGTCCCTCCTCCTAATGATCAGGGGAGAAAGGGACCCGGCAAGGGAGGCATATCGTGTAAGTGTGACGTATTTCAAAATCGATTATCTAATCTCCAAATTTGGTGGGTCTGTCAAAGAACGGAGTAGAAAGAGGTCTATTAGTTCATTTGCAGAGGGGTAAGATAAATTCCGACAGCTCTGGCTAGGTTAGGTTTTTGATATTACAACGGCTCCCCCCTAACTGAAACAGTTGCTTCAAGAAGGTTTGGAATAGAGAGTCCGAGGAGATGCACGGGCCTACGTCTGTTAGATCTTACCCATACCTGTGAGTGGTACTCCGGTCCGGGAGCCCCTTAAATCTTTATGGATTTTTGTTAGACCTAGTTCTATCTGTTGTTTTGGATTCAAGAATGAGAACCTACTCCCTCAAAGTTATTTTGTGAGGGAAATATTCGAGACATTTCGTCAGTGGTGTACCTTAGGATCCTCAAGTGTTTCGGCCTTTCAACAACCAGACACTCTCCTCTAAGGCGGCCCGCCAGGGTGATCAATTCCCTGGCTAATGTCTCGTAGCCAATCACTAAACGGGTGTTGCTAGAATCTCAATGCTGTGATAGTTGGATTCTGCATTACGATTTTAAGGATTTTAGAGTGGTCGTTAATGCTCCGGTTCTCTAGATAAAAGGATTTTGGATTGTCGTGCTCCGCTCTGGTTCTCCTATCTAAACATTTTTTTAGAAAGTCCTATAACGCTCCGGATCTCCTATCCCTATTAAAAGGATTGGGGCCTTCCCCGGCTAAGCCAGAGAGCGGGCCCCCCCGAAAGTCCCCGGCATCCAAGAGACCCTGGACAACCGGGGGCTCCAAGGGAGTCCTTTGCCCAAATCAACCGGATCAAAGGTCCTCGGCCACTCTGAGCCGCACCCCAATGACCATTGGTTGACTTTGCCCTATTTTTAAGAACCTAGGTCGGGGTTCTAGCTGGCGGATGCACCTGTCGATGCATCAAGCTTCTACCAGCTTTCACCCCTAGAGTGAATGCAAGAACCAGACAGACATCATCCTTACCAAGGACAACCGCTGGGAGCATCCACCCCTGAGTCTTCCCCTATTTCCCTGGGGGGTTATATTCCAAGGCTTGATTGTTTCGTTAACGGTGAGAAATTAAATTATTTTTTATTCTGAGATATTAAGTAATTTTCTTTAGGAATATTTTAGAGCCGGTTCTGGCCATTCCGGCGATATATTTTTTGTGGGTCTTTTTGCGAGGGAAAGTCTTTAATTGGTCCAATTACTGTCCTAAATTGGTTTTCTTTGATCTTTAATTGATTCTGATTGGTTCACGCCTTTATCAGGGTGTTTTAAGGGGTAGAAGGTCCCAATTGTGGGTTTTGAAACTGTTCTAATTCCTCTATCAACTTGGGATGAACTCGGATTGGGTTATAGGTAATTTAGGAAGTCTTCTGGGTTTTAATTGGTTTCCATCGGGAACTGTGTTCTGATTGGTCGATACTTTTATGAGTTTTTATTCTTGGTCTATTACTTCGTTTAGAGGCGTTATGGGAGTGAAGTCTGGTTCTTTATATGACGTTCGGGTCTTACGGTAGTCTGCTTGTGTCTTGCTGGGTCCCGATTGGTGTTTATTGTGGCGCTGCTCTCTGATTGGTTGTATCTTGATTGCAGTGTTCCCCTTTTGTTTCTGGTTTCTATAGGCTTGGGATAAACTCGGATTGGGTTATAGGTAATTTAGGAAGTCTTCCGGGTTCTAATTGGTTTCCATCGTGCACTGTGTTCTGATTGGTCGATACTTTTATGAGTTTTATTTTTGGTCTATTACTTCCTTTAGAGGCGTTATGGGAGTGAAGTCTGGTTCTTTATATGACGTTCGGGTCTTACGGTAGTCTGCTTGTGTCTTGCTGGGTCCCGATTGGTGTTTATTGTAGCGCTGCTCTCTGATTGGTTGTATCTTAATCGCAGTGTTTTCCTTTTGTTTCTAGTTCTATTAAGAATGGGTAGAATCTATATCTTTGTTTCGGATGTCTTTATGATCTAGGCTATTTTCTAGTAGGTGATCTGTGTCATTTCCGCTCTCTGATTGGTCGAGGTAATTTTTCATTTTCTAGGTGTAGTTTAAGGGTTTGGGTAGGGTAAGGGAGAGGGTAGGTTTAGGGTGTTAAGGTGGGGTGAGGTGGGGAAAGGTGTGGGAGGTAGGGTAGGGGAGAGGAGGGAGAATGGGTAGGGATAAGGGTAGGTGTTAGGGAAAGGGTTAGGGTAGGTGTTAGGGAAGGGATGGGGTGGGTGTTAGGTGGGGATGGGGGTAGGTGTTAGGGAAGAGGTGGGTAGGGGGTAGGTTAAGGTGGGGGGTAGGGGGTAGGGGTAGGTGTTAGGTAGGGGGTGAGGTGGGGAAGGGGTGGGGAAAGGGTAGGTGTTAGGGAAGGAGTAGGGTAGGTGTTAGTTTGGGGATGGGGGTAGATGTTAGGGTTAGGGTTAGGTTAGGGTTAGGTAATAGGGTGAAATACGAATTTGAGCCCCCATACAATTGAGCCCCCAGGGCATTTCTCTGTGTTCCCGGGGTCCCACAGAGCTGAAACTCGGGCCATATACTAACTGGAGGGCGGGGAGTCTATTGCACACGGTTTGGTAGCTCTAGCGCCACCATGTGTCGATAAACAGTAGGTCAGCCGGCTAATGTTGGCCCCTACGGAGCTCAGGTTTTGTCCACAAACACATTAATGGGAGCAGGTTCACTCGAAGGGGCTCGGCCCCGCTCCTCTGGCTCGTTCGGTTTGGTTTTGGGGCACCAGTGAATCTTGGCACAATTGGCAGGTTGAATGAATCACATGTGATGTCACTCCATATATGATGCCGTAACTCTTGTGATGTGTCCATCACAGGAAGGTCAAAAAGGTCAAGGGCTTTTTCAATGATGCAGAGGTCAGTGAGAGGGTAGGTTTTGGGTAGGGGTCCGGTGGGCGGGGCTTGTTTTTAGCTGGCGTGAGAGGGTAGGTTTTGGGTAGGGGTCCGGTGGGCGGGGCTTGTTTTTAGCTGGCGTGAGAGGGTAGGTTTTGGGTAGGGGTCCGGTGGGCGGGGCTTGTTTTTAGCTGGCGTGAGAGGGTAGGTTTTGGGTAGGTGTTGTGTTTGCAAATGAATTCGCAACACATCTGATGTCGTACAGAGTGTGATGCCGTACCATATCTGATGTCGTACAGAGTGTGATGCCGTACCATATCTGATCCGTACCATATCTGATGTCGTACAGAGTTTGATGGCGTACCATATCTGATGTCGTACAGAGTGTGATGTCGTACCATATCTGATGTTGTACAGAGTTTGATGGCGTACCATATCTGATGTCGTACAGAGTGTGATGTCGTACCATATCTGATGTTGTACAGAGTTTGATGGCGTACCATATCTGATGTCGTACAGAGTGTGATTTGGTACCATATCTGATGTCGTACAGAGTGTGATGTCGTACCATATCTGATGTCGTACAGAGTGTGATGCCGTACCACATCTGATCCGTACCATATCTGATGTAGTACAGAGTGTGATGTCGTACCATATCTGATGTCGTACAGAGTGTGATTTCGTACCACATTTGATGCCGTACCACTGGTGGTGTCGCGTCACTGTCTGTCTGTATGTAATAGGGTGAAATACGAATTTGAGCCCCCATACAATTGAGCCCCCAGGGCATTTCTCTGTGTTCCCGGGGTCCCACAGAGCTGAAACTCGGGCCATATACTAACTGGAGGGCGGGGAGTCTATTGCACACGGTTTGGTAGCTCTAGCGCCACCATGTGTCGATAAACAGTAGGTCAGCCGGCTAATGTTGGCCCCTACGGAGCTCAGGTTTTGTCCACAAACACATTAATGGGAGCAGGTTCACTCGAAGGGGCTCGGCCCCGCTCCTCTGGCTCGTTCGGTTTGGTTTTGGGGTACCAGTGAATCTTGGCACAATTGGCAGGTTGAATGAATCACATGTGATGTCACTCCATATATGATGCCGTAACTCTTGTGATGTGTCCATCATATTATTAAACTCTTCTTTTCTTTTCTTATTTTTAGATTCCAGATGACATCCTGAGACGTATCCTGCTTGAGGTCGTAAAAGAAGACGGAGATGTTGCTTTTAACAGACTGTCTTTGACGTGACGCGAATTCCGAGATGTTGTTTCAAACGAATCTTTTCGAAATGATTTGGGGGATGGAAAGAAAGGAGTCCTTGGTGGATTTTACAGCACCAAAGAATTTACAGGGTACTGCTCACACCATTGCACACGGTTTTGGTAGCTCTAGCGCCACCATGTGTTGATAAACAGTAGGTAATAGGGTGAAATACCAATTTGAGCCCCCATACAATTGAGCCCCCACGGCATTTCTCTGTGTTCCCGGGGTCCCACAGAGCTGAAACTCGGCCCATATACTAATTGGGGGGCGGGAGTCGAGACTTGTGTTTTTTGGAGGCGGGACTTGTGTTTTTTTGGAGGTGCGACTTGTCTTTTTGGTGTGAATTGTGTTTTTTTTGTGAACATATAGCTCCGCCCAGGAAGCAGTCAGCGCCAAAAGCTAGGTAGCATTCGAAAGGTCTTGGCGAGGCCTTTAAAATGACACCATACTTGTATCGTTAGGACCTTTGGGGGCGGAGCTATGGGACAAAATACATTTGTGTTTCAAAAAATTATCTCGGCCTAGGAAAGTCGAAACGACTCGTGGTTGGTGTCATTGGAAAGGTCTCTGCGAGTGCTTTCCAATGACACCTTGTTTGTGTCGCTGCGACCTTCCTAGGCCGAGATAATTTTTTGATACATGAATATATTTCGTCCAATAGCTCCGCCCAGGAAGCAGCCAGCGACATGAACTAGGTATCATTCGAAAGGGTTTTCTCAGACCTTTCCAACGAGACCACTGGGATGTCTCTGTGATGTGTGAGTCATGAGAGGTTGCTTCTCGACTTTGCAGTGTTTCGAACTGATGCCGTACCACATTTGATGCCGTACCACATTTGATGCCGTACCACATTTGATGCCGTACCACTGGTGGTGTCGCGTCACTGTCTGTCTGTATGTAATAGGGTGAAATACGAATTTGAGCCCCCATACAATTGAGCCCCCAGGGATTTCTCTGTGTTCCCGGGGTCCCACAGAGCTGAAACTCGGGCCATATACTAACTGGAGGGCGGGGAGTCTATTGCACATGGTTTGGTAGCTCTAGCACCACCATGTGTCGATAAACAGTAGGTCAGCCGGCTAATGTTGGCCCCTACGGAGCTCAGGTTTTGTCCACAAACACATTAATGGGAGCAGGTTCACTCGAAGGGGCTCGGCCCCGCTCCTCTGGCTCGTTCGGTTTGGTTTTGGGGCACCAGTGAATCTTGGCACAATTGGCAGGTTGAATGAATCACATGTGATGTCACTCCATATATGATGCCGTAACTCTTGTGATGTGTCCATCACAGGAAGGTCAAAAAGGTCAAGGGCTTTTTCAATGATGCAGAGGTCAGTGAGAGGGTAGGTTTTGGGTAGGGGTCCGGTGGGCGGGGCTTGTTTTTAGCTGGCGTGAGAGGGTAGGTTTTGGGTAGGGGTCCGGTGGGCGGGGCTTGTTTTTAGCTGGCGTGAGAGGGTAGGTTTTGGGTAGGGGTCCGGTGGGCGGGGCTTGTTTTTAGCTGGCGTGAGAGGGTAGGTTTTGGGTAGGTGTTGTGTTTGCAAATGAATTCGCAACACATCTGATGTCGTACAGAGTGTGATGCCGTACCATATCTGATGTCGTACAGAGTGTGATGCCGTACCATATCTGATCCGTACCATATCTGATGTCGTACAGAGTTTGATGGCGTACCATATCTGATGTCGTACAGAGTGTGATGTCGTACCATATCTGATGTTGTACAGAGTTTGATGGCGTACCATATCTGATGTCGGGTTAGGGTTAGGGTTAGGGTTAGGGTTAGGTTAGGGTTAGGGTTAGGTAATAGGGTGAAATACGAATTTGAGCCCCCATACAATTGAGCCCCCAGGGCATTTCTCTGTGTTCCCGGGGTCCCACAGAGCTGAAACTCGGGCCATATACTAACTGGAGGGCGGGGAGTCTATTGCACACGGTTTGGTAGCTCTAGCGCCACCATGTGTCGATAAACAGTAGGTCAGCCGGCTAATGTTGGCCCCTACGGAGCTCAGGTTTTGTCCACAAACACATTAATGGGAGCAGGTTCACTCGAAGGGGCTCGGCCCCGCTCCTCTGGCTCGTTCGGTTTGGTTTTGGGGCACCAGTGAATCTTGGCACAATTGGCAGGTTGAATGAATCACATGTGATGTCACTCCATATATGATGCCGTAACTCTTGTGATGTGTCCATCACAGGAAGGTCAAAAAGGTCAAGGGCTTTTTCAATGATGCAGAGGTCAGTGAGAGGGTAGGTTTTGGGTAGGGGTCCGGTGGGCGGGGCTTGTTTTTAGCTGGCGTGAGAGGGTAGGTTTTGGGTAGGGGTCCGGTGGGCGGGGCTTGTTTTTAGCTGGCGTGAGAGGGTAGGTTTTGGGTAGGGGTCCGGTGGGCGGGGCTTGTTTTTAGCTGGCGTGAGAGGGTAGGTTTTGGGTAGGTGTTGTGTTTGCAAATGAATTCGCAACACATCTGATGTCGTACAGAGTGTGATGCCGTACCATATCTGATGTCGTACAGAGTGTGATGCCGTACCATATCTGATCCGTACCATATCTGATGTCGTACAGAGTTTGATGGCGTACCATATCTGATGTCGTACAGAGTGTGATGTCGTACCATATCTGATGTTGTACAGAGTTTGATGGCGTACCATATCTGATGTCGTACAGAGTGTGATGTCGTACCATATCTGATGTTGTACAGAGTTTGATGGCGTACCATATCTGATGTCGTACAGAGTGTGATTTGGTACCATATCTGATGTCGTACAGAGTGTGATGTCGTACCATATCTGATGTCGTACAGAGTGTGATGCCGTACCATATCTGATCCGTACCATATCTGATGTCGTACAGAGTGTGATGTCGTACCATATCTGATGTCGTACAGAGTGTGATGCCGTACCACATTTGATGCCGTACCACTGGTGGTGTCGCGTCACTGTCTGTCTGTATGTAATAGGGTGAAATACGAATTTGAGCCCCCATACAATTGAGCCCCCAGGGCATTTCTCTGTGTTCCCGGGGTCCCACAGAGCTGAAACTCGGGCCATATACTAACTGGAGGGCGGGGAGTCTATTGCACACGGTTTGGTAGCTCTAGCGCCACCATGTGTCGATAAACAGTAGGTCAGCCGGCTAATGTTGGCCCCTACGGAGCTCAGGTTTTGTCCACAAACACATTAATGGGAGCACGTTCACTCGAAGGGGCTCGGCCCCGCTCCTCTGGCTCGTTCGGTTTGGTTTTGGGGCACCAGTGAATCTTGGCACAATTGGCAGGTTGAATGAATCACATGTGATGTCACTCCATATATGATGCCGTAACTCTTGTGATGTGTCCATCATATTATTAAACTCTTCTTTTCTTTTCTTATTTTTAGATTCCAGATGACATCCTGAGACGTATCCTGCTTGAGGTCGTAAAAGAAGACGGAGATGTTGCTTTTAACAGACTGTCTTTGACGTGACGCGAATTCCGAGATGTTGTTTCAAACGAATCTTTTCGAAATGATTTGGGGGATGGAAAGAAAGGAGTCCTTGGTGGATTTTACAGCACCAAAGAATTTACAGGGTACTGCTCACACCATTGCACACGGTTTTGGTAGCTCTAGCGCCACCATGTGTTGATAAACAGTAGGTAATAGGGTGAAATACCAATTTGAGCCCCCATACAATTGAGCCCCCACGGCATTTCTCTGTGTTCCCGGGGTCCCACAGAGCTGAAACTCGGCCCATATACTAATTGGGGGGCGGGAGTCGAGACTTGTGTTTTTTGGAGGTGGGACTTGTGTTTTTTTGGAGGTGCGACTTGTCTTTTTGGTGTGAATTGTGTTTTTTTTGTGAACATATAGCTCCGCCCAGGAAGCAGTCAGCGCCAAAAGCTAGGTAGCATTCGAAAGGTCTTGGCGAGGCCTTTAAAATGACACCATACTTGTATCGTTAGGACCTTTGGGGGCGGAGCTATGGGACAAAATACATTTGTGTTTCAAAAAATTATCTCGGCCTAGGAAAGTCGAAACGACTCGTGGTTGGTGTCATTGGAAAGGTCTCTGCGAGTGCTTTCCAATGACACCTTGTTTGTGTCGCTGCGACCTTCCTAGGCCGAGATAATTTTTTGATACATGAATATATTTCGTCCAATAGCTCCGCCCAGGAAGCAGCCAGCGACATGAACTAGGTATCATTCGAAAGGGTTTTCTCAGACCTTTCCAACGAGACCACTGGGATGTCTCTGTGATGTGTGAGTCATGAGAGGTTGCTTCTCGACTTTGCAGTGTTTCGAACTGATGCCGTACCACATTTGATGCCGTACCACATTTGATGCCGTACCACATTTGATGCCGTACCACTGGTGGTGTCGCGTCACTGTCTGTCTGTATGTAATAGGGTGAAATACGAATTTGAGCCCCCATACAATTGAGCCCCCAGGGCATTTCTCTGTGTTCCCGGGGTCCCACAGAGCTGAAACTCGGGCCATATACTAACTGGAGGGCGGGGAGTCTATTGCACACGGTTTGGTAGCTCTAGCGCCACCATGTGTCGATAAACAGTAGGTCAGCCGGCTAATGTTGGCCCCTACGGAGCTCAGGTTTTGTCCACAAACACATTAATGGGAGCAGGTTCACTCGAAGGGGCTCGGCCCCGCTCCTCTGGCTCGTTCGGTTTGGTTTTGGGGCACCAGTGAATCTTGGCACAATTGGCAGGTTGAATGAATCACATGTGATGTCACTCCATATATGATGCCGTAACTCTTGTGATGTGTCCATCACAGGAAGGTCAAAAAGGTCAAGGGCTTTTTCAATGATGCAGAGGTCAGTGAGAGGGTAGGTTTTGGGTAGGGGTCCGGTGGGCGGGGCTTGTTTTTAGCTGGCGTGAGAGGGTAGGTTTTGGGTAGGGGTCCGGTGGGCGGGGCTTGTTTTTAGCTGGCGTGAGAGGGTAGGTTTTGGGTAGGGGTCCGGTGGGCGGGGCTTGTTTTTAGCTGGCGTGAGAGGGTAGGTTTTGGGTAGGTGTTGTGTTTGCAAATGAATTCGCAACACATCTGATGTCGTACAGAGTGTGATGCCGTACCATATCTGATGTCGTACAGAGTGTGATGCCGTACCATATCTGATCCGTACCATATCTGATGTCGTACAGAGTTTGATGGCGTACCATATCTGATGTCGTACAGAGTGTGATGTCGTACCATATCTGATGTTGTACAGAGTTTGATGGCGTACCATATCTGATGTCGTACCATATCTGATGTTGTACAGAGTTTGATGGCGTACCATATCTGATGTCGTACAGAGTGTGATTTGGTACCATATCTGATGTCGTACAGAGTGTGATGTCGTACCATATCTGATGTCGTACAGAGTGTGATGCCGTACCACATCTGATCCGTACCACATCTGATGTAGTACAGAGTGTGATGTCGTACCATATCTGATGTCGTACAGAGTGTGATTTCGTACCACATTTGATGCCGTACCACTGGTGGTGTCGCGTCACTGTCTGTCTGTATGTAATAGGGTGAAATACGAATTTGAGCCCCCATACAATTGAGCCCCCAGGGCATTTCTCTGTGTTCCCGGGGTCCCACAGAGCTGAAACTCGGGCCATATACTAACTGGAGGGCGGGGAGTCTATTGCACACGGTTTGGTAGCTCTAGCGCCACCATGTGTCGATAAACAGTAGGTCAGCCGGCTAATGTTGGCCCCTACGGAGCTCAGGTTTTGTCCACAAACACATTAATGGGAGCACGTTCACTCGAAGGGGCTCGGCCCCGCTCCTCTGGCTCGTTCGGTTTGGTTTTGGGGCACCAGTGAATCTTGGCACAATTGGCAGGTTGAATGAATCACATGTGATGTCACTCCATATATGATGCCGTAACTCTTGTGATGTGTCCATCATATTATTAAACTCTTCTTTTCTTTTCTTATTTTTAGATTCCAGATGACATCCTGAGACGTATCCTGCTTGAGGTCGTAAAAGAAGACGGAGATGTTGCTTTTAACAGACTGTCTTTGACGTGACGCGAATTCCGAGATGTTGTTTCAAACGAATCTTTTCGAAATGATTTGGGGGATGGAAAGAAAGGAGTCCTTGGTGGATTTTACAGCACCAAAGAATTTACAGGGTACTGCTCACACCATTGCACACGGTTTTGGTAGCTCTAGCGCCACCATGTGTTGATAAACAGTAGGTAATAGGGTGAAATACCAATTTGAGCCCCCATACAATTGAGCCCCCACGGCATTTCTCTGTGTTCCCGGGGTCCCACAGAGCTGAAACTCGGCCCATATACTAATTGGGGGGCGGGAGTCGAGACTTGTGTTTTTTGGAGGTGGGACTTGTGTTTTTTTGGAGGTGCGACTTGTCTTTTTGGTGTGAATTGTGTTTTTTTTGTGAACATATAGCTCCGCCCAGGAAGCAGTCAGCGCCAAAAGCTAGGTAGCATTCGAAAGGTCTTGGCGAGGCCTTTAAAATGACACCATACTTGTATCGTTAGGACCTTTGGGGGCGGAGCTATGGGACAAAATACATTTGTGTTTCAAAAAATTATCTCGGCCTAGGAAAGTCGAAACGACTCGTGGTTGGTGTCATTGGAAAGGTCTCTGCGAGTGCTTTCCAATGACACCTTGTTTGTGTCGCTGCGACCTTCCTAGGCCGAGATAATTTTTTGATACATGAATATATTTCGTCCAATAGCTCCGCCCAGGAAGCAGCCAGCGACATGAACTAGGTATCATTCGAAAGGGTTTTCTCAGACCTTTCCAACGAGACCACTGGGATGTCTCTGTGATGTGTGAGTCATGAGAGGTTGCTTCTCGACTTTGCAGTGTTTCGAACTGATGCCGTACCACATTTGATGCCGTACCACATTTGATGCCGTACCACATTTGATGCCGTACCACTGGTGGTGTCGCGTCACTGTCTGTCTGTATGTAATAGGGTGAAATACGAATTTGAGCCCCCATACAATTGAGCCCCCAGGGCATTTCTCTGTGTTCCCGGGGTCCCACAGAGCTGAAACTCGGGCCATATACTAACTGGAGGGCGGGGAGTCTATTGCACACGGTTTGGTAGCTCTAGCGCCACCATGTGTCGATAAACAGTAGGTCAGCCGGCTAATGTTGGCCCCTACGGAGCTCAGGTTTTGTCCACAAACACATTAATGGGAGCACGTTCACTCGAAGGGGCTCGGCCCCGCTCCTCTGGCTCGTTCGGTTTGGTTTTGGGGCACCAGTGAATCTTGGCACAATTGGCAGGTTGAATGAATCACATGTGATGTCACTCCATATATGATGCCGTAACTCTTGTGATGTGTCCATCATATTATTAAACTCTTCTTTTCTTTTCTTATTTTTAGATTCCAGATGACATCCTGAGACGTATCCTGCTTGAGGTCGTAAAAGAAGACGGAGATGTTGCTTTTAACAGACTGTCTTTGACGTGACGCGAATTCCGAGATGTTGTTTCAAACGAATCTTTTCGAAATGATTTGGGGGATGGAAAGAAAGGAGTCCTTGGTGGATTTTACAGCACCAAAGAATTTACAGGGTACTGCTCACACCATTGCACACGGTTTTGGTAGCTCTAGCGCCACCATGTGTTGATAAACAGTAGGTAATAGGGTGAAATACCAATTTGAGCCCCCATACAATTGAGCCCCCACGGCATTTCTCTGTGTTCCCGGGGTCCCACAGAGCTGAAACTCGGCCCATATACTAATTGGGGGGCGGGAGTCGAGACTTGTGTTTTTTGGAGGCGGGACTTGTGTTTTTTTGGAGGTGCGACTTGTCTTTTTGGTGTGAATTGTGTTTTTTTTGTGAACATATAGCTCCGCCCAGGAAGCAGTCAGCGCCAAAAGCTAGGTAGCATTCGAAAGGTCTTGGCGAGGCCTTTAAAATGACACCATACTTGTATCGTTAGGACCTTTGGGGGCGGAGCTATGGGACAAAATACATTTGTGTTTCAAAAAATTATCTCGGCCTAGGAAAGTCGAAACGACTCGTGGTTGGTGTCATTGGAAAGGTCTCTGCGAGTGCTTTCCAATGACACCTTGTTTGTGTCGCTGCGACCTTCCTAGGCCGAGATAATTTTTTGATACATGAATATATTTCGTCCCATAGCTCCGCCCAGGAAGCAGCCAGCGACATGAACTAGGTATCATTCGAAAGGGTTTTCTCAGACCTTTCCAACGAGACCACTGGGATGTCTCTGTGATGTGTGAGTCATGAGAGGTTGCTTCTCGACTTTGCAGTGTTTCGAACTGATGCCGTACCACATTTGATGCCGTACCACATTTGATGCCGTACCACATTTGATGCCGTACCACTGGTGGTGTCGCGTCACTGTCTGTCTGTATGTAATAGGGTGAAATACGAATTTGAGCCCCCATACAATTGAGCCCCCAGGGCATTTCTCTGTGTTCCCGGGGTCCCACAGAGCTGAAACTCGGGCCATATACTAACTGGAGGGCGGGGAGTCTATTGCACACGGTTTGGTAGCTCTAGCGCCACCATGTGTCGATAAACAGTAGGTCAGCCGGCTAATGTTGGCCCCTACGGAGCTCAGGTTTTGTCCACAAACACATTAATGGGAGCAGGTTCACTCGAAGGGGCTCGGCCCCGCTCCTCTGGCTCGTTCGGTTTGGTTTTGGGGCACCAGTGAATCTTGGCACAATTGGCAGGTTGAATGAATCACATGTGATGTCACTCCATATATGATGCCGTAACTCTTGTGATGTGTCCATCACAGGAAGGTCAAAAAGGTCAAGGGCTTTTTCAATGATGCAGAGGTCAGTGAGAGGGTAGGTTTTGGGTAGGGGTCCGGTGGGCGGGGCTTGTTTTTAGCTGGCGTGAGAGGGTAGGTTTTGGGTAGGGGTCCGGTGGGCGGGGCTTGTTTTTAGCTGGCGTGAGAGGGTAGGTTTTGGGTAGGGGTCCGGTGGGCGGGGCTTGTTTTTAGCTGGCGTGAGAGGGTAGGTTTTGGGTAGGTGTTGTGTTTGCAAATGAATTCGCAACACATCTGATGTCGTACAGAGTGTGATGCCGTACCATATCTGATGTCGTACAGAGTGTGATGCCGTACCATATCTGATCCGTACCATATCTGATGTCGTACAGAGTTTGATGGCGTACCATATCTGATGTCGTACAGAGTGTGATGTCGTACCATATCTGATGTTGTACAGAGTTTGATGGCGTACCATATCTGATGTCGTACCATATCTGATGTTGTACAGAGTTTGATGGCGTACCATATCTGATGTCGTACAGAGTGTGATTTGGTACCATATCTGATGTCGTACAGAGTGTGATGTCGTACCATATCTGATGTCGTACAGAGTGTGATGCCGTACCACATCTGATCCGTACCACATCTGATGTAGTACAGAGTGTGATGTCGTACCATATCTGATGTCGTACAGAGTGTGATTTCGTACCACATTTGATGCCGTACCACTGGTGGTGTCGCGTCACTGTCTGTCTGTATGTAATAGGGTGAAATACGAATTTGAGCCCCCATACAATTGAGCCCCCAGGGCATTTCTCTGTGTTCCCGGGGTCCCACAGAGCTGAAACTCGGGCCATATACTAACTGGAGGGCGGGGAGTCTATTGCACACGGTTTGGTAGCTCTAGCGCCACCATGTGTCGATAAACAGTAGGTCAGCCGGCTAATGTTGGCCCCTACGGAGCTCAGGTTTTGTCCACAAACACATTAATGGGAGCAGGTTCACTCGAAGGGGCTCGGCCCCGCTCCTCTGGCTCGTTCGGTTTGGTTTTGGGGCACCAGTGAATCTTGGCACAATTGGCAGGTTGAATGAATCACATGTGATGTCACTCCATATATGATGCCGTAACTCTTGTGATGTGTCCATCACAGGAAGGTCAAAAAGGTCAAGGGCTTTTTCAATGATGCAGAGGTCAGTGAGAGGGTAGGTTTTGGGTAGGGGTCCGGTGGGCGGGGCTTGTTTTTAGCTGGCGTGAGAGGGTAGGTTTTGGGTAGGGGTCCGGTGGGCGGGGCTTGTTTTTAGCTGGCGTGAGAGGGTAGGTTTTGGGTAGGGGTCCGGTGGGCGGGGCTTGTTTTTAGCTGGCGTGAGAGGGTAGGTTTTGGGTAGGTGTTGTGTTTGCAAATGAATTCGCAACACATCTGATGTCGTACAGAGTGTGATGCCGTACCATATCTGATGTCGTACAGAGTGTGATGCCGTACCATATCTGATCCGTACCATATCTGATGTCGTACAGAGTTTGATGGCGTACCATATCTGATGTCGTACAGAGTGTGATGTCGTACCATATCTGATGTTGTACAGAGTTTGATGGCGTACCATATCTGATGTCGTACAGAGTGTGATGTCGTACCATATCTGATGTTGTACAGAGTTTGATGGCGTACCATATCTGATGTCGTACAGAGTGTGATTTGGTACCATATCTGATGTCGTACAGAGTGTGATGTCGTACCATATCTGATGTCGTACAGAGTGTGATGCCGTACCACATCTGATCCGTACCATATCTGATGTAGTACAGAGTGTGATGTCGTACCATATCTGATGTCGTACAGAGTGTGATTTCGTACCACATTTGATGCCGTACCACTGGTGGTGTCGCGTCACTGTCTGTCTGTATGTAATAGGGTGAAATACGAATTTGAGCCCCCATACAATTGAGCCCCCAGGGCATTTCTCTGTGTTCCCGGGGTCCCACAGAGCTGAAACTCGGGCCATATACTAACTGGAGGGCGGGGAGTCTATTGCACACGGTTTGGTAGCTCTAGCGCCACCATGTGTCGATAAACAGTAGGTCAGCCGGCTAATGTTGGCCCCTACGGAGCTCAGGTTTTGTCCACAAACACATTAATGGGAGCAGGTTCACTCGAAGGGGCTCGGCCCCGCTCCTCTGGCTCGTTCGGTTTGGTTTTGGGGCACCAGTGAATCTTGGCACAATTGGCAGGTTGAATGAATCACATGTGATGTCACTCCATATATGATGCCGTAACTCTTGTGATGTGTCCATCATATTATTAAACTCTTCTTTTCTTTTCTTATTTTTAGATTCCAGATGACATCCTGAGACGTATCCTGCTTGAGGTCGTAAAAGAAGACGGAGATGTTGCTTTTAACAGAGTGTCTTTGACGTGACGCGAATTCCGAGATGTTGTTTCAAACGAATCTTTTCGAAATGATTTGGGGGATGGAAAGAAAGGAGTCCTTGGTGGATTTTACAGCACCAAAGAATTTACAGGGTACTGCTCACACCATTGCACACGGTTTTGGTAGCTCTAGCGCCACCATGTGTTGATAAACAGTAGGTAATAGGGTGAAATACCAATTTGAGCCCCCATACAATTGAGCCCCCACGGCATTTCTCTGTGTTCCCGGGGTCCCACAGAGCTGAAACTCGGCCCATATACTAATTGGGGGGCGGGAGTCGAGACTTGTGTTTTTTGGAGGCGGGACTTGTGTTTTTTTGGAGGTGCGACTTGTCTTTTTGGTGTGAATTGTGTTTTTTTTGTGAACATATAGCTCCGCCCAGGAAGCAGTCAGCGCCAAAAGCTAGGTAGCATTCGAAAGGTCTTGGCGAGGCCTTTAAAATGACACCATACTTGTATCGTTAGGACCTTTGGGGGCGGAGCTATGGGACAAAATACATTTGTGTTTCAAAAAATTATCTCGGCCTAGGAAAGTCGAAACGACTCGTGGTTGGTGTCATTGGAAAGGTCTCTGCGAGTGCTTTCCAATGACACCTTGTTTGTGTCGCTGCGACCTTCCTAGGCCGAGATAATTTTTTGATACATGAATATATTTCGTCCAATAGCTCCGCCCAGGAAGCAGCCAGCGACATGAACTAGGTATCATTCGAAAGGGTTTTCTCAGACCTTTCCAACGAGACCACTGGGATGTCTCTGTGATGTGTGAGTCATGAGAGGTTGCTTCTCGACTTTGCAGTGTTTCGAACTGATGCCGTACCACATTTGATGCCGTACCACATTTGATGCCGTACCACATTTGATGCCGTACCACTGGTGGTGTCGCGTCACTGTCTGTCTGTATGTAATAGGGTGAAATACGAATTTGAGCCCCCATACAATTGAGCCCCCAGGGCATTTCTCTGTGTTCCCGGGGTCCCACAGAGCTGAAACTCGGGCCATATACTAACTGGAGGGCGGGGAGTCTATTGCACACGGTTTGGTAGCTCTAGCGCCACCATGTGTCGATAATGGGAGCAGGTTCACTCGAAGGGGCTCGGCCCCGCTCCTCTGGCTCGTTCGGTTTGGTTTTGGGGCACCAGTGAATCTTGGCACAATTGGCAGGTTGAATGAATCACATGTGATGTCACTCCATATATGATGCCGTAACTCTTGTGATGTGTCCATCACAGGAAGGTCAAAAAGGTCAAGGGCTTTTTCAATGATGCAGAGGTCAGTGAGAGGGTAGGTTTTGGGTAGGGGTCCGGTGGGCGGGGCTTGTTTTTAGCTGGCGTGAGAGGGTAGGTTTTGGGTAGGGGTCCGGTGGGCGGGGCTTGTTTTTAGCTGGCGTGAGAGGGTAGGTTTTGGGTAGGGGTCCGGTGGGCGGGGCTTGTTTTTAGCTGGCGTGAGAGGGTAGGTTTTGGGTAGGTGTTGTGTTTGCAAATGAATTCGCAACACATCTGATGTCGTACAGAGTGTGATGCCGTACCATATCTGATGTCGTACAGAGTGTGATGCCGTACCATATCTGATCCGTACCATATCTGATGTCGTACAGAGTTTGATGGCGTACCATATCTGATGTCGTACAGAGTGTGATGTCGTACCATATCTGATGTTGTACAGAGTTTGATGGCGTACCATATCTGATGTCGTACCATATCTGATGTTGTACAGAGTTTGATGGCGTACCATATCTGATGTCGTACAGAGTGTGATTTGGTACCATATCTGATGTCGTACAGAGTGTGATGTCGTACCATATCTGATGTCGTACAGAGTGTGATGCCGTACCACATCTGATCCGTACCACATCTGATGTAGTACAGAGTGTGATGTCGTACCATATCTGATGTCGTACAGAGTGTGATTTCGTACCACATTTGATGCCGTACCACTGGTGGTGTCGCGTCACTGTCTGTCTGTATGTAATAGGGTGAAATACGAATTTGAGCCCCCATACAATTGAGCCCCCAGGGCATTTCTCTGTGTTCCCGGGGTCCCACAGAGCTGAAACTCGGGCCATATACTAACTGGAGGGCGGGGAGTCTATTGCACACGGTTTGGTAGCTCTAGCGCCACCATGTGTCGATAAACAGTAGGTCAGCCGGCTAATGTTGGCCCCTACGGAGCTCAGGTTTTGTCCACAAACACATTAATGGGAGCAGGTTCACTCGAAGGGGCTCGGCCCCGCTCCTCTGGCTCGTTCGGTTTGGTTTTGGGGCACCAGTGAATCTTGGCACAATTGGCAGGTTGAATGAATCACATGTGATGTCACTCCATATATGATGCCGTAACTCTTGTGATGTGTCCATCACAGGAAGGTCAAAAAGGTCAAGGGCTTTTTCAATGATGCAGAGGTCAGTGAGAGGGTAGGTTTTGGGTAGGGGTCCGGTGGGCGGGGCTTGTTTTTAGCTGGCGTGAGAGGGTAGGTTTTGGGTAGGGGTCCGGTGGGCGGGGCTTGTTTTTAGCTGGCGTGAGAGGGTAGGTTTTGGGTAGGGGTCCGGTGGGCGGGGCTTGTTTTTAGCTGGCGTGAGAGGGTAGGTTTTGGGTAGGTGTTGTGTTTGCAAATGAATTCGCAACACATCTGATGTCGTACAGAGTGTGATGCCGTACCATATCTGATGTCGTACAGAGTGTGATGCCGTACCATATCTGATCCGTACCATATCTGATGTCGTACAGAGTTTGATGGCGTACCATATCTGATGTCGTACAGAGTGTGATGTCGTACCATATCTGATGTTGTACAGAGTTTGATGGCGTACCATATCTGATGTCGTACCATATCTGATGTTGTACAGAGTTTGATGGCGTACCATATCTGATGTCGTACAGAGTGTGATTTGGTACCATATCTGATGTCGTACAGAGTGTGATGTCGTACCATATCTGATGTCGTACAGAGTGTGATGCCGTACCACATCTGATCCGTACCACATCTGATGTAGTACAGAGTGTGATGTCGTACCATATCTGATGTCGTACAGAGTGTGATTTCGTACCACATTTGATGCCGTACCACTGGTGGTGTCGCGTCACTGTCTGTCTGTATGTAATAGGGTGAAATACGAATTTGAGCCCCCATACAATTGAGCCCCCAGGGCATTTCTCTGTGTTCCCGGGGTCCCACAGAGCTGAAACTCGGGCCATATACTAACTGGAGGGCGGGGAGTCTATTGCACACGGTTTGGTAGCTCTAGCGCCACCATGTGTCGATAAACAGTAGGTCAGCCGGCTAATGTTGGCCCCTACGGAGCTCAGGTTTTGTCCACAAACACATTAATGGGAGCACGTTCACTCGAAGGGGCTCGGCCCCGCTCCTCTGGCTCGTTCGGTTTGGTTTTGGGGCACCAGTGAATCTTGGCACAATTGGCAGGTTGAATGAATCACATGTGATGTCACTCCATATATGATGCCGTAACTCTTGTGATGTGTCCATCATATTATTAAACTCTTCTTTTCTTTTCTTATTTTTAGATTCCAGATGACATCCTGAGACGTATCCTGCTTGAGGTCGTAAAAGAAGACGGAGATGTTGCTTTTAACAGACTGTCTTTGACGTGACGCGAATTCCGAGATGTTGTTTCAAACGAATCTTTTCGAAATGATTTGGGGGATGGAAAGAAAGGAGTCCTTGGTGGATTTTACAGCACCAAAGAATTTACAGGGTACTGCTCACACCATTGCACACGGTTTTGGTAGCTCTAGCGCCACCATGTGTTGATAAACAGTAGGTAATAGGGTGAAATACCAATTTGAGCCCCCATACAATTGAGCCCCCACGGCATTTCTCTGTGTTCCCGGGGTCCCACAGAGCTGAAACTCGGCCCATATACTAATTGGGGGGCGGGAGTCGAGACTTGTGTTTTTTGGAGGCGGGACTTGTGTTTTTTTGGAGGTGCGACTTGTCTTTTTGGTGTGAATTGTGTTAGGGTTAGGGTTAGGGTTAGGGTTAGGGTTAGGTAATAGGGTGAAATACGAATTTGAGCCCCCATACAATTGAGCCCCCAGGGCATTTCTCTGTGTTCCCGGGGTCCCACAGAGCTGAAACTCGGGCCATATACTAACTGGAGGGCGGGGAGTCTATTGCACACGGTTTGGTAGCTCTAGCGCCACCATGTGTCGATAAACAGTAGGTCAGCCGGCTAATGTTGGCCCCTACGGAGCTCAGGTTTTGTCCACAAACACATTAATGGGAGCACGTTCACTCGAAGGGGCTCGGCCCCGCTCCTCTGGCTCGTTCGGTTTGGTTTTGGGGCACCAGTGAATCTTGGCACAATTGGCAGGTTGAATGAATCACATGTGATGTCACTCCATATATGATGCCGTAACTCTTGTGATGTGTCCATCACAGGAAGGTCAAAAAGGTCAAGGGCTTTTTCAATGATGCAGAGGTCAGTGAGAGGGTAGGTTTTGGGTAGGGGTCCGGTGGGCGGGGCTTGTTTTTAGCTGGCGTGAGAGGGTAGGTTTTGGGTAGGGGTCCGGTGGGCGGGGCTTGTTTTTAGCTGGCGTGAGAGGGTAGGTTTTGGGTAGGGGTCCGGTGGGCGGGGCTTGTTTTTAGCTGGCGTGAGAGGGTAGGTTTTGGGTAGGTGTTGTGTTTGCAAATGAATTCGCAACACATCTGATGTCGTACAGAGTGTGATGCCGTACCATATCTGATGTCGTACAGAGTGTGATGCCGTACCATATCTGATCCGTACCATATCTGATGTCGTACAGAGTTTGATGGCGTACCATATCTGATGTCGTACAGAGTGTGATGTCGTACCATATCTGATGTTGTACAGAGTTTGATGGCGTACCATATCTGATGTCGTACCATATCTGATGTTGTACAGAGTTTGATGGCGTACCATATCTGATGTCGTACAGAGTGTGATTTGGTACCATATCTGATGTCGTACAGAGTGTGATGTCGTACCATATCTGATGTCGTACAGAGTGTGATGCCGTACCATATCTGATCCGTACCACATCTGATGTAGTACAGAGTGTGATGTCGTACCATATCTGATGTCGTACAGAGTGTGATTTCGTACCACATTTGATGCCGTACCACTGGTGGTGTCGCGTCACTGTCTGTCTGTATGTAATAGGGTGAAATACGAATTTGAGCCCCCATACAATTGAGCCCCCAGGGCATTTCTCTGTGTTCCCGGGGTCCCACAGAGCTGAAACTCGGGCCATATACTAACTGGAGGGCGGGGAGTCTATTGCACACGGTTTGGTAGCTCTAGCGCCACCATGTGTCGATAAACAGTAGGTCAGCCGGCTAATGTTGGCCCCTACGGAGCTCAGGTTTTGTCCACAAACACATTAATGGGAGCACGTTCACTCGAAGGGGCTCGGCCCCGCTCCTCTGGCTCGTTCGGTTTGGTTTTGGGGCACCAGTGAATCTTGGCACAATTGGCAGGTTGAATGAATCACATGTGATGTCACTCCATATATGATGCCGTAACTCTTGTGATGTGTCCATCATATTATTAAACTCTTCTTTTCTTTTCTTATTTTTAGATTCCAGATGACATCCTGAGACGTATCCTGCTTGAGGTCGTAAAAGAAGACGGAGATGTTGCTTTTAACAGACTGTCTTTGACGTGACGCGAATTCCGAGATGTTGTTTCAAACGAATCTTTTCGAAATGATTTGGGGGATGGAAAGAAAGGAGTCCTTGGTGGATTTTACAGCACCAAAGAATTTACAGGGTACTGCTCACACCATTGCACACGGTTTTGGTAGCTCTAGCGCCACCATGTGTTGATAAACAGTAGGTAATAGGGTGAAATACCAATTTGAGCCCCCATACAATTGAGCCCCCACGGCATTTCTCTGTGTTCCCGGGGTCCCACAGAGCTGAAACTCGGCCCATATACTAATTGGGGGGCGGGAGTCGAGACTTGTGTTTTTTGGAGGCGGGACTTGTGTTTTTTTGGAGGTGCGACTTGTCTTTTTGGTGTGAATTGTGTTTTTTTTGTGAACATATAGCTCCGCCCAGGAAGCAGTCAGCGCCAAAAGCTAGGTAGCATTCGAAAGGTCTTGGCGAGGCCTTTAAAATGACACCATACTTGTATCGTTAGGACCTTTGGGGGCGGAGCTATGGGACAAAATACATTTGTGTTTCAAAAAATTATCTCGGCCTAGGAAAGTCGAAACGACTCGTGGTTGGTGTCATTGGAAAGGTCTCTGCGAGTGCTTTCCAATGACACCTTGTTTGTGTCGCTGCGACCTTCCTAGGCCGAGATAATTTTTTGATACATGAATATATTTCGTCCCATAGCTCCGCCCAGGAAGCAGCCAGCGACATGAACTAGGTATCATTCGAAAGGGTTTTCTCAGACCTTTCCAACGAGACCACTGGGATGTCTCTGTGATGTGTGAGTCATGAGAGGTTGCTTCTCGACTTTGCAGTGTTTCGAACTGATGCCGTACCACATTTGATGCCGTACCACATTTGATGCCGTACCACATTTGATGCCGTACCACTGGTGGTGTCGCGTCACTGTCTGTCTGTATGTAATAGGGTGAAATACGAATTTGAGCCCCCATACAATTGAGCCCCCAGGGCATTTCTCTGTGTTCCCGGGGTCCCACAGAGCTGAAACTCGGGCCATATACTAACTGGAGGGCGGGGAGTCTATTGCACACGGTTTGGTAGCTCTAGCGCCACCATGTGTCGATAAACAGTAGGTCAGCCGGCTAATGTTGGCCCCTACGGAGCTCAGGTTTTGTCCACAAACACATTAATGGGAGCAGGTTCACTCGAAGGGGCTCGGCCCCGCTCCTCTGGCTCGTTCGGTTTGGTTTTGGGGCACCAGTGAATCTTGGCACAATTGGCAGGTTGAATGAATCACATGTGATGTCACTCCATATATGATGCCGTAACTCTTGTGATGTGTCCATCACAGGAAGGTCAAAAAGGTCAAGGGCTTTTTCAATGATGCAGAGGTCAGTGAGAGGGTAGGTTTTGGGTAGGGGTCCGGTGGGCGGGGCTTGTTTTTAGCTGGCGTGAGAGGGTAGGTTTTGGGTAGGGGTCCGGTGGGCGGGGCTTGTTTTTAGCTGGCGTGAGAGGGTAGGTTTTGGGTAGGGGTCCGGTGGGCGGGGCTTGTTTTTAGCTGGCGTGAGAGGGTAGGTTTTGGGTAGGTGTTGTGTTTGCAAATGAATTCGCAACACATCTGATGTCGTACAGAGTGTGATGCCGTACCATATCTGATGTCGTACAGAGTGTGATGCCGTACCATATCTGATCCGTACCATATCTGATGTCGTACAGAGTTTGATGGCGTACCATATCTGATGTCGTACAGAGTGTGATGTCGTACCATATCTGATGTTGTACAGAGTTTGATGGCGTACCATATCTGATGTCGTACAGAGTGTGATGTCGTACCATATCTGATGTTGTACAGAGTTTGATGGCGTACCATATCTGATGTCGTACAGAGTGTGATTTGGTACCATATCTGATGTCGTACAGAGTGTGATGTCGTACCATATCTGATGTCGTACAGAGTGTGATGCCGTACCACATCTGATCCGTACCATATCTGATGTAGTACAGAGTGTGATGTCGTACCATATCTGATGTCGTACAGAGTGTGATTTCGTACCACATTTGATGCCGTACCACTGGTGGTGTCGCGTCACTGTCTGTCTGTATGTAATAGGGTGAAATACGAATTTGAGCCCCCATACAATTGAGCCCCCAGGGCATTTCTCTGTGTTCCCGGGGTCCCACAGAGCTGAAACTCGGGCCATATACTAACTGGAGGGCGGGGAGTCTATTGCACACGGTTTGGTAGCTCTAGCGCCACCATGTGTCGATAAACAGTAGGTCAGCCGGCTAATGTTGGCCCCTACGGAGCTCAGGTTTTGTCCACAAACACATTAATGGGAGCAGGTTCACTCGAAGGGGCTCGGCCCCGCTCCTCTGGCTCGTTCGGTTTGGTTTTGGGGTACCAGTGAATCTTGGCACAATTGGCAGGTTGAATGAATCACATGTGATGTCACTCCATATATGATGCCGTAACTCTTGTGATGTGTCCATCATATTATTAAACTCTTCTTTTCTTTTCTTATTTTTAGATTCCAGATGACATCCTGAGACGTATCCTGCTTGAGGTCGTAAAAGAAGACGGAGATGTTGCTTTTAACAGACTGTCTTTGACGTGACGCGAATTCCGAGATGTTGTTTCAAACGAATCTTTTCGAAATGATTTGGGGGATGGAAAGAAAGGAGTCCTTGGTGGATTTTACAGCACCAAAGAATTTACAGGGTACTGCTCACACCATTGCACACGGTTTTGGTAGCTCTAGCGCCACCATGTGTTGATAAACAGTAGGTAATAGGGTGAAATACCAATTTGAGCCCCCATACAATTGAGCCCCCACGGCATTTCTCTGTGTTCCCGGGGTCCCACAGAGCTGAAACTCGGCCCATATACTAATTGGGGGGCGGGAGTCGAGACTTGTGTTTTTTGGAGGCGGGACTTGTGTTTTTTTGGAGGTGCGACTTGTCTTTTTGGTGTGAATTGTGTTTTTTTTGTGAACATATAGCTCCGCCCAGGAAGCAGTCAGCGCCAAAAGCTAGGTAGCATTCGAAAGGTCTTGGCGAGGCCTTTAAAATGACACCATACTTGTATCGTTAGGACCTTTGGGGGCGGAGCTATGGGACAAAATACATTTGTGTTTCAAAAAATTATCTCGGCCTAGGAAAGTCGAAACGACTCGTGGTTGGTGTCATTGGAAAGGTCTCTGCGAGTGCTTTCCAATGACACCTTGTTTGTGTCGCTGCGACCTTCCTAGGCCGAGATAATTTTTTGATACATGAATATATTTCGTCCAATAGCTCCGCCCAGGAAGCAGCCAGCGACATGAACTAGGTATCATTCGAAAGGGTTTTCTCAGACCTTTCCAACGAGACCACTGGGATGTCTCTGTGATGTGTGAGTCATGAGAGGTTGCTTCTCGACTTTGCAGTGTTTCGAACTGATGCCGTACCACATTTGATGCCGTACCACATTTGATGCCGTACCACATTTGATGCCGTACCACTGGTGGTGTCGCGTCACTGTCTGTCTGTATGTAATAGGGTGAAATACGAATTTGAGCCCCCATACAATTGAGCCCCCAGGGCATTTCTCTGTGTTCCCGGGGTCCCACAGAGCTGAAACTCGGGCCATATACTAACTGGAGGGCGGGGAGTCTATTGCACACGGTTTGGTAGCTCTAGCGCCACCATGTGTCGATAAACAGTAGGTCAGCCGGCTAATGTTGGCCCCTACGGAGCTCAGGTTTTGTCCACAAACACATTAATGGGAGCAGGTTCACTCGAAGGGGCTCGGCCCCGCTCCTCTGGCTCGTTCGGTTTGGTTTTGGGGCACCAGTGAATCTTGGCACAATTGGCAGGTTGAATGAATCACATGTGATGTCACTCCATATATGATGCCGTAACTCTTGTGATGTGTCCATCACAGGAAGGTCAAAAAGGTCAAGGGCTTTTTCAATGATGCAGAGGTCAGTGAGAGGGTAGGTTTTGGGTAGGGGTCCGGTGGGCGGGGCTTGTTTTTAGCTGGCGTGAGAGGGTAGGTTTTGGGTAGGGGTCCGGTGGGCGGGGCTTGTTTTTAGCTGGCGTGAGAGGGTAGGTTTTGGGTAGGGGTCCGGTGGGCGGGGCTTGTTTTTAGCTGGCGTGAGAGGGTAGGTTTTGGGTAGGTGTTGTGTTTGCAAATGAATTCGCAACACATCTGATGTCGTACAGAGTGTGATGCCGTACCATATCTGATGTCGTACAGAGTGTGATGCCGTACCATATCTGATCCGTACCATATCTGATGTCGTACAGAGTTTGATGGCGTACCATATCTGATGTCGTACAGAGTGTGATGTCGTACCATATCTGATGTTGTACAGAGTTTGATGGCGTACCATATCTGATGTCGTACCATATCTGATGTTGTACAGAGTTTGATGGCGTACCATATCTGATGTCGTACAGAGTGTGATTTGGTACCATATCTGATGTCGTACAGAGTGTGATGTCGTACCATATCTGATGTCGTACAGAGTGTGATGCCGTACCACATCTGATCCGTACCACATCTGATGTAGTACAGAGTGTGATGTCGTACCATATCTGATGTCGTACAGAGTGTGATTTCGTACCACATTTGATGCCGTACCACTGGTGGTGTCGCGTCACTGTCTGTCTGTATGTAATAGGGTGAAATACGAATTTGAGCCCCCATACAATTGAGCCCCCAGGGCATTTCTCTGTGTTCCCGGGGTCCCACAGAGCTGAAACTCGGGCCATATACTAACTGGAGGGCGGGGAGTCTATTGCACACGGTTTGGTAGCTCTAGCGCCACCATGTGTCGATAAACAGTAGGTCAGCCGGCTAATGTTGGCCCCTACGGAGCTCAGGTTTTGTCCACAAACACATTAATGGGAGCACGTTCACTCGAAGGGGCTCGGCCCCGCTCCTCTGGCTCGTTCGGTTTGGTTTTGGGGCACCAGTGAATCTTGGCACAATTGGCAGGTTGAATGAATCACATGTGATGTCACTCCATATATGATGCCGTAACTCTTGTGATGTGTCCATCATATTATTAAACTCTTCTTTTCTTTTCTTATTTTTAGATTCCAGATGACATCCTGAGACGTATCCTGCTTGAGGTCGTAAAAGAAGACGGAGATGTTGCTTTTAACAGACTGTCTTTGACGTGACGCGAATTCCGAGATGTTGTTTCAAACGAATCTTTTCGAAATGATTTGGGGGATGGAAAGAAAGGAGTCCTTGGTGGATTTTACAGCACCAAAGAATTTACAGGGTACTGCTCACACCATTGCACACGGTTTTGGTAGCTCTAGCGCCACCATGTGTTGATAAACAGTAGGTAATAGGGTGAAATACCAATTTGAGCCCCCATACAATTGAGCCCCCACGGCATTTCTCTGTGTTCCCGGGGTCCCACAGAGCTGAAACTCGGCCCATATACTAATTGGGGGGCGGGAGTCGAGACTTGTGTTTTTTGGAGGCGGGACTTGTGTTTTTTTGGAGGTGCGACTTGTCTTTTTGGTGTGAATTGTGTTTTTTTTGTGAACATATAGCTCCGCCCAGGAAGCAGTCAGCGCCAAAAGCTAGGTAGCATTCGAAAGGTCTTGGCGAGGCCTTTAAAATGACACCATACTTGTATCGTTAGGACCTTTGGGGGCGGAGCTATGGGACAAAATACATTTGTGTTTCAAAAAATTATCTCGGCCTAGGAAAGTCGAAACGACTCGTGGTTGGTGTCATTGGAAAGGTCTCTGCGAGTGCTTTCCAATGACACCTTGTTTGTGTCGCTGCGACCTTCCTAGGCCGAGATAATTTTTTGATACATGAATATATTTCGTCCCATAGCTCCGCCCAGGAAGCAGCCAGCGACATGAACTAGGTATCATTCGAAAGGGTTTTCTCAGACCTTTCCAACGAGACCACTGGGATGTCTCTGTGATGTGTGAGTCATGAGAGGTTGCTTCTCGACTTTGCAGTGTTTCGAACTGATGCCGTACCACATTTGATGCCGTACCACATTTGATGCCGTACCACATTTGATGCCGTACCACTGGTGGTGTCGCGTCACTGTCTGTCTGTATGTAATAGGGTGAAATACGAATTTGAGCCCCCATACAATTGAGCCCCCAGGGCATTTCTCTGTGTTCCCGGGGTCCCACAGAGCTGAAACTCGGGCCATATACTAACTGGAGGGCGGGGAGTCTATTGCACACGGTTTGGTAGCTCTAGCGCCACCATGTGTCGATAAACAGTAGGTCAGCCGGCTAATGTTGGCCCCTACGGAGCTCAGGTTTTGTCCACAAACACATTAATGGGAGCAGGTTCACTCGAAGGGGCTCGGCCCCGCTCCTCTGGCTCGTTCGGTTTGGTTTTGGGGCACCAGTGAATCTTGGCACAATTGGCAGGTTGAATGAATCACATGTGATGTCACTCCATATATGATGCCGTAACTCTTGTGATGTGTCCATCACAGGAAGGTCAAAAAGGTCAAGGGCTTTTTCAATGATGCAGAGGTCAGTGAGAGGGTAGGTTTTGGGTAGGGGTCCGGTGGGCGGGGCTTGTTTTTAGCTGGCGTGAGAGGGTAGGTTTTGGGTAGGGGTCCGGTGGGCGGGGCTTGTTTTTAGCTGGCGTGAGAGGGTAGGTTTTGGGTAGGGGTCCGGTGGGCGGGGCTTGTTTTTAGCTGGCGTGAGAGGGTAGGTTTTGGGTAGGTGTTGTGTTTGCAAATGAATTCGCAACACATCTGATGTCGTACAGAGTGTGATGCCGTACCATATCTGATGTCGTACAGAGTGTGATGCCGTACCATATCTGATCCGTACCATATCTGATGTCGTACAGAGTTTGATGGCGTACCATATCTGATGTCGTACAGAGTGTGATGTCGTACCATATCTGATGTTGTACAGAGTTTGATGGCGTACCATATCTGATGTCGTACAGAGTGTGATGTCGTACCATATCTGATGTTGTACAGAGTTTGATGGCGTACCATATCTGATGTCGTACAGAGTGTGATTTGGTACCATATCTGATGTCGTACAGAGTGTGATGTCGTACCATATCTGATGTCGTACAGAGTGTGATGCCGTACCACATCTGATCCGTACCATATCTGATGTAGTACAGAGTGTGATGTCGTACCATATCTGATGTCGTACAGAGTGTGATTTCGTACCACATTTGATGCCGTACCACTGGTGGTGTCGCGTCACTGTCTGTCTGTATGTAATAGGGTGAAATACGAATTTGAGCCCCCATACAATTGAGCCCCCAGGGCATTTCTCTGTGTTCCCGGGGTCCCACAGAGCTGAAACTCGGGCCATATACTAACTGGAGGGTGGGGAGTCTATTGCACACGGTTTGGTAGCTCTAGCGCCACCATGTGTCGATAAACAGTAGGTCAGCCGGCTAATGTTGGCCCCTACGGAGCTCAGGTTTTGTCCACAAACACATTAATGGGAGCAGGTTCACTCGAAGGGGCTCGGCCCCGCTCCTCTGGCTCGTTCGGTTTGGTTTTGGGGTACCAGTGAATCTTGGCACAATTGGCAGGTTGAATGAATCACATGTGATGTCACTCCATATATGATGCCGTAACTCTTGTGATGTGTCCATCATATTATTAAACTCTTCTTTTCTTTTCTTATTTTTAGATTCCAGATGACATCCTGAGACGTATCCTGCTTGAGGTCGTAAAAGAAGACGGAGATGTTGCTTTTAACAGACTGTCTTTGACGTGACGCGAATTCCGAGATGTTGTTTCAAACGAATCTTTTCGAAATGATTTGGGGGATGGAAAGAAAGGAGTCCTTGGTGGATTTTACAGCACCAAAGAATTTACAGGGTACTGCTCACACCATTGCACACGGTTTTGGTAGCTCTAGCGCCACCATGTGTTGATAAACAGTAGGTAATAGGGTGAAATACCAATTTGAGCCCCCATACAATTGAGCCCCCACGGCATTTCTCTGTGTTCCCGGGGTCCCACAGAGCTGAAACTCGGCCCATATACTAATTGGGGGGCGGGAGTCGAGACTTGTGTTTTTTGGAGGCGGGACTTGTGTTTTTTTGGAGGTGCGACTTGTCTTTTTGGTGTGAATTGTGTTTTTTTTGTGAACATATAGCTCCGCCCAGGAAGCAGTCAGCGCCAAAAGCTAGGTAGCATTCGAAAGGTCTTGGCGAGGCCTTTAAAATGACACCATACTTGTATCGTTAGGACCTTTGGGGGCGGAGCTATGGGACAAAATACATTTGTGTTTCAAAAAATTATCTCGGCCTAGGAAAGTCGAAACGACTCGTGGTTGGTGTCATTGGAAAGGTCTCTGCGAGTGCTTTCCAATGACACCTTGTTTGTGTCGCTGCGACCTTCCTAGGCCGAGATAATTTTTTGATACATGAATATATTTCGTCCAATAGCTCCGCCCAGGAAGCAGCCAGCGACATGAACTAGGTATCATTCGAAAGGGTTTTCTCAGACCTTTCCAACGAGACCACTGGGATGTCTCTGTGATGTGTGAGTCATGAGAGGTTGCTTCTCGACTTTGCAGTGTTTCGAACTGATGCCGTACCACATTTGATGCCGTACCACATTTGATGCCGTACCACATTTGATGCCGTACCACTGGTGGTGTCGCGTCACTGTCTGTCTGTATGTAATAGGGTGAAATACGAATTTGAGCCCCCATACAATTGAGCCCCCAGGGCATTTCTCTGTGTTCCCGGGGTCCCACAGAGCTGAAACTCGGGCCATATACTAACTGGAGGGCGGGGAGTCTATTGCACACGGTTTGGTAGCTCTAGCGCCACCATGTGTCGATAAACAGTAGGTCAGCCGGCTAATGTTGGCCCCTACGGAGCTCAGGTTTTGTCCACAAACACATTAATGGGAGCAGGTTCACTCGAAGGGGCTCGGCCCCGCTCCTCTGGCTCGTTCGGTTTGGTTTTGGGGCACCAGTGAATCTTGGCACAATTGGCAGGTTGAATGAATCACATGTGATGTCACTCCATATATGATGCCGTAACTCTTGTGATGTGTCCATCACAGGAAGGTCAAAAAGGTCAAGGGCTTTTTCAATGATGCAGAGGTCAGTGAGAGGGTAGGTTTTGGGTAGGGGTCCGGTGGGCGGGGCTTGTTTTTAGCTGGCGTGAGAGGGTAGGTTTTGGGTAGGGGTCCGGTGGGCGGGGCTTGTTTTTAGCTGGCGTGAGAGGGTAGGTTTTGGGTAGGGGTCCGGTGGGCGGGGCTTGTTTTTAGCTGGCGTGAGAGGGTAGGTTTTGGGTAGGTGTTGTGTTTGCAAATGAATTCGCAACACATCTGATGTCGTACAGAGTGTGATGCCGTACCATATCTGATGTCGTACAGAGTGTGATGCCGTACCATATCTGATCCGTACCATATCTGATGTCGTACAGAGTTTGATGGCGTACCATATCTGATGTCGTACAGAGTGTGATGTCGTACCATATCTGATGTTGTACAGAGTTTGATGGCGTACCATATCTGATGTCGTACAGAGTGTGATGTCGTACCATATCTGATGTTGTACAGAGTTTGATGGCGTACCATATCTGATGTCGTACAGAGTGTGATTTGGTACCATATCTGATGTCGTACAGAGTGTGATGTCGTACCATATCTGATGTCGTACAGAGTGTGATGCCGTACCATATCTGATCCGTACCATATCTGATGTCGTACAGAGTGTGATGTCGTACCATATCTGATGTCGTACAGAGTGTGATGCCGTACCACATTTGATGCCGTACCACTGGTGGTGTCGCGTCACTGTCTGTCTGTATGTAATAGGGTGAAATACGAATTTGAGCCCCCATACAATTGAGCCCCCAGGGCATTTCTCTGTGTTCCCGGGGTCCCACAGAGCTGAAACTCGGGCCATATACTAACTGGAGGGCGGGGAGTCTATTGCACACGGTTTGGTAGCTCTAGCGCCACCATGTGTCGATAAACAGTAGGTCAGCCGGCTAATGTTGGCCCCTACGGAGCTCAGGTTTTGTCCACAAACACATTAATGGGAGCACGTTCACTCGAAGGGGCTCGGCCCCGCTCCTCTGGCTCGTTCGGTTTGGTTTTGGGGCACCAGTGAATCTTGGCACAATTGGCAGGTTGAATGAATCACATGTGATGTCACTCCATATATGATGCCGTAACTCTTGTGATGTGTCCATCATATTATTAAACTCTTCTTTTCTTTTCTTATTTTTAGATTCCAGATGACATCCTGAGACGTATCCTGCTTGAGGTCGTAAAAGAAGACGGAGATGTTGCTTTTAACAGACTGTCTTTGACGTGACGCGAATTCCGAGATGTTGTTTCAAACGAATCTTTTCGAAATGATTTGGGGGATGGAAAGAAAGGAGTCCTTGGTGGATTTTACAGCACCAAAGAATTTACAGGGTACTGCTCACACCATTGCACACGGTTTTGGTAGCTCTAGCGCCACCATGTGTTGATAAACAGTAGGTAATAGGGTGAAATACCAATTTGAGCCCCCATACAATTGAGCCCCCACGGCATTTCTCTGTGTTCCCGGGGTCCCACAGAGCTGAAACTCGGCCCATATACTAATTGGGGGGCGGGAGTCGAGACTTGTGTTTTTTGGAGGTGGGACTTGTGTTTTTTTGGAGGTGCGACTTGTCTTTTTGGTGTGAATTGTGTTTTTTTTGTGAACATATAGCTCCGCCCAGGAAGCAGTCAGCGCCAAAAGCTAGGTAGCATTCGAAAGGTCTTGGCGAGGCCTTTAAAATGACACCATACTTGTATCGTTAGGACCTTTGGGGGCGGAGCTATGGGACAAAATACATTTGTGTTTCAAAAAATTATCTCGGCCTAGGAAAGTCGAAACGACTCGTGGTTGGTGTCATTGGAAAGGTCTCTGCGAGTGCTTTCCAATGACACCTTGTTTGTGTCGCTGCGACCTTCCTAGGCCGAGATAATTTTTTGATACATGAATATATTTCGTCCAATAGCTCCGCCCAGGAAGCAGCCAGCGACATGAACTAGGTATCATTCGAAAGGGTTTTCTCAGACCTTTCCAACGAGACCACTGGGATGTCTCTGTGATGTGTGAGTCATGAGAGGTTGCTTCTCGACTTTGCAGTGTTTCGAACTGATGCCGTACCACATTTGATGCCGTACCACATTTGATGCCGTACCACATTTGATGCCGTACCACTGGTGGTGTCGCGTCACTGTCTGTCTGTATGTAATAGGGTGAAATACGAATTTGAGCCCCCATACAATTGAGCCCCCAGGGCATTTCTCTGTGTTCCCGGGGTCCCACAGAGCTGAAACTCGGGCCATATACTAACTGGAGGGCGGGGAGTCTATTGCACACGGTTTGGTAGCTCTAGCGCCACCATGTGTCGATAAACAGTAGGTCAGCCGGCTAATGTTGGCCCCTACGGAGCTCAGGTTTTGTCCACAAACACATTAATGGGAGCACGTTCACTCGAAGGGGCTCGGCCCCGCTCCTCTGGCTCGTTCGGTTTGGTTTTGGGGCACCAGTGAATCTTGGCACAATTGGCAGGTTGAATGAATCACATGTGATGTCACTCCATATATGATGCCGTAACTCTTGTGATGTGTCCATCACAGGAAGGTCAAAAAGGTCAAGGGCTTTTTCAATGATGCAGAGGTCAGTGAGAGGGTAGGTTTTGGGTAGGGGTCCGGTGGGCGGGGCTTGTTTTTAGCTGGCGTGAGAGGGTAGGTTTTGGGTAGGGGTCCGGTGGGCGGGGCTTGTTTTTAGCTGGCGTGAGAGGGTAGGTTTTGGGTAGGGGTCCGGTGGGCGGGGCTTGTTTTTAGCTGGCGTGAGAGGGTAGGTTTTGGGTAGGTGTTGTGTTTGCAAATGAATTCGCAACACATCTGATGTCGTACAGAGTGTGATGCCGTACCATATCTGATGTCGTACAGAGTGTGATGCCGTACCATATCTGATCCGTACCATATCTGATGTCGTACAGAGTTTGATGGCGTACCATATCTGATGTCGTACAGAGTGTGATGTCGTACCATATCTGATGTTGTACAGAGTTTGATGGCGTACCATATCTGATGTCGTACCATATCTGATGTTGTACAGAGTTTGATGGCGTACCATATCTGATGTCGTACAGAGTGTGATTTGGTACCATATCTGATGTCGTACAGAGTGTGATGTCGTACCATATCTGATGTCGTACAGAGTGTGATGCCGTACCATATCTGATCCGTACCACATCTGATGTAGTACAGAGTGTGATGTCGTACCATATCTGATGTCGTACAGAGTGTGATTTCGTACCACATTTGATGCCGTACCACTGGTGGTGTCGCGTCACTGTCTGTCTGTATGTAATAGGGTGAAATACGAATTTGAGCCCCCATACAATTGAGCCCCCAGGGCATTTCTCTGTGTTCCCGGGGTCCCACAGAGCTGAAACTCGGGCCATATACTAACTGGAGGGCGGGGAGTCTATTGCACACGGTTTGGTAGCTCTAGCGCCACCATGTGTCGATAAACAGTAGGTCAGCCGGCTAATGTTGGCCCCTACGGAGCTCAGGTTTTGTCCACAAACACATTAATGGGAGCACGTTCACTCGAAGGGGCTCGGCCCCGCTCCTCTGGCTCGTTCGGTTTGGTTTTGGGGCACCAGTGAATCTTGGCACAATTGGCAGGTTGAATGAATCACATGTGATGTCACTCCATATATGATGCCGTAACTCTTGTGATGTGTCCATCATATTATTAAACTCTTCTTTTCTTTTCTTATTTTTAGATTCCAGATGACATCCTGAGACGTATCCTGCTTGAGGTCGTAAAAGAAGACGGAGATGTTGCTTTTAACAGACTGTCTTTGACGTGACGCGAATTCCGAGATGTTGTTTCAAACGAATCTTTTCGAAATGATTTGGGGGATGGAAAGAAAGGAGTCCTTGGTGGATTTTACAGCACCAAAGAATTTACAGGGTACTGCTCACACCATTGCACACGGTTTTGGTAGCTCTAGCGCCACCATGTGTTGATAAACAGTAGGTAATAGGGTGAAATACCAATTTGAGCCCCCATACAATTGAGCCCCCACGGCATTTCTCTGTGTTCCCGGGGTCCCACAGAGCTGAAACTCGGCCCATATACTAATTGGGGGGCGGGAGTCGAGACTTGTGTTTTTTGGAGGCGGGACTTGTGTTTTTTTGGAGGTGCGACTTGTCTTTTTGGTGTGAATTGTGTTTTTTTTGTGAACATATAGCTCCGCCCAGGAAGCAGTCAGCGCCAAAAGCTAGGTAGCATTCGAAAGGTCTTGGCGAGGCCTTTAAAATGACACCATACTTGTATCGTTAGGACCTTTGGGGGCGGAGCTATGGGACAAAATACATTTGTGTTTCAAAAAATTATCTCGGCCTAGGAAAGTCGAAACGACTCGTGGTTGGTGTCATTGGAAAGGTCTCTGCGAGTGCTTTCCAATGACACCTTGTTTGTGTCGCTGCGACCTTCCTAGGCCGAGATAATTTTTTGATACATGAATATATTTCGTCCCATAGCTCCGCCCAGGAAGCAGCCAGCGACATGAACTAGGTATCATTCGAAAGGGTTTTCTCAGACCTTTCCAACGAGACCACTGGGATGTCTCTGTGATGTGTGAGTCATGAGAGGTTGCTTCTCGACTTTGCAGTGTTTCGAACTGATGCCGTACCACATTTGATGCCGTACCACATTTGATGCCGTACCACATTTGATGCCGTACCACTGGTGGTGTCGCGTCACTGTCTGTCTGTATGTAATAGGGTGAAATACGAATTTGAGCCCCCATACAATTGAGCCCCCAGGGCATTTCTCTGTGTTCCCGGGGTCCCACAGAGCTGAAACTCGGGCCATATACTAACTGGAGGGCGGGGAGTCTATTGCACACGGTTTGGTAGCTCTAGCGCCACCATGTGTCGATAAACAGTAGGTCAGCCGGCTAATGTTGGCCCCTACGGAGCTCAGGTTTTGTCCACAAACACATTAATGGGAGCAGGTTCACTCGAAGGGGCTCGGCCCCGCTCCTCTGGCTCGTTCGGTTTGGTTTTTGGGGGCACCAGTGAATCTTGGCACAATTGGCAGGTTGAATGAATCACATGTGATGTCACTCCATATATGATGCCGTAACTCTTGTGATGTGTCCATCACAGGAAGGTCAAAAAGGTCAAGGGGCTTTTTCAATGATGCAGAGGTCAGTGAGAGGGTAGGTTTTGGGTAGGGGTCCGGTGGGCGGGGCTTGTTTTTAGCTGGCGTGAGAGGGTAGGTTTTGGGTAGGGGTCCGGTGGGCGGGGCTTGTTTTTAGCTGGCGTGAGAGGGTAGGTTTTGGGTAGGGGTCCGGTGGGCGGGGCTTGTTTTTAGCTGGCGTGAGAGGGTAGGTTTTGGGTAGGTGTTGTGTTTGCAAATGAATTCGCAACACATCTGATGTCGTACAGAGTGTGATGCCGTACCATATCTGATGTCGTACAGAGTGTGATGCCGTACCATATCTGATCCGTACCATATCTGATGTCGTACAGAGTTTGATGGCGTACCATATCTGATGTCGTACAGAGTGTGATGTCGTACCATATCTGATGTTGTACAGAGTTTGATGGCGTACCATATCTGATGTCGTACAGAGTGTGATGTCGTACCATATCTGATGTTGTACAGAGTTTGATGGCGTACCATATCTGATGTCGTACAGAGTGTGATTTGGTACCATATCTGATGTCGTACAGAGTGTGATGTCGTACCATATCTGATGTCGTACAGAGTGTGATGCCGTACCACATCTGATCCGTACCATATCTGATGTAGTACAGAGTGTGATGTCGTACCATATCTGATGTCGTACAGAGTGTGATTTCGTACCACATTTGATGCCGTACCACTGGTGGTGTCGCGTCACTGTCTGTCTGTATGTAATAGGGTGAAATACGAATTTGAGCCCCCATACAATTGAGCCCCCAGGGCATTTCTCTGTGTTCCCGGGGTCCCACAGAGCTGAAACTCGGGCCATATACTAACTGGAGGGTGGGGAGTCTATTGCACACGGTTTGGTAGCTCTAGCGCCACCATGTGTCGATAAACAGTAGGTCAGCCGGCTAATGTTGGCCCCTACGGAGCTCAGGTTTTGTCCACAAACACATTAATGGGAGCAGGTTCACTCGAAGGGGCTCGGCCCCGCTCCTCTGGCTCGTTCGGTTTGGTTTTGGGGTACCAGTGAATCTTGGCACAATTGGCAGGTTGAATGAATCACATGTGATGTCACTCCATATATGATGCCGTAACTCTTGTGATGTGTCCATCATATTATTAAACTCTTCTTTTCTTTTCTTATTTTTAGATTCCAGATGACATCCTGAGACGTATCCTGCTTGAGGTCGTAAAAGAAGACGGAGATGTTGCTTTTAACAGACTGTCTTTGACGTGACGCGAATTCCGAGATGTTGTTTCAAACGAATCTTTTCGAAATGATTTGGGGGATGGAAAGAAAGGAGTCCTTGGTGGATTTTACAGCACCAAAGAATTTACAGGGTACTGCTCACACCATTGCACACGGTTTTGGTAGCTCTAGCGCCACCATGTGTTGATAAACAGTAGGTAATAGGGTGAAATACCAATTTGAGCCCCCATACAATTGAGCCCCCACGGCATTTCTCTGTGTTCCCGGGGTCCCACAGAGCTGAAACTCGGCCCATATACTAATTGGGGGGCGGGAGTCGAGACTTGTGTTTTTTGGAGGCGGGACTTGTCGTTTTTTTGGAGGTGCGACTTGTCTTTTTGGTGTGAATTGTGTTTTTTTTTGTGAACATATAGCTCCGCCCAGGAAGCAGTCAGCGCCAAAAGCTAGGTAGCATTCGAAAGGTCTTGGCGAGGCCTTTAAAATGACACCATACTTGTATCGTTAGGACCTTTGGGGGCGGAGCTATGGGACAAAATACATTTGTGTTTCAAAAAATTATCTCGGCCTAGGAAAGTCGAAACGACTCGTGGTTGGTGTCATTGGAAAGGTCTCTGCGAGTGCTTTCCAATGACACCTTGTTTGTGTCGCTGCGACCTTCCTAGGCCGAGATAATTTTTTGATACATGAATATATTTCGTCCAATAGCTCCGCCCAGGAAGCAGCCAGCGACATGAACTAGGTATCATTCGAAAGGGTTTTCTCAGACCTTTCCAACGAGACCACTGGGATGTCTCTGTGATGTGTGAGTCATGAGAGGTTGCTTCTCGACTTTGCAGTGTTTCGAACTGATGCCGTACCACATTTGATGCCGTACCACATTTGATGCCGTACCACATTTGATGCCGTACCACTGGTGGTGTCGCGTCACTGTCTGTCTGTATGTAATAGGGTGAAATACGAATTTGAGCCCCCATACAATTGAGCCCCCCAGGGCATTTCTCTGTGTTCCCGGGGTCCCACAGAGCTGAAACTCGGGCCATATACTAACTGGAGGGCGGGGAGTCTATTGCACACGGTTTGGTAGCTCTAGCGCCACCCATGTGTCGATAAACAGTAGGTCAGCCGGCTAATGTTGGCCCCTACGGAGCTCAGGTTTTGTCCACAAACACATTAATGGGAGCAGGTTCACTCGAAGGGGCTCGGCCCCGCTCCTCTGGCTCGTTCGGTTTGGTTTTGGGGCACCAGTGAATCTTGGCACAATTGGCAGGTTGAATGAATCACATGTGATGTCACTCCATATATGATGCCGTAACTCTTGTGATGTGTCCATCACAGGAAGGTCAAAAAGGTCAAGGGCTTTTTCAATGATGCAGAGGTCAGTGAGAGGGTAGGTTTTGGGTAGGGGTCCGGTGGGCGGGGCTTGTTTTTAGCTGGCGTGAGAGGGTAGGTTTTGGGTAGGGGTCCGGTGGGCGGGGCTTGTTTTTAGCTGGCGTGAGAGGGTAGGTTTTGGGTAGGGGTCCGGTGGGCGGGGCTTGTTTTTAGCTGGCGTGAGAGGGTAGGTTTTGGGTAGGTGTTGTGTTTGCAAATGAATTCGCAACACATCTGATGTCGTACAGAGTGTGATGCCGTACCATATCTGATGTCGTACAGAGTGTGATGCCGTACCATATCTGATCCGTACCATATCTGATGTCGTACAGAGTTTGATGGCGTACCATATCTGATGTCGTACAGAGTGTGATGTCGTACCATATCTGATGTTGTACAGAGTTTGATGGCGTACCATATCTGATGTCGTACAGAGTGTGATGTCGTACCATATCTGATGTTGTACAGAGTTTGATGGCGTACCATATCTGATGTCGTACAGAGTGTGATTTGGTACCATATCTGATGTCGTACAGAGTGTGATGTCGTACCATATCTGATGTCGTACAGAGTGTGATGCCGTACCATATCTGATCCGTACCATATCTGATGTCGTACAGAGTGTGATGTCGTACCATATCTGATGTCGTACAGAGTGTGATGCCGTACCACATTTGATGCCGTACCACTGGTGGTGTCGCGTCACTGTCTGTCTGTATGTAATAGGGTGAAATACGAATTTGAGCCCCCATACAATTGAG